>CM076573.1:650987681-651298773 GCA_034641835.2 Pinus albicaulis | reverse complement strand
TATTTATGATAATACATTTTAGCAAGCCCTTGTCCTTTAATTAGCTTAGTAGGGCGGATGTCCAGGTCATATTCTTGTATTTTAGCAATCCACCTCCCTCTCTTTCCTTCACTATCCCCCTGAATAAAGATATCTTTTATAGCAGCTGCAGGCACAAATGCAGTGATGTGGGACTGTAAGATATATACACGGAATGCTTTGAAGGATTTCACTAGGGCGTAAGCTTGCTTTTCCAATATGTTGTATTTTAATTCTGCATCACGAAGCACCTGACTGAAAAAGGCAATAGGCTGCTCATACCCCTCCTCATTTTTCTGCAGTAAAACTCCTTCTATTGTATGAGGTATGCAAAAGAGAAAATCATGAAAGGTTTATCATAATCTAGTCCAGCCAACACAGGGGCTTCTGCAAAAGCATTCTTTATTCTGGTAAATGCCTCCCGTGATTCTTGTGACCACTTTACCTCATTATCCTTCTTCAACATATCTGTTATATGCCTAACTATCTTAGCATAGTTAGGGATAAACCTTCTCAAGAAATTTATGCGCCCAAGGAAAACTTGCACTTCTTTCTTATTTCTGGGAAAAGAAATACCGTTTATAACTTCTATCCTCTTGGGATCTATCTTCACCCCATCTTTAGTCACGATATGGCCCAAAATCTTTCCCTCTTCTAATGCAAATAAAGACTTTTGAGGATTCAGAGAGAGGCCATACCTTCTGCACTTCTCAAAAGTTCTCCGCAGATGTTCAATGTGCTCAGCATCATTCTTGGAAAATACAGTGATATCATCGAGGTAGACCACCAATAATTTGTCTTGCTCTCCAACAAAAGCAATATCCATGGCCCTCTGAAAAGTGGCCCCTGCATTAATCAATCCAAAAGGCATCCTGGCATACATAAATGTACCCCATGGTGTGGTGAAAGCAGTCTTCTTTTGATCTTCTGGAATTACAGCCACCTGATTATAACCAGAGAATCCATCCATCATTGGCATCCTGGAAGATCCAACTACCTTCTGCAGGATGTAATCCATTTTGGGAAGTGGATAATTGTCCTTTAAGGATGCTCTGTTTAAATTTCTGAAATCCACACATAGCCTTATTTCTCCATTCTTCTTGCGTACAGGGACAAGGTTTGCCACCCATTCATAGTACCTCAATGGTACAATTTTTTTGGCCTTCAGCAGCTTCTTAATTTCTTTCTCAATAGAAGGCAACAGTAGGGGATTTATTTGTCTGAGTTTCTGCTTATGGGGCTTTGCATCTGCCTTCAATGGAATTTTGTGTTGCATTATACTGATATCAAAAGTTTTCAAGTCCTGATAGGACCATGCAAACACATATTTGTAAGACTGAAATAATTTATGGTATAGCTTTTTATATTCTTCTGGGAATTTCTTAGACAATTTTACAATTTTTGGGTCAGCATCAATACCCAGATTCAAGTCTTCTACCACTTTTCTTGGCTACAGAGGGACATCATTTTTGTCAAATAATCTTTCTAGAGGCACCAACCCTCTAGGTATAACGTTTCCCTTTAACTGCAACACTTTATTACGTGCCATTTTCTCCTCCCAATTTATTTCTGGAGTATCTTCAGACTCAGCCTCTTCTGTATCATCAATCTCCATATTGGAGAATTCTCCCACTGTTTCCAGGAATCTCTTCATCTGCTCTTCATCTTCAAATACCTGCCAGTGCTTGATGTTATCCAGGATTGATGGTTGATAACGTACCTCAATCTCATACCTTAAAAGAGGGTTTTGCGGTGGATGAAATGTACTAGCAGCCATAGCAAGAGATTCTGCCATTCTATTCTGCTCCCAGGGCATGAATTGGATATTAAAGGTTGAGAAAAAGTTCTCGATCATGTCCCAAACCTCATTTCTATAAGCCCTCAGTCGGGGATGTTTGGTTTGGCACTGATTCCTGACTTGTCTGACCACCAGCTCAGAGTCTCCCAAAACTTTTAAACTTTGTATACCCATGCTCCTGGCTGTCTGTAATCCTAATAACAGTGCTTCATATTTAGCCACATTATTGGTGGCTTCATACTCTAGTTTGAAGGACAATGGTACCCATATGCTTGTAGGAGAAATCAATAGTACCCCAGCTCCATTACCTTCTCTCGAATTTGCCCCATCAAAATGAAGTGTCCAGATTCATGTTTCATTTCTCTCTGAGGGCTGTTCAGTATTGATCTGGCGAAAGGATGGTTCGTGAGCATAATCTTAAGCTTCTTCTAGCATCAAGCATGAGAAGTCTCCTCCTTTACTGTAGACTGGAGAATTAACTGAGTTGTCAGCCTTGGTCACCATCTTGACAAATCTAGTCTCCCTATGCAATCTCCTCTCTTG
Organism: Pinus albicaulis; assembly: GCA_034641835.2. Lineage (NCBI taxonomy): Eukaryota > Viridiplantae > Streptophyta > Pinopsida > Pinales > Pinaceae > Pinus > Pinus albicaulis. The sequence goes on along the minus strand of CM076573.1, from coordinate 651,296,414 downwards.
GCCACCAAAAACTGGGATAGTGGCATATGTTAAATCCATCTTGAGCGATCCACCAATTTTTGTTCCCTAAGACCTTGATAGTAACATACCAAAACGAGCTGGAATGTCAGCTACCACTATGTCCATTACCACACTTTTTGCTGGGATTTGGGCCAAATTTACCACCAAATCCTTGATCATCCCCAAGCATTTAACTCTTTTGGAGTCAAATGAATAGAGGTCCTTATATGGACGTGTGATTTGTAAACCTAGTTGTTCCATGACTGACAAGGGCATAAGATTATGGGAAGCTCCAGAATATAGCATGCAATCATGTAATAACAGGTCATGGATTACTAGAGACACATAGAAGGGAGGAGTAGAGGGATCTATCTCCTCAACATGTGGGCCAAAAACTACCATGGGTCTCTCTTCTTGAAGGTTGAGATTATCTGGGATGATGGGTGCTTCTGGAGGGAGCATGAAAGAGGTGACTTGAGATTGATATGCTGGCTGTTTCAACAGTTCAGTCAAGGGGACTGGAATTTTGACCTTTTCAAGTTATTTTTGCAAACTGAAAGTAGGAGGGGAATTTTCTATCAAAACCTCTTTTGAATCTTTATTTTCAACTGGGGGCTTGACCTCTTTAGACACAGACTTAACATTAGGGGGAATGACTACTTTTGAAGAAGAAGGAATCTGATCATTAGACTGCAAAGGTTTGTTTAGAGGGCCCTTACCTTTGTCTATAGCTTTCTGTTGTGTAACCAGCTCCAAAAATAGAAGAAAAGAGATATGAACGCCTTAGAAATAAGCCACTTCGAGGGGGCAACCTCCAATACATTACATAAATGAACAATTCTTGGATGATACAATTTACAAAACCTCCTTTCTATATATAGGAGTCCATGGGGCCATAATGTAATCCTAGTGGGCCACGATGTAATCCTAGCTGACCTAACAATAATAATTTAAGGGCACAATAATAACAAAATGGGGGTTACAAGGGTACAATAATAACAATAAGGGGTTACACTAACAATAATAAGGGACTATACTAGTGATATAGGGACCTAACATGCCCCTCTCCTTCAAAAAAGTGTTGTCCTCAATGCTTGAGTAGCTCCGGGTGCTTCTGTATAAAATTCTCATCCTCCCATGTAGAATCTTCGGTGGGTAAGTTCTTCCACTTGATGAGATACTCTGAAATTGATCGATTCCGTAGCTATCGAGTTCTTGTTTCCATGACCGCTTCAAGTTCCAATATGATTTTTTCTTCCTCATCAAGTTCTGGAAATATTGTTTGAACTGGAAGATTTTCACCTATAACCTTCTTTAAGCATGAAACATGGAAAACTGGATGTACTCGCGAAGAAGCAGGAAGCTCCAATTTGTATGCCATAGTACCAACCTTTTGCAACACCTTGTAAGGACCATAGTACTTTGGCGATAATTTATTATCCTTCTTAGCTTGCTTGAGGGACATTTGTTTATATGGTTGTAGTCGTAAAAATACCCAATCTCCTACTTCAAAACTTCTCTCGCTGCGATGTTGATCTGCCTGTTGTTTCATTCGATTTTGTGCCAAATTAAGGTTATCCTTTAAGAGTTGGAGAACTTCTTGCTGATGCTCGATGTGATCTTCGACTGCTTGAACCTTCAAATTTTCCCTTAAAGATGATGTAATTGATGGTGGATGATATCCATAAAGTGCCATAAATGGGGTCATTTTTGCTGCAGTATGGAAGGAAGTGTTATACCACCATTCAGCGAGAGGTAACCACTTGACCCATTGTGTTTGTTTATCGGATACAAAACAACGAAGATATCCTTCCAAACATTTATTTACTATCTCTGTTTGACCATCAAATTGAGGATGATAAGATGAGCTATGAGCTAATTGAGTACCCAAACAAGAAAATAACTCCGTCCAAAAATTTCCAGTAAAAATAGGATCTCTGTCGCTCACAATAACCCTTGGGCTTCCATGTAGCTTTTGAATTCTGTCCATAAATGTAGTAGCAACCGTACTTGCTTTAAATGGATGAGATAATGCACAAAAGTGTGCATACTTGGTAAGTCTATCAACTACCACCATGATGACATTCTTTCCTTCAGACTTAGGTAAACCTGTGATAAAATCCATTGAAATCTCCTCCCAACGCTGACTTGGAATGGATAAAGGTTGTAGAAGTCCGGGGTCTTAATTGTCTCCACTTTATTCTGCTGGCAAACCAAACATTCCGCCACAAACTTTTGAATATCAGATTTAAGGCCATCCCAAAAAAATTCTTTCTTCACCCTGTAGTAAGTTTTTAAAAATCCCGAGTGTCCTCCTAAAGGAGAAGTGTGCAATTCCAGAAGAATCTTTTGTTTTAGTTGGGAATTCTTACAAAGATATAAGCGATCTTTGTACCATAAGGAATCATTTTTCCAACTAAATGTATCAGATGTACTAGGATCTTCTTGCAACTTTTGAATGAGTGTCCATACATCTTTGTCCTTCTTCCATTCATCTCTTGCTTCAGTTATCCAATCTGGTTGGATAATAGAAATGGCACAAAGCAATGCTTCCACCTTTTCATTCTTTCTTGAGAGTGCATCTGCAACAACATTAAGCTTTCCTTTTTTGTAGATTATTTCAAAGTCATAACCCAACATCTTTGTGACCCGTTTTTGCTGCTCTTATGAAGATAGTCTTTGTTCCAAAAAGTTTTTAAGACTATCATGATCAGTTTTTACCTTGAAGTGTCTTCCCATTAGGTAAGTTCGCCATTTCTTTTGTGCATGTAGTATTGCTAACATTTCCTTCTCATAAATAGGTTTCTGTAAATACTTTCCTTTGATTGGACGACTTTCAAAAGCAATGGGTCTTCCTTCCTGCATTAAAACTGCACCAATTCCATTTTCTGAGGCATCACATTCCACAATAAAGGTTTTTGTGAAGTCTGGTGTAGCTAAGACCGGTGCTAGGCACATTGCCTCTTTAAGACGTTCAAAGGCCTTAGTTGCTTCAGGAGTCCATGAAATTGCATCTTTCTTCAATAATGTTGTTAGAGGTGCTGCTATTCTCCCATAATTCTTAACAAACTTGCGATAATACCCTGTTAACTCGAGAAATCCTCGCAACTGCTTTATGGTTGTGGGGACTTTCCATTCCTTAATGGCTTTAATTTTGTTAAGGTCTACTTTAACACCCTCGTGAGATACAATATGACCCAGATATTCCACCTCTTGTACTCCAAAGAAACATTTGGATGTTTTTGCATATAATTGTTTCTTTTGCAATAGTTTGAGCACCCTGTCAACATGTTCAACATGATCCTTCCAAGACCTGCTATAGATTAGTATATCATCAAAAAATACTAGCACAAATTTTCTAAGGAAGGGTTTGAAAATCGAATTCATCAACCCTTGAAATGTAGAAAGTGCATTGGTAAGGCCAAAAGGCATGACCAAAAATTCATAATGACCCTCATGAGTTCGAAATGCTGTTTTTGGAATATCTTCAGTCTTCATTCTAATTTGATGATATCCTGAACGAAGATCCAACTTGGTAAAATAAATTGCTTCATGTAATTCATCCAATAATTCATCAATCACGGGAATGGGAAATTTGTCTTTAATGGTGAGCTTATTGAGCTCCCTATAATCCGAACACATTCGCCGTGATCCATCCTTCTTGTGTACCAATACTACAGGAGCAGAGAAAGAACTTTGACTAGGTTGAATTATACCCACCTCTAACATTTCTGCAATCATACGTTCAATTTCCCTCTTTTGGACGTAAGGATATCTATAAGGCATGATGTTTGGAGGAACACTTCCTGGAATCAAATGAATAGCATGATCATGATCACGAATAGGTGGGAGTCCTTTGGGAGTTTCAAACACCTTGGAATGATTGTCCAAGACTTATTGGAGATCTGCAGAAATAGATGATTTTGATGTCGGAACTTCTAGTGAGCATAATTGTGAAATTACGCCTCGTTGTTCTTTCTTTAGAAGCTTTGTAATGACATTAGAGCTTATTATCCTTCCTGGCTTCCCTTCAATACCCCGTAATTTGACTTCCTTTCCTTCTTAAAAAAATTTCAAGAAAAGTTCTTGAAAATTAAAAGCTACCGTCCCCAAAGATTGTAACCATTGTACTCCTAGTACAACATCAGCACCTCCCATAGCAATGGAAAGCATTGGACTAGTCAATACATATTCCCCCATGGTTAGCTTGATATTATGGCATTTTCCCGAGCAATTTATAGTTCCTCCATTTGCAACCATCACTTGACATTCTGGTGCTGGGTATAGGAAACAATTTAATTCCTTGGCTACCTTACAATGAATAAAATTAAGGGTGCTACTTGAATCAATCAACACTATTACCCTTTTCTTCTTGATCTGTCCTACTATCTTGAGAGTTTGAGGAGTGGTAATTCCGGCCAGTGCATTACATGATATGGTCGGATTCATTTCTTCCTCTTCTATGGATGGTTCCTGGTGTATATCCTCTTCTTTTTCATTTTCTTCTTCTTCTTCACAATCTATGTAAAATAATTTCTTTTCAGCACACTTATGACCTTTAGTGTATTTGCTATCACAACTATAGCAAAGCCCTTTTGCTCTTTTTTCTTCCAATTTTTGTGGTGTCAGCCTTGTAGGTTGTGGAAATCTAGGCATAGCAACACTTCCTTCTTTATAGAATTGAGTGGTAGGCTTCCTTGTCGCCATAATTTTACATTCAACTTTTCTTGCCAACCTGAATGCCTTCTCCAATGAATCAGGTTCCAAAACACGAGCTTCATGTTGGATGTTATCCTTTAGAGTACCTAAGAAGAGATCAATCCTGTGTTCCTCTGGAATATTAGTTACCCTTATATTCAATTTTTGGAAGTCCTCAATGTGCTGCCCCACTAAACCCTTTTGTTTGAGATTTATCGATTGGCTAAAGAAGGTGTTGCTCTTTGTATCCTCATAATGTGCTATCATTTCCTCCGTAAAAATTGACCAAGTGACAATTTTTTTACGGGAGCAAAGCCATTGATACCATACAAATGTATTTTGTTCTAAATGTAAAGTTGCAATGCGTACCTTTTGTGTGTTTTGTACATTATGGAGATCAAAATATTGCTCCATCTGTAGTATCCATGTTACCGGATCCTTTCCATCAAACTTCTTCATATCCATTTTTGGAATATGGTGGTTCTTCCCGCCAACATTCGAGTTTATGAAATCATGATTAACATTTATTTTGTTCCCATCATGAGGTTCTTCTCCTATATTTCCGCCATTAGGAATCATTTCTGGTTTTAAGCTTGTCATCAAGCCTTCCATGTATGCTTTTAGATCATTCTTCATGTTTTCCATGTTGTCTTTCATGTCATCCATCTTAGCTTCCATGCCCACTTCCATGCCATCCATCTTAGCTTCCAAACCATTCATATTAGCTTCCACGCCTTTCTTCAAACCATCCATCTTAGTTTCCATGCCTTTCTTCAAAACTTCCATTTCATTTTTTGTTGTTCTTTGCGAGAGCAAAATTTGTTGTTGCACTTGCTCTTGTAATTTTGATAGATCATGTTGCAATTATTCATCTTCATGAGTCATGGTAGAGCCTTCTGAAGGCTTAATGGGTGTTGAATTCTTTTTAGGCGCCATTTTAGAATCCAATATTGATACCTTTTACTTGCTTTGAGGAGCTCGATATTGAAATTGAATTATCTCTGTAATTGAAAATCTTAAATATCTAAAATTCAGCTCTGTATTAGTCCCTCTGAATATTATTTCAAATGCCATAGGTATGATCTAATTTGGATTCCCCAAGACAAAGTTGTGTCCAATCTCCCACAATGACCTAATTCTGGACTGGTTCAGTAGAGCACACTTGTAGGACTTGCCACGTGTCACTGTTTCGTCCTTTGTCTCTGAAATTGATAGCCAAGAAACTACAGTCCGTTTAATTACGACCACTTTTTACGACACTCAAATCCACTGCCCAGAGAGATATTTATTGAACTTTTCCCACGATCACCTCTTTGAGATGCAATTCAGGAGCCTGAAAAAGCACTACATTCCACATATCATATCTCCAAAAATATTGCGAACCAAGCTCTGAAATTTTTTGACAAATTTCCCTAGGATTTCAGCTTCGCACCATACGAATTTCAGATTCTGAACCTTTATAGAAAAAAATTTATAGCAAAAATTCCACGATGACCTATTTAGGAGCTTGAAAAAATACCTAACTTCCACAGATGATATCTCCGAAAATATTGCGAACTAAGCTCTGAAATTTTTAGAAAATCTTCCTCAGGATTTCAGCTTCACACCCTAAAAATTTCAGCTTCTGAAACTTCGTAGACAAAACGTTATAGCGAAAATTCCACGATGACCTGTTTGGAGCAGCGAAACCCTAGAATCCCAAGCTCTGATACCAAATGTTGTGTAACCAGCTCCAAAAATAGAAGAAAAGAGATATGAACGCCTTAGAAATAAGCCACTTCGAGGGAGCAACCTCCAATACATTACATAAATGAACAATTCTTGGATGATACAATTTACAAAACCTCCTTTCTATATATAGGAGTCCATGGGGCCATAATGTAATCCTAGTGAGCCACAATGTAATCCTAGCCGACCTAACAATAATAATTTAAGGGCACAATAATAACAAAATGGGGGTTACAAGGGTACAATAATAACAATAAGGGGGTTACACTAATAACAATAAGGGACTATACTAGTAATATAGGGACCTATCACTCTCTGCATTGTGGCCTCCTTCTGAGCAGGTACTTCCTCTTGGGGAAGCTCTTCTTCTTGCTCTTGGGTACAAGTCCTCTTTCTAGAAGATCTGAGATCATATCTTCTATTGAAATGCGCTTGCATGAAATCATCAAATTGTTTACAATAATGATCAAATTCTGCTTCTTCTGCGTCTCTAATCTTTTCTTATTCTTGCAATAAGCACCCAGCTTCGTCATTCCCTTGTAAAGGCCATTCTTCTCCATCACTATTTGAAAAGGCAAGATTTTCATCCTCCAGCCTATAGGCAGCATCTTCAGTGGAGTCATCTACTGGACCTTCCAGGTACAATGGGTGTGGCACTTGATCCTGTTGCTCCTTTGCTTCCCTTGGCAATATTTTCAAGGGTGGTTTCCTATATTCAGGATTGTAACCTTTGTTTGGAGCATTCTGAAAATTCCTGAAGGTTGAATTCTTGGCTTCCAGTTCGAGCTTGACCATTTTCTTAATCAATTTGCTCATTTCTTCCATTTTGTTTGAGTCTCTGTCCTGACTAGAAGTAGACACCTCCTCTTTGCCCCTTCTTCTAGAATCTTGTTCTGGTTTTCCTTTTAATTTACCAGTGGAGGAAAAGTTTGCTTCTAACTCTAGTACATCTGCCTGAGCATCATCCAGAGTAGCAGGCTTTATTTCTCTGAGAGAGAAACCAAATTCTGAATCAAAGGCTGCTACAAAAACAACTTTAGCAGCAGTCTGATGGGGCTTCATATCAGCAGGGAGATTCAGGTACAAATTATTAAATCTCTTGATAAATTCTGACACTCCTTCGTTGTGTCTTTTCTTTAGTGTATTGAACTCAATGAGACAATTTCCATGATCTTTCTTTTCTCCCCATTTCCTGAGAAAAGTGTCTTCCATGTTATCCCAAGTAGTAATAGAACGGCCAGCCAATGTTTTAAACCATTTTCGAGCTTCACCATCTAGATACTGCACGAACAGTCTCAAGACCACATCCAAATGTTCAAAATTAAAGTTCTCTGCAAAGGCGCAGAAAGTCTCAAGATGTTTTTGAGCATCGATCTCATTTTATCCATTGAATCTGGGCAAGATTTTCAGATAATCCTGGGGCATATCATTCAGCGCTTGGGGTAATGCCAGGGGAGCATATTTATTCATCAAGAAGGCTGGAATGTTAGCCATTGGAGGAGGTGGAGGTAGTGCAATAGTTTGATGAGTAGGAGGAGAAAGAGGAGGTGGAAGTGGAGTGTGACTAATAATAGGAATATATTCAACTGCAGCTTGAGGGGTTGAGGGGAATAATGGTCTGTTAATAGCAGATACTTCGGTTACTTCCTTGACCTCTTCAACCTCAAGAGTAGGATGAAGACTGTTTTTATTTCTGATACCCTCTCGGGGTGGACTATCCGAATAATAATAATCAGTATCTCCCACAATGGAGTCGGGGATTTGCAACTGAGAATCTTGAGAGGAGGAGGAAGGAAAATATTCTATAGGCACTTCAGGAATTTGGGAACGTGTTGATTTCCTTTCCCTCCAATTTCTTCTATGTATAATTTGGTCAGGGTCAGGCACTGAAGGCGTCTTTGGCTTAGACGAATCTGACCTCAGGTGTGACTTACGAGGAGCCAGGACTGCAAATAGATACATCAAATAACAAGTGTGGAGTCGCCAAGGTGAGGGATTTACAACTCTCAACGCTCTGTGCTTACCTACTTAGAGAGTGAATATGATTTTGTCGGGGCCTAAGGATTCAAATTTTCTTAAATTCGTCCCCGGCAACGGCGTCAGAAAGATGTTGTAGCTCCTAGAGACAGCCTAGAGTTGTGATAGACCAGTGCCTAGGACATCTTAGCATAGCAAGGAGTGTATAATGTAATGTGTGAAGTTGTCAACTTCAGCTCACATGCTATCTCCTGTAAACAGGGAAATAAAATAGAATGGGACCAAACCCTCAGAAACTGACACAGGAAAGAGATACTACAGAGGCAAGATGCAGAACTCTAACACAAAAGCAACAGACAATTCAGAGACAGTTTACTGCAAAGCGGGCCGATTCAGAAATACTTCACAAACATAATTTATTAGAAGGTGTACATAGTGAAAGAAATATTGAGAGGATATTAGTCAACATTGAGCTGATACCCATATATACAATACCACCATGCATGGGCTTACAAATCTAAGAATCCATACATGACAATAGCATTTTAAAAGCAGCCTCCCAAAGCAACTAATATAGCAGAAGTATGGTTAGCTGAATAATGGAATAGAATATCATGCATGAGCCATATTTAAAGCGCTTGACTGATTCGAGTATGGGCATCAAATAGGATGAATCCTTACCAGAAATCAGTGAGCCACTCGCATTCCAAAACATGATACAGGAAAGATGGATGAGATGAAATGATATATTTAAATAACACATAAAAGAGAGTTACAAACTGTGAAATACCAAAGACCAGAATCCTCTTTGACAGACAGAACTCCTCCTCACTGAGACCCTATGGGCTCTGAGCCTTCATACAAGAGTTTTACAAACTGTATACAAAAAGCCTTTCATTGCATAATTTTCTGATAAAAATCTGGAACCTTTACAATGTGTTTCTTCTGGGTTTTTATAGTTGAAAAAGGAGCAGAGGTGGTACGTGGAAAAATAAATGCAGAATTAAAACTCAGAAGAGAAAAGGGCCGAAGCCCATTCTGTTTAAACTCAGCGCATTTATCTCTGGTACTCTCTGGAGGAAATAATGGTCTTCATCAGGCTTCCATTTACTTCAGGTATGTCTCTGCTGTACCTGGCTGCAGTACTCTGTAGTACTTTTTGGTGAATGAAAAAGAAAGTGAAATAATGATACAAAGGTTGACCATACTTCAAAACAAATGCTCTTGGCAGCTTCGGACTGTGATCAGTGCAGAAATTTTCTTCAGGAACATGGTAAAATATGGAAGTAATATGGGCACTTTATCCTTTAGAAAAAATCTGCTGATATGAGAACTCCGATAGCTTTGATTTCTGTGCGCTGAGCCTTCCAAGTGATCCCGGGGTCCTTAGTACGGTACTTTACCTTCGAAATTACTTAAATAAGGCTTAAATTCTTCAATTGCACGCCTTTAACTCTCTGCTGCTCCATTGATATTCCTTTGTTGCTTCCATGCTTGCCTCTGACTGTGAAATCTATGCTTTAATAGCTCTGGGGAGGATTGTACAGAGTTTAAACTCTATTACTTTAATGAAAGTCTTGTCAGCATACCATTCTGGACCATTCTCCATGATTTCACTTCTGAAAGTGGCCCTTTCCTGTGCTCTCGGGCTCTGCCTTGCTGTAACAGCGACTGTGAATCATGGTGGCGTTTAACGCCTGCACCCTGCAAAACACGCAACTGTATTAAGAAATCCATGCACGGAGGAGGTGGATGGTTACGGAGGACGGGCAGAATGTCTACACAGCGGTGGTGAAATGGTGGCTTTACACGAAATGACGATGGGAAATGCTTTTAATATGGTGTAAACAACAAACTAATAGGGTTTGACGAAAACCTGCTTATGGACTATTTGATAATGGTTTGGGGATGAAAATCAACGGCGGGAATCGAAAAACAGAATGATATATGAGCAGAAGGTGGAATAATTATGAAACAAAGGATTTTAATGTAAAACACAAAACTTTGGTTATGACAGAAATACAAAGGAATGTGGTGAAAATGCAATGAATCGCGATCATATGTGGTGGGACCCAGCGTGGTGGAGGGTGATTAGATCTGAGCCATCAGATAGTTAGATCCAACGGATGGTCAAGATTAAGTCAGGCAATCGCAATCGCAGGGAAACGAGTTTGACACATTACAAAGGTTTCGATTGCGATGAGGCGGGATGTGCGAAGGCCATCGGATCATGGATCAAACGGATGGTTGGGATCGGATCGGGACAATCGCAATCGGGGGGCGCGGAAGAGGGGATGCGATTGAACGTCGCGATTGCGATGGAGCGATTAGAGTCAGACCGTTGGATCAACGGGGGGAATCAACGGCGGAGACTGTATCGGGGGATCACAATCGTAGTGGAACAAAGGGGTAATGCAACGAAAGTTGCGATTGATATTGGGAGCGGGAGTGTGATTTACGCTTAACCGTCATATCGGAATAACGGATCTATGGTGAAGAATGCATCGCAGGACTTGTTATTAAAAACCAATCACATCGGAATTCTCCAGTGTTACAAAGGGAAACGCCCGCCCGACGGCTCCGATTGCGATCTAGCGCCCGGGGCTTAAACGCTTGGTCTCGGGTGCGGGTCACGTGGAGGAAAAGGTGCGGGGGCTTGGCCAAAAGGGGCTAGGGCCCGATCATATGGGAATCATGGAATTTGCGGCCTTTTATAATGCGGTTTAGAGGCAGGAGATGACAGCGATACGTAGAAAAAGGATTTTTGAGGCTGACAGAGGGGATTTGAGAGGTTTAAGCCAAATTGCATACGAAAATTTTAATAGGGAGCTGATTATGATCAACACGGGGGATCCACTAAAGTTCGCAGCGGATCTCGGCGACACAGGGTTTGATTGTACCCTATATAGGTTTCCTCGATCTACCATCAAGTCATATGCACAACAGTTCTTCTCATCGTGCCCTACCGACCGGTAGAACCTGCACCGTTGTTGCTTCAGTTCCCCCATACTTAGCTAAGGGCAATGGGCCGTATCATGTAGTCCCACTACCCGGCAGTCATCGCACCATAGCGCCAATCCGCTGGAACTAGGGTGTAGCAGACTAGGTCCCCCTGCATGCAAGTAATCCGTTAATAAAGGACACTGGTCCTTTTTATGGCCAGACACCTGACATCATATGCACCAGAGGTCTGCGCTAGCTCCTTTTCCACGTTCTATCTGTAAGCTCTGAATTTCCATGTGCATGGCTTCGAGCTGCTCTTGAATTTTCTGTACTCCCCCCAACGTGTCGTCCTTAGGCGTGACTTCGACTTTCATGGCAGCTTTCAAGGCTTTTTCCTGCGACTCGAAGGTCTGGTGGCCCATTGGTATCCGTAAGTGAGGTAGCAACATAGCGATGAACCATTCCGTGTGTTTTCTGTCATCGTACTTGAACCTTCCTTCCCTGATTGCTTTCTTCAATCGTTGATTGGCCTCCCACACTAACTCAGACGCATGTTGCTTGAAGTCTTTTACTTCGGCTACCAACTGAGAGTAAGATTTTGGCTTCCGTAACTGTTGTTTTAGGGCGTCCTTAATAACTTGAAGAGATGCACTCTCGTTTTGAGAGATGTACTACATATACCAGTCCAAAGCTCTTTCTTCAAAGGCCAGGCACAATTTTTCTCTCTTCACAGTATCGCTTACCACCCCCTGCGCAATCCATACCGAGTTGGCCACGAACCAAAAACGATCCATGTCCTCATCGACTGCGCCTTTAAAGGTAGGTAATTTTAAGTGTACTCCCATGTCTCCTTCTAGCGAGTTTTTAGTTGAGGGCTTGTTCTCCCATGAGTCTGACGTTGAGGTAATTGGCGGACCTTGCGTAGTTACTTTTCTCAGTGGGCTACGGGCAGAGTGATCCTCTTCTTGATTGGTTTGATAGTACTTACCACTCTGTGTTCTGCTTTCATCTAGAGTAGCGCTCATTCACTTCCGAGTTAGATCTCTAGTATTCACTTGTCATTACCCGACCCCTTTCTCAAAATTCTCCAGGTCCTAGCAACGGAACCATTTTGTTGGCTCGAGGGGTCCTGACCCAAGTTCGGAGCTCAAGGTTTGCCAACAAACCCCTATACTACTGGCCCTTTGGAAATGACCTACTTGCGTAGGTCAAAGTCTCACCCGAAGTAGTATGGGTGGGTGCTGGAACCAGGTTTCTGCACCCTGAGAAAGGATAGGTAAGGCAAGAAGAGCTGCGTTTGGCCCTATGATACCCAGATCACCTTGTTCTTCACAGGGCCAAGTGGGTCTCTATTCGCATCCACGTGCGCTAGATCTATAATTATATACTTTTATGACAGTAGCACAACATTGCATAAACAGAACAGAACAGATCTAGATACAGAAAACACACTTACACATATCTTCGCAGCTTAAATATAGAAAATTCACAATGCAGTAATTACCAATGATTCACACAAATATTACTCACAGATTCAGTTCTCTATCAACCTTTCTTATTCTTCAATTCATCAATTACTTCTTGCAATTACCTTCCCAGCCTGTGCACATAGCAGCAGGGTCCGCACACAGCTGGACTTGGATCTCTGTGCACACATCCAGTAGGAGTACTTTCCCCAAAAACCAAAACAGATAACTTAAACCACAATTCGCATCAATAGTTCTTCCAATATCTACCTTTCAATACAAAATGTTCCTCTATTTATAATAATATAGCCTAGACTTTCCTATGGTCCACAAACTATGGTTTTCGGACCCCTGGTTTACCCTTTTACCCATTACAATTCTTTTGGGGCTTTGACCCACCCCAAAACCCCCGCACTAGATTAAATCTAATCAAAATTATTCAAATGGACCAATTTCGCAGCTCGTAGGAGACCCTGTTCCAATGGGCACCCGAAGAAAACGCACCCTTCAGATCCAGCTAGATCCAATCCATGTTGTGTGAGAGCCTTTACCAATCGCTCGACAAAGGGCCATTGAAATGTGCAGGGGACCCAAGAGAGATCTGCGTCCGTCTGCTGAGTCTTCTGCCTCTGATCCACACCACCCCTGCCTCCTTCGAAGCACTGGGCCTCCTGCCCCAATTGTCGGCGCCTTCCTCCTTCGAAAAAATGTGCCACCTGCCCCAGCCGCAGTCGCCTTCCCTCCTTTTCAAACCCGCGATGCCACATTTCCACCTTCAAGAAACTAAAGCTTTCTGTCTAATTTAAACCAATAGCAAGGAGGCCCCGAGTGCGAGCCATCCCTTCCTAGAGCATCGTTTAGAGGAGTCACTATTGCGCTGACCTCCTGCGCTAACCTGCAAAACCTCCTGCTCAAGCTCTCCATCATCTCCCATCCCTGCATCAAATAATCACTTACAACCTGTGCCATTTGGACTTACCAATGCACTTGCAACCTTTATGTGCCTTATGAACAATGTATTGCACCCTTATTTGGATAAGTTTTCCATAGTATTCATGGATGAAATTATGGTATATTCAAATATTAAGGAGGAGCGCAAAGAGAATTTGGAAAAAGTATTGAAATTCCTAAGAGAAATAAAATCTATGCAAAGCTCAGTAAATGCAATTTCTTTTAGTCACATATTCATTACTTGGGACACATTGTCTCAAGGGAGGGAGTTGTAGTTGAAACAAATAAAGTTAAGGCTATCATGGAATGGCCAACACCTAAGAATGTGGCTAAATTTAGGTCCTTTATGGGTTTGGAAGGCTATTATAGAGGTTTATTAAAAATTTGTCCAAGATTGGTTGTCCAATTACTACTCTACAAAAGAAATGAAAGAGATTTTAATGGAAAACTTATTGTGCAACAATATTTGATTAGTTGAAGCAATTGTTGACCAATTCGCCAATATTAAGAATAACAAATACTAAAAAGGACTTCATTGTATGCACGAATGCCTGCAAGGAGGGACTTGGAGGAGTATTGATGCAAGAAGGTCAAGTGGTGTGTTATGAGACCATAAAGTTGAATGAGCATGAATATAATTATGTAACTCATGGTTTGGAATTGGTTTCCATCATCCATGCATTGAAGATGCAGAGACACTACCTCCTTGGTAGAAAATTTAGCCTAATGACTGATCATGGAGGGATGACGTATTTATTTGAACAACCCAAGTTAAATGCAAGGCAAGCTCGACGAATAGCCACACTCAACTAATTTTATTTTGAAATCAAATATATCAAAGGAAAGGAGAACATAATAGTAGATGCACTCAATATGAGGGTGTAGTTAAATAATTTAGCAACCATAAGTTATTATGGGACTAATCTTGAAGAGAAGATAAAAAAATGTTGGGATATAAGATGAAAAGTATCAACAATTGAAAGAGGTGATAACAAAGCTTCCGAGACAAGGAAGATAAGGAACACCGCCTAAAAAAAGAAGGTATGATTAAATTTAAAATAAATTTTTTTGTGCCAAATAAGAATGACTTGAAGAAACTCATATTAAAGAAGTTCCATGCCCAACCATACTCTGGCCACCTAGGTTACCAAAAGACTCTTATACCATCAATCATTTCTATTTTTGGCCAGATTTAAAAAGGGAAGTGCCTGAATTTATCTCGAAATACATATAATTCCAAGAAATGAGGGTTGAGTGTAAGCACCTAGTTGGTTGTTACAGCCTGTTCCTATTCTGGAATGGAAGTGGGAAGTGATCTCCATGGATTTTATTACAGGGCTTCCAAGGACTCCAATACAACATGATGAATTCATGGCAGTGGTCGATAAGTTGAGCATGATGGCTCACTTCATGCATGTTAAATATAAAAATTTAGCTAGTGATGTGGCACGAGTCTTCATAATGGAAATTGTAAGACTGCACGGGGTTCCCAAGAAGATTATATCGAATGGAGATACCAAATTTACCTCAAAACTTTAGAGATAATTAGTTGTAGGCTTGGGGACATAGTTAGCGTTTAGCATTGCATACCATCCTCATACTGATGGGAAAACAAAGAGAACAAACATAATATTAGAAGACATGTTAATAATGTATGTGATGCATCAACCCAAGAACTGGGAAGAGTACCTTACAATTATATAATTCACATACAATAATGGATACCAATAATATCTAAATATGAGACCATCTGAGGCACTTTATGGAAGGAGTTCAATACTCCTATTATCTAGAGTAACCCAGTGAAAAATGTCCTTGTTGGGCTTGATATGTTAAAAGAGATGGAGTAGGAAATGCAAGTCATCTGAATAAATTTAAAAGTGACAAAAAACATGCAGAATAACTATGTGGATAAGCATAGGGTGCATAAAGAGTTCCAAGTTAGGGAACATGTTTACTTGAGAGTTGGACCCAAGAAAAGTTCTTTGAATATTGGGTCATGTGCCAAGTTGGCACCACGATTTTGTGGGCCTTATGATATGCTTGAGAGAATATGGCTAGTGGCCTATAGGTTGGCCTTACCTCTATTAGTAAAGGTCCATGATGTTTTCCATATTTCACTGCTTAGAAGATATTTAGAGGACACTAATCATGTTATCAATTGGACTATGTTATAAGTGGAACGACAAGGTGAGTTCCAACCAGAGCCACTATGCATCTTAGACCGGAGGAGCCTTATGCTCAGGAATCAAGAAATAAATCAAATCAAAGTATAGTTGAGACATTTTGGGCTCGAGGAATCCATGTGGGAAATGGATGACCAGATGAGGGTAACATATTCTTTCTTATTTTATGAGTGAAGTAAATTGTAAATACATTGTAAATGTTGTACAAAGATGTGTGTATAAAGCTCCATATCAATTGTGTTTGTTTTTCTTATGTTTATTGAACACTGAGGACAATGTTCATCCTCAAGGGGGAGGGGATATGACATCCCCTGGTTAATATTTATCTCTCTTGTAAATAATTGTAATTATTTTAAAATGGCTGAGAGGGTAACACAAATTCCATTTCTTGAGGAAGGAGATTTTTTGAGGGAATTTTTGTTTTAAATATCAGTCTTGGTTGGTTGAGTGATATGAATGTGCATTAAATTTAGCTAAATAAATACGGATAAAACAATTTTCCTTTAGCTCCAACCATAAGTAAGGAAGATGAAAAAAATTAAAAGAAGCATGGGTTGCATTGTCCAAGGAAGGGGGGCTACTGGACCATCATGGAAAAAAAGGTGGAATCTAGTTTTATGGAAAAATGAAGGAGTACCTTCATGGAAGGGATTCCAATCATAAAATATCTCACTCACATATACACACAAAAAATCATAGAGAAGGATCATTTAGAATTATTGTTGAAGAGCACAGAAGGTAACATCCACAATTATTGTTGCTTAGCACCAGAGGAAATTTTTAAAAACCATATAAATAACACTCTTAGAGGCTTGTTAGGCATAAAAATAACAGAGAGTAGTGGCTTTCCTGTAGGGCTGAAGAACCCACTGGAAGCTTTTGGATTGATAAACATGTTGTACTATGGAGATTCACTCATGTGGTTGTGAGGGTTGATGAAACAACAAGAGTTACCTTGGGGTTGAAGCTCTGGTGCTTGACTCACTGATGAACCACCTGTGAGGGAGATTTATTTACCCATCAATAGCTTATCCACTGATGAACCTTCCTTATTGTGGACTCTCTTCTCCTGAAAGAGAGATGAGGTTCTTTGCATGGTGGTATCCTGACATGAATATGAATCTATCTGGATGGTTCGAATGATAAATTGTGTAGCTCATGGATGAAGGCAATGTGGCCTTGTGACATCCTGTAAAAGTCCTTTGAAAGCACTCCACCTAAATATTTGGAATCTAGTTTGGGGGTGACAAATACAAGTAAAAGTGGTTGTAGTTTTTCTATGGTTGGGTGGAGAGTTAGAGTTCCACTCTCAGTTACTAGAACTTGCATAAGATAAGTATCACCTTATGATATGCTTGTGATTACTATATTTCTTATGTTATTTACAACATGATAATGTCATATTATTAATTGAGGAGTGTTGGTTCTTGCATCTATCAAATATATAATATTGTGTTGGATACAAGCTTGTAATGATGTTAATCTAATGCTCAAGTGTGTGGTTTAATCTTGTGAATCAAATAGTGTACTAGGTTTCTCATTTATCTGTGGAATGTTAATTTCCGGTAGGAATTTTGAGCATTGTATGGTTTCCTGTTGCTTACATGAGTTTATTATATGTTTATGATTATCCAAAGAGACTAGGAGATCCTTGAGTTAAGATGGCCTTGATTTCTATCAATTATTATTAACACAAGAGGGTTGTAGCCCTCTGAGTTATTGAGAGCCAAAAATTTCTCAAGGGTGTTACATAGTAATTTGTCACCGTCCCTGCAATCCCCCGTCCCGCACATTGGAGGGCCTTTTCCATGACCTGTGAGCAGTGACATGACCTGAAACCACTTTCATGGCATCCCCCTTGACAAGGACAATCATTCCTCTGAAGAAAGTTTCTTGTAAAAAACCCTAAAAATAGACCTTTTGGCCTTAGCGCGACTAGCCATTTCATCCCTCGCGCCAATGGGGGAAATCCACCAAAGAGGGCACGCCAACTGGAGCTTTGTCCCAGTGTATTACTCTCGCCAAGCTTAATAATGATTGTTTTTTTAAAAATAAATGGTGGAAGTTTGACTCCAACCAACTCCTGAACGAGTCTCTAAAATGAGTTGGGAGGTTTGGCTCCAGATCTCCACGTAGGGGAAGTTGTTTTCCACCTATCATGGAAGCTTCCTTGAGGATAGGGCTAATCCCACCATTGTAGGGATCCCAACTTCCCTTCCACCATCTATATAAGCTTTCCATTTTCCCTTTGCAAGCTAGTCTTAGTAGTCCTGATAGAACTAAGAGCTCAATTAGTAGCAAGGAGACTATCGCCAGACAACCTTTGAGAGCCAAGTCGAAGAGAGAGAGCTTTGTCCCATTCCCGAAGAGCTTCATTGAGACGTGCTCCGTTGTCGACCCGCTGAAGGAAGATCCAGCGTCAGAGCTCAGGTTGTATCTTTCTTTCGTTGTTATTAATAATAAGTGACTTTGATTATGGTTCCATTCATATGTTCATGTCTTATGTTATGAATTATATCTTCTCTGACTGATATATGGCTACATGTTTTAGGTTTTATGTTGTGTGTTGTTGTTTCTTCATCTGCGTGCAGGGGTTCGAACGTGATAAGCGGGAGAATTGTGATTTGCTAAAGTGAAGGAGGGAAGCGCCATCTCTTCTGCAAACAACAACAACGTGGGACTTAAGGTGGGCCTCTTGTCGCATCTTGGTCTTTTGTAACTAGGAACCTGCGTCTTAGCGTGACTCGGTTGTTGCTAGACCTGATCTAGGCTAGTAGGGATCGCCTCTGTCTGCAGAGGGGATTTACCTCTCCAACAAACTGGCGACTCCGCTGGGGATTTTGATTGGAGTTTGTCTTGTCTCTTTAAGTTGTTTTTGGCTTGTGTCTACTTGATTTTCTCTTCTGGTTTGTCTCTTTCTGGTGTAAGACCCCTGTTCAGCCCCAGAGGATTAGAACTCTTCTTTTTTGAAATTTTCACCTTTTCATGGTTGGCTTGATTGGCGCGGTTTCCACCCTGACAGTCGCGCCCATTGGTGCAAGTTTCCAATTCATCACCTGTGCCATCCCCTATCTGGCGCGAATAAAAACCAGAGAGTCGTACCATTTCCTGTAGGTGCTAGGGTTTTCCCTTGTTCGGAAGTTTTTTTTGGTCAGTACTTTGCTTCTAGGTTATTTTTAGATTCTGCTTGAAGTGGTCAGTTTGGTCTTGGTTGGGAGAAATTCTTTGTTTTTTCATTTTCAGGCGTTGGCGCTTGTTTTCAGTTAGCAACTCGCACCAATTGGCCATTGGCGCTAGTTGTCAGTGAGCAAGTCGTGCTAGTTGGGGCTAGTTTCACCTACAAAAGTCGTGCCAATTTCAGGGTGTGTGAAAATTGAGACTTTTTTCCTAAATCCTTCACCAGTGTGTCTTTCCCTTCCGGTCTTTTTTATGTATGAGCATATATTACATTGCTCATTGTTCAGCTGAAATGTCTTCTCTCCATGATTTCTTGATGTAAAAGGGAATGAATTCCTTGCTTTGATCTCATGCTTTAAAAGTCCTCTTTGTGTTTGACTTCATATGTCTTGTCACCTTTTGAGGAATTTCGTTACAAAGTGTTTTGAAACAATGATTGCATTCTTAGTGTTTGTTTGCATCCTTTTTACATTCATCCTTCCATTAAGAAGATTTGTGTTTATTTAGTTTTCATCTCAAAGTTTGCTTTTGTTAAAATGCATTAGATCACATTGCATTGAATTTTTTTTTTTGAGATCCATCATTGAACTTAGATTACATTGTTTAATGATTGAAAGCTAAAATTCGCTTTGAGTGCATTCTATTTCATTAAAAGCATGCATTAAGTAGATTCTAATTTCATCGAAAAATGCATTGAGTGCATTCTTATCATTTCGAAATAAAAAGGAAATTGTGCATAGATTACAATTGCATAGTTTTCAAAAAGGGGATTTTGCATAGATTACATTGCATAATTCGCATCATTGGACGTTTTAGATTACTTTTGGATAGTGAAAGTCATCTAGTTTGGAAAAATTTCGTTTTCAGTATTGTTGTTTGTTGCATCATTGTTTGAAGTTCTTCCCTTAACTAGATATCATTCATCGAATTGAAAAAATTTCTTTTCTCATATAGCTGCATATAGTAGATTGCCAGATGACATACGGTAGGGCCTTGAAACCGAGACATAATTGAAGATCAACCATAAAAAAATTCAAATTGACCTAAGGCAACATTGAAACATTAACGAAATATCTAGAGGTCTAGGCTAGTGACGTGTTACAACGTCGTTAAACCTAGTAGCCGTCGTTTGCCTCTTGGATTTAGATAGCGCTAGTACGGACTTGTGCTCCCCGTACCATCATGTATATAAAGGGAGACCCCACTAGGTTTCTATCCTTTATCCGTAGGAAGCTGAGTCTACCGCCTTATACCCGTGATACACTGGACACAACATTCGGGGAGATTACCTGCCCGTACGTCAAGTCCTTGGTTGATTTCTCTTTCATTTTTTAACCAAGGTGTATATTGCAGTTCACGGATATCTGGTACACCCTTTTTCCTAGAGTTCCAGAGTAGTCATTTCGATCTTTTCTGACTCATTAAATTTGAAAGGATCATCAAGCGCTTGTCCTTTCTCGCTCGTTTCCAATCGGAAAGCGATAGAGTCACCTTTTTCCTGTTTCTCGACTCTTAAAAGATGAAACGGTAGAGTTTTGATTCAATGTTTTAAAAAAAAATTATCTGCCCACAAAATATTCCTGGTTAAAGTTAGTTTCCTTAGGGTGTTGTTCTGAAGATCGTTTCTGATGGAAATTTTTCCGGAGTTCACCAACAAAGGAATCCCATCCGAAGGGAATCCTGGTCCTTTTCCTCCTTTTGGAAATGTTGGTGCTCCTTATATAGAAATGATGTCCCTTCCTAGGTTAACTGTTGGGTTTCCTGTTTGGTTGTTTTCAACCTTTGTGGTCTCGAATGTCCCGGATACTGTTCAATCAGTTCCTCCACCTGAACAACATCATGTTGATTCCAAGATGGACCTCTCCCCTTCTTCGTCTGTTTCTGTGTCCTCCTCTTCTACTTCGCCTGGTGAAAGTGTGGATTCAAGTAACTAGGTGGCTAAGAAGAAGAAGAAGAAGATAAATAAGAATAAGTTAGATAAAGGAGAGGCTAGCTCTGCGGCTATTGCACCTAAGAAGTCTCCTCTTGATAAACCTTCCAACCCTCTGCAGAAAGTCAAGTTCCCCTGCATGTTTTGCTAGGGAGGCCATCTTCTTCAAGATTGCCCTAGCATTCCCAAGGTGCTTGAATTATGGTCCAACGATCGTCCGTTGTTGCCTTTGGCTTCCGGGAGTCAGGTTGGGGGCATGTCTTCAGCTAGTGTTGGTAAAACTCTTAAGAAGCAGGGTA
Source organism: Pinus albicaulis (assembly GCA_034641835.2). Taxonomy (NCBI): domain Eukaryota; kingdom Viridiplantae; phylum Streptophyta; class Pinopsida; order Pinales; family Pinaceae; genus Pinus; species Pinus albicaulis. The sequence continues at coordinate 651,275,059 of CM076573.1, read as the reverse complement.
AGCTCACCAATCCCTGTAAGTTGTGTGAAGGGCACCATGCCATTCACCTTTGTCAGTATATGGATGAAGCCAAACGAGTTTTGGAAAACTCAACCGTTTCTACACCATGCCTTCCAGCTAGTTATAAAAGGCTTTCTTTGAGTCCTTCACCAGTTGATTCAACGATTGGTCAAGAGTCATCCTTGCTCGATCCTGCTCCCCTGGAAATTCAAATCCAGGAATCCATCCTTGACCAACCATTGGTCGTGGGATCAGTTGAACTGGCCCTATCTACGGTGCACCAGGTATTTTTCGTTGAGAGTGGACCTCGCACCCCTCATGTTCTTCTTATTTCTTCAGATTCTTCGGACTTGGAGAAAGATTCTCCTGTTCCTATACCTCAAGAAGTCGCTCCTCCACCTCCCGTAGTGGAGGTCCCGGAGGATACCCCTCCCGCATTCGAGATGGAGGTCGTGGAGGATGCTCCTTTTTCGATCGTGACACCAGGGGAAGACCATCTTGGTTCGATGGTAGCCCCTCTGAGTAGTTTGGTCACTTCCTTTGATTGGAATCGATTTGCAGGATACCGCCTTCCGTCTTATGTGCCTTTCGAGATAACGGTACAAACCTTTGGTTTGGTCGTACCCAGCACCATTATAGACAAAGGCACATCTGTTAGTATTTTATCCCTAAATACTTGGCAAGCTTTCGGTTTTCCACCTCTTACCCCTGTTACATAGAATATGTTAACATTTAATAGAAGAACTAGTCAACCGTTAGGGATCTTTTCAAGGTTACCTGTTACTTTGGGAGGTAAAACCGTCCATATGGACGCGATGTTTGTTCTAGGCCCCTTGGATTTCAATCTGCGCTTGGGGCGCAATTACACCTATGCCATGGGAGCGCTTGTCTCCTCCCTTTTTCGTGTGGTCTGTTTTCCACATGAAGTACGAATCGTGACCATTGATCAGCTTTCGTTCTTTGGTCCCGATGTGGCAACTGACCCACCATCATCCCTTCCTGGTTTTTATCCACCTGTTGTATTTTCCCCACCACAGGTCAACTATGTGGCTACCTACCCCGTGCCTGTACTCAGTGATAGTGTCGTTGTGCATCAGGTGCTGGGGGCATTGGGTCCTTATTTCTAAGATGTTGTTCTCCCATCAGGTGTGGAACTCTTGGAAGCCATGAATTATTATTCATTATGATGAGGTCTATTAGAGCATGGTTCATCTGCTTGTGTCAAGCTCCTTAAACCATGAAACAAGGTCTTCGGAGCATGGTTCATATGCTTGTGTCAAGCTCCTTAAACCATGAAACAAGGTCTCCAAAGGATAGTTCGTCTTCTATGTCAACCTTGTTAAAAAATGAATTAGGTCTCGAGGAATATTCTTAAGTATGTCAACCTCGTTAAAATAATGAAACACGTTCCCGTTCAATTCGAGTCCTTGATAAGTTCTCGTAGAATCCCAGTCAAGTCTTTATCTTGATCTCGTAACTTGAACCTTCACTCCATCTGCCTTTCATATGGATTGAAGCTTGGGGGGCATGTACCTCTAACTGAGTCACCATGCTGGGGGGCATGCCTGGTTTCAAGCATAGTTTATCTTTGTTTCAGGATTTTGTAAAAATGAAACCAACTTCAAGCAGAGTTTCCTGATTTCAAGCTTGTGTAAAAATGAAACCTTTCCCTTTTTTACCTCTCGTGATTGCCATTTTATCAACTTGTTTTGCCAGATGAGCCTTGGTTCTCTCATTCCATCATCACTATCTACTTAGCCGATCATATGCCTTCACTTGGTTATTTTACCCATTCGTGAGGAACCGCTGTGATGAGTGATCTTGTTAGCCAACCTCTTGACCTTTAATCATTTTGAGCAGTTCCACCATTATCGGAACCGGTTGCTACCCTTTATACCACTCGTTCCTCCAGGAGGAGTCATCTTTCAGCTCTTTTCTGACTCTTGAAAACTGAAAAGATTGCTGAGTCGCTTGTCATTTTGAACTCGTTAAATTGGATGTGAAGCGATATCTACCCAGTATATGTTCACTCCTTTTTTGGGCTGGGATAGATTATTTACGAAAAAGGAATACCCTAGCCTATCGCAACTAGGAGGTTCTCTCAGACATAGTTTTCTACGTTTTCGGATCTGAGGAACTATCTACGAAAAGGGACTGTTGGAGTTTACTTTTCCGTTGTCTTTTCAAACTCTCTAAACATGAAAATACGCTGAGTTCTTCCTTTGTCAAACTCGTTAAAACCTGATGACATCGGACTCTGTCATAATGACGATACTCGAGTTTCTCCTCCCTAGGGCTCGTTAAATGTACTAGGTTGGATTTGTCCGAAGGACGAACTTATATGACAAGCATATGGTATCCTCTTCAAGCTTGTGTAAAAATAAAGAGGTACTCGCCAGAAATTGTGGGGGAAAATGAAACCAATATCATTGTCGTGTCGGCAGTATGTCGCCCTTGAACATGGCACTTGTCTGCATTCGTGTCGGGTTGGGGACATCTCATCTTGTTTTCTGCTTGCCTCCATGGGTTTGGGTTATCCTTTTTGACAACTCATCTGCTCTTTGCCTTGTCATCATGACCTCAGACCTTTTGATGTCAAATACTGCCAAATCCAGTGTCGTGTCGCTGATATGTTCAAGAGAAGTTGACCTCTGCAGTTTTCAACCCTCCACTGATTCTCTACTGATCCTAATTCACAAATATTATGTTCCTCTGTCTCATGTCGATGATTTGGGAAACACTATGGTCCACCTTCGATCAAGGTCACTTCCTGTCGACTTCAGCTCATTATCCAGGAAGCTGATCTAGAGACTCCCTTCTGGTACCTTGGAGCCTGCATGCCTTAATGGTAGGTTCTTCACATTCGACGTGGGGTTTTTATCATTGGCCTCCGATAGAATGATTCTGTGGGTGTTCGACGTCAGCTCACTGTTCACATTCTGTGGATTGTACCTATAGTACCTTGAGGGCCATTGTCATTATTGGTGGTACCTCTCGCGTCTGTTAATGGCTTTCATCATTGGCTGGTAATTAGACGATGTTCTTGCATGTTCGACTTCAGATCACTTATTCACATGCTTGGACTTGTACTCTGTTCGGGTCGAGATGGAGCGCAAGACCCTGGATTTTTCCTAATGGAATCTAGGCTACGAATTTTGTGGATTATCATGATTGGCTACATGACTCATTAATTGGATGGCTGTGACCATACCTGAGTCTATTCAATGATCCTATCTGGATGGCTGTGTCCATGCCTTGGATCCTGATTACTATATACTCTGCTATGGATGGTTGTGCCCATACCACATGTCATGTATTTGAGATATCAGTTGTACTTGTCTACGCAGGTTTTCCGATGACAATGTTTTCAGTTGGGCACATTCTCGTAAAGCATTTCACCCCTCTCTCCCTCTTGGGCCTCATGCTTTAGGGGGCATCTGTTACACAGTAATTTGTCACCGTCCCTGAAATCCCCCGTCCCACACATTGGAGGGCCTTTTCCATGACCTGTGAGCAGTGAAATGACCTGAAACCACTTTCATGGCATCCCCCTTGACAAGGACAATCATTCCTCCGAAGATATTTTCTTGTAAAAAACCCTAAAAATAGACCTTTTGGCCTTGGCACGACTAGCCAATTCAGCCCTTGCGCCAATGGGGGAAATCCACCAAAGAGGGCGCACCAAATGGCGCTCTGTCCCAGTGTATTACTCGTGCCAAGCTTAATAAGGATTGTTTTTTAAAAATAAATGGTGGAAGTTTGACTCCAACCAACTCCTGAACGAGTCTCTAAAATGAGTTGGGAGGTTTGGCTCCGGATCTCCATGTAGGAGAAGTTGTTTTCCACCTATCATGGAAGCTTCCTTAAGGATAGGGCCAATCCCACCATTTTAGGGATCCCAACTCCCCTTCCACCATCTATATAAGCTTGCCATTTTCCCTTTGCAAGCTAGTCTTAGTAGTCCTGATAGAACTAAGAGTTGAATCAGTAGCAAGGAGACTATCGCCAGACAGCCTCTGAGAGCCAAGCCGAAGAGAGAGAGCTTTGTCCCATTCCCGACAAGCTTCATTGAGACGTGCTCTGCTGTTGACCCGCCGAAGGAAGATCTAGCGTCAGAGCTCAGGTTTTATCTTTCTTTCGTTGTTATTAATAATAAGTGTCTTTGATTATGGGTCCATTCATATGTTCATGTCTTATGTTATGAATTATATCTTCTCTTACTGATATATGGTTACATGTTTTAGGTTTTACATTGTGTGTTGTTGTTTCTTCGTGTGCGTGTAGGTGTTCGAATGTGCTAAGCGGGAGAATTGTGATCTGCTAAAGCGAAGGAGGGAAGCACCATCTCTTCTTCAAACAACAATAGCGCGGGACTTAAGGTAGGCCTCTTGTCGCATCTTGGTCTTTTGTAACTAGGAACCTGCGTCTTAGCATGACTCGATTGTTGCTAGACCCGATCTAGGCTAGTAGGGATCGCCTTTGTCCGCAGAGGGGATTTACCTCTCCAAAAAAGGGCCTTAGTGAAAATGAATGGACAAGTCCCTCATATTTATGATGTTGTAAATTGTTTTATTATTTATAAGCTCAAGAATGATATTGTAATGCACACACACACACACACACACACACACACACACATATATATATATATATATAGCCAGAGGTTGAAAGGGATGGGAAAATCCCAGTTGAAATATTAGGAGGGATAACCTGAAGTAACCTCACAGAAAACTTAAGGGAAACAGGTCCAGTTTTGGTGCCAGTCTCAAATGATACAAAACCATCATGGCCAAGATGTAGGCTAGGTATCTGAAATACGACGTATAACTTATAACATTCACGAACCCAATGATATTATCACTCAACATTTTAAACTCCATCTTTTACGACCTCTACCCTGTGAATGGGTCTCAGATCCTTGGACCTTAGTGCTTTGGAACCAAGTCATTTGAGCCTCCTTTGGAAACTTATGAGATTATTTTAGCTGAGAAATAACCCCCAAGAGTTTGTCTCAAGATGAAAAAATATTCTTGTTAACCTTCATGATTTATATTATATCACTGCACTTTGACTCATCAAAAATTCAAGACGAAGAGTATTCCCATCTCTTAACTGGTGCTGCTTCCATCATTTTCTATCAAAAAACTCAACCTTGGCGATTTAAGACTAAGCCTCTTGGAATTTCTTCGAAGGAGGGTTTTCACCAAGAGGATTTTTGTCTGATATGGTTTCTTGTAAGAAAGTTATTATTGAGATGACATGGTAGGAGTGGGTCAAACAGGTAGGCGGGGGAGGGAAGATGGAAATAAAATAGGAAAAGAGGCATAAAAATTAGCAGTTTCTGATTCTGAGTCGAACATGTGTTTCCTCCGAGAAAGGTTTTCATCAAGAAAGTTTCTCCTTCAAACGGGGTTTCCTCCAAGGATTGTTATTACTAAGAAAGTTTTCCTTCGAGATATTTTTCTCTGAGGTGACATGGACCTCAGGACCTCAAACCTCAGAACCTCGACGATTAAGGACTTGGCCACTTGGTTTTTCTCCCGATGGGTGTCATCCAAGTGATTTTTCTCTTAGGTATGTTTCCTCTAGGGTGATTTGGTAAGACTCAAAACCTCGAGCCTTGATGATTCAAGAAATTGGTGTCCCAGAGTTTTTTCAGAGGGGTTTCACCCGAGAAATTTTCTTTTAAAATTACATGGAAGTGGTGTGCCGAGTGTGCGTTGTTGCATGTCATGTGAGGACGCATGGAGAGGGGCCACTGGCGTGCCTAAGTAAGAATTGGAGTATCAGAAAGTCGCAACTAATATCGCATTTCCAAGTGGAATTGAGGAGCCTAACTGGGAAAACCACATGGGTGCTATGTGGGGACCACATGGACGCGACATGGTGGTTTGATGAGGTAACACTAAAATTTAAATGACCATAACTTTCTATTTGAAGGTCGAATCAAGACAAAATTTAAATCACTAGAATCGTCTCAATGAGATGAACACACTGGTGTCATCCATTTGAAGTTTTGAGGAGGTTTTAAAAAATAAAAAAATGTATACCCCATTTCCATAACACTAACCTGGATCTTGGGTCAACATAGTAACCATTTTCTTCTAACCTATGATTTGGGTTGGGGTTAAGAGGGGGTTTGTTACACAAACACTCTTAATTTCATCATTTACCTTTATATTATAGAGAAAATTTGTGAAAAACCTTATGAATCGAGAAGGGGTTTTATCTCCACATCCTTAATAGGGAATTTGGCATCACTCCCTTCGATATAAGCTTCTTGGGTAGCCAAATTCATTACATATGCTATCACTACCACACCATTACATGATATCTAGTGAAAATTTAATCCATTACTAGTCCCATTTTTTGACAAATTGTTGCACATATACATGAAGATTTCAACACTAAAACAAGAATAAGTAGTTTCCACACCATTGCAATTTATTTAGTGTAAACTAAATCCATTAATAGTCCCAATATTACTATGCAACTGATTGTTAACAAAAATAACCTAGTTTATATGATGATGTAAGAGTATAACTCAACACAATTACTATAAGGAAAAAGAAAAAAATCAAATAAATAAATAATGATAACATAATAGTTAGAATAAAATCATGTGCACATAATATGTTAGATGAAGAATAAGTGAATGAACACATTCAACAAATTATCATTCAACTTTCCCATTGATTAACAAAAAAACCTAATATTTTACTAGGGTTTTAATTTCCAAATGAAAAATCAAAATATATACCTTTCCTTTTCCTCATTCCTAGACTGCTTCAAAGCCAATATCCTATTGACAAAGGAAGAGAAAAACAAAGCTTAAAATCTCCAAGTGAACAAGTAGATGTAAGTGAGTTAAAATCTCCTTTTTAGCCACTAGGAATTTCCCTTTGATGAAAGTGATTCAAGTTTCAAGGAAAAATGTAGTAAGAAAGATATCATCAAAAATTATAAAAACTTAAATTGCTCAACCAAGCCTTTTTTGAAGGATACAAAACCTTCCTTCTTGGTATTTCATATTTTTTGCAAGAATTTAATCACATGAATAATGAGATAAAATTCAATAGTGTATTATTAGATGGATTGTTTGAAACTGAATTCATAAAAGTCATGCACTGCAAGACAACCAAGTAAATATGGTGCAAGTTGTAGAAAAACTACACAAGAAATAATAAGGTAAAGAAAGTCAAACTCCAAGTTTATAGAATGAAATTTGAATCATTAAAGATGTTTGAATATGAGGATATAACCAAATTCTTTCTTCTTGTGGATGAAATAGTAAACACTATAAGAGATCTTGATGAAACTATGAATGAATTGATATTAGTTCAAAAAGTTTTAATATCTCTTCCTGTAATATTTAATGCAAAAGTTTTAGGCAATGAGAAGAAGCAAGATATTGGAAAACTAACCATGTATCAGTTTCATGGAAATCGAACTACCTATGAGATGAGAACATTCAAAGGTATGTCTACATCAAAATAAGCAACCTTCAAACCAAATAAGAAGACCAAAGATGATCAAGAATTCTTAAGCCATGGATCTAATGATCAAGAATGCTCAATATAAGTGCAAATTATCTTGTACATGCAACCTCATCAAGTCCATACAACTTCCTTCATGGCCATTAATTAGGTATCTAACCCTTTACATTTATGATATCTTGTTCTTGCATGAAAAATATAATTTTGTTTAATAAAAATTATTTCCTAACAATTTAGTAATGTGTTACTTAATGAAAAATATTCCATATATGCTTCAAAAGGATGGTTGATTAAGCTAATTGGATTTTAATTGTCTCATTTTGGTAATTGAAGTAGGAAATACAATGTGTTAGAAACAATCCAATATCAAAAACAAACTACTCCAACAATAATCATCAACAAATTGAAGCAACAATGAAAGAGAAATGGTCCTAGGAAATTAGACACCTAAAGTAGAATTGCAACTACAAATCCAGAAATATGAAAAAAGAGATATACATGAAGGTAATGAGTCATAGGTTTGTATAGATAATAGATTGAATTATTATAAGTGAGAGGAAATTCCTTTAATACAAGTTTCATAGTAATACTTTTTCAATTTACATAGTAGGGGATTATTAATGCATGTAGTTAAAAAATGATATTTTATAACTTATTTCTATTTTTTGAAATTTTAGAAATAATATTGAAGTTCTAGTAAGTTGGTTAGTGAGTGGTCAGCAAAGGTGACCTAGCATTTGTAATGTGATTCCTAGTGAGATTCTTAAAGCCACAACAAAAAAGATGGATTAGAAGGAATTGTCATTAATTTAAATGGTGGATTTAGAGTGATTTAGTGATTAAAGCACTCATAATTTAAAATAATTTGTGTTTGTGTGTGTAATTTGATTAATTTTTATCAAAGAAAAAATGTTAATTAAAATTATCTAGAAAATTTTATTAAAGTTCATAATTATAGATTTAAAATTTAGATGAATAAAAAAATACCTTATTCCACTGTTGAGTGTTTTGAGCCTATCTTTTAAGTTTTCATGCTTCTATATCACTTGTGGTGTGGCTCTTTCCAATAATGATCAAGAATGCATAGGCAAAGTACATTGTTGTCTCAAAGTTTCAAGAATAATATACTCTACCTTTGTGGTGGATAATGCATCTATTTCTTGAAGCTTCGACATCCAACTGATGGATCTCCCTACAAGAGTAAAGACATATCCTAAAGTAGACCTTCTCTTGTCCAAATCACTTACAAAAATCAAAATCAACGTATTTGTGGACATAATCATTACAAATATTAAAGGTGATATAATAATCATAGTGCGAGATGTTGAAGCACCCATTTCACTGCAACCAATGTTCTTTTCCTAGATTTGACATGTACCTATTGACAACATCCACTGCATGTGAAATATCAGGTTTGGTACAAACCATCACATACATAAAATTTCCTATTATATTAACATAAGGTACATGCAACATATACTCCTCTTCTTTTTAATTACTAGGACATAAACCTAAATAAAGCTTAACATGGGTAGTGAAATGGATATTAACTGGTTTCAAATTTTATTTTATTTTATGAGGAAAAATCACAAAGTGCATTCGTTTATTATCTCTAATGACCATTTGAGAGTGCTTAAATCACTCATCACAACCTAGCTACCAAAAAATTAACATTTACTGAGATAAATTGGATCTCTATTTTTTTACCTTTTTTCCTCTGAACTTTGTGTCAAACCCCAAAATTTGGAGTGACCATTACAATTTCCAATTCTTCTCCTTATTTTTCTAGAACTTCCTTATCTAAGTCCTAACTCTCAGAAACATGAGTTCACTTTATTCCACTTGCTCCTTGGGAGTTTATGTTTTCATCATGTTGATTTCCAGGATGCTAAATCACTGCTAAATCAATGGATTTCTCATCATATTTGACTAAACCCTTCCATTTATTTTCTCCCTTCTCCATTTGGGAGTCTTCTTGATTTTGTGCTTCTGATTTTTGTTGACTCTTGTCCATGTGTTCATATTCTTCATATAAATTAGGAGGATCTGGAAATTTAAATACCTTTGGATTTTGTGATCTTTTCTTTGTCCTTTTTTTTCGCTTGAGGGCATGAGTTCTACAAGTTCCTTGTTTGATGGTAGAACCAACACCTGAAGGCAGTATTTTCAAAATATAAAAATTGTTTCCACTTAAAGTCTTGACGATTTAGATGGATGTGATATGGTTGGCATTTTCTCAGGTATATTTCCACGTATATGCGAGTAAAGGTGAAGATAACTTTGTCCATTCTTTCTTGATCCATATTTAGAAATCTCCCCAATGAATTTTCAATGCCTTTTAAAACTTGGTGGTGCAAAAAAGGAAGAGGGAAATTATATAACCTTACCCATACTGAAATTTTTGTAACCACCATTGTATTGGAATCAAATTCTGGAAACCATGGAGTTATGAAAATACTCTCCCTTCCCCAAAACCAAAGTCCTTCGTTTATTACACCTTCCATATATTTATAATTATCAAATTGGACCATAAAAAATCCCTTCCTACACATGTAAATATCAAAATTGTTAGTTCAAATGAGGTAGATCCATAGATGTAGATCTTCATACATAGGCCATAAGCCATTAGAATGACATATGAGAGCTTTTCCTTGGAGGATAGTGAAAATACCACTCACTTCTGGCAATTTCACTGATAGATCCGGTGCTTTCTCCATATTCTCAACTAGGTAAGGGCCTAGTATTTTCATATTTGGGGATTATCTTTTAAATGTGGATGCTTTCCCTCTCACTACATCCTTCAATGAGTTTGGACCCTTTGTAGCAGAAGCTGACCCTATAGGGAAGCTCGTTCTTGAAGCTCCACCTTGCAACCTCAAATTGATGATGATTGTAGAATTGCGTTTGATTTTGTACCCTTTAAATTTAGATACATCTTGCAATAATTTTCCCTCATAAATTAGGTTCTGTATATTCGTCGATATACCCAATTTTTCCTACAGTTTTTTTTTTAGATATGAGATCCGTTTATGTATTGACTTCAGAAATCTGAATAAGGTATCATTAAAAGACAATCATCCGCTGCCAAAAATGGACCATATATTGCAGCGAGTAGTTGGAGCATCAAGGATGTCACTACTCGACGGATACTCAGGTTATAATCAGATTTTAGTGCAGGAAGATGATCGTGACAAGATTGCGTTCACCACTCCTTGGGGAACATTTCATTATGCAAAGATGCCGTTTGGTTTAAAGAATGCAGGCGCTACCTTTCAGCGTGCAATGGACATGGCTTTCGCCAACGAGAAAGATGTGTTTTTGGTTGTTTACCTTGATGATTTAACTGTGTTTTCCAATTCTGATGAGGAACATTTATATCATTTGAAAATTGTTTTCCAGAAGTGCAGAAAATATGGCATTTCGTTGAATCCGAAAAAGAGCCTTTTTTCCATGGATGAAGGTAAGCTCCTTGGCCACATCATATCGAAAGATGGCATTCGAGTTGATCCTGCACGTGTTGAAGCCATACAGCAGATTGAACAGCCCCGGAACAAGAAAGAAATACAGTCATTTAATGGTAAAATGAATTTTCTGCGTCGTTTCATTCCGAATCTTGCAGAACACCTTAGAGAAATCACGAACATGTTGAAAAAGGACAGTCAGGTAAGGTGGACAGAAGAGGCGGTAAAGTCATTCAATTTGGTAAAGATAGCTCTTTCCTCAGCCCCTATTTTAATCAGCCCGGATTACACACAGGACTTCATTTTATTTTCTTTTTCTTCTGAGCACACATTGGCAGCTGTTTTGATGCAAAAAAGGGATGGAGTTGAGAAGCCCATCGCTTTTTTCAGTCGGATCATAAGAGATGGAGCATTGAGGTACAATATCATTGAGAAACAAGCACTTGCGCTTGTAAAGGCCTTGAAAGATTTCCGTGTGTACATATTACATTCCCACATTATAGTATACGTTCCTAACGCAGCAGTTAAAGATGTTTTGGTACAGGCAGATCCAGAGGGAAGAAGGGGTAAGTGGATCGCTGCGTTGTTAGAATACGATGTGGAGATTAAACCAACCAAGCTGATCAAAGGACAAGGACTCGCCAAGCTCATGGCTAAAACAAATCTGCATGCTCTAGACATAAATTTGATCGCTGCCATGTCTGATGAAGATGAGGAAAGTACGTCAGTTCAGGTATCCGATATTTTTGTTTCTTCCCCTTGGTATGCTGACATTTTATACGTGCTTCAGAATTTGTCTACACCGCCCGGGATGCCTAGGAATAAGAGTAGAACATTGAAGTTAAGAGCTGCTAAATTATGCATTCTGAATTCTGCATTATATTGGAAAGACCCTGGAGGTATGTTGTTGAATTGTTTGGTAGAGGAGGAAGCTCAAAGAGTTTTGGAGGACTTTCACAAAGGTGACTGTGGAGGTCATTTGTTTTGGAAGACCACAGCGAATAAGATTCTAAGGGCAGGGTATTATTGGCCTTCTTTGTTTTCTGATGTATTTAAGGCTGTTAAAAATTGTCATGAGTGTCAAATTTTCGAAGGGAAGCAGAAACTACAGCCTTTGCCTCTCAAACCAATTGAAGTTAGTGCACCATTCCAGCAGTGGGGATTGGATTTTATCGGGGAAATCCACCCAGCATCTTCCGGACAGCATAGATGGATTTTGACAGCTACAGACTACTTCACGAAGTGGATTGAGGCGATTCCCACTCGACAGGCCACGGATGCGGTAATTATTTCTTTTCTTGAAAACAATATTCTGTCACGTTTTGGGTGTCCTAGTAAAATAATCACAGATAATGCAGCGGCCTTCAAGTCTAAGAGGATGGTTGACTTTTGCTTTAAGTACAATATTACCTTGGGGCATTCGACCGCCTACCATCCGCAAGGAAATGGCTTGGTGGAATCTTCAAATAAATCCTTGGTGAATATTATTAAGAAATTGCTGGAAATCAACAAAAAGGCCTGGCACAAGAAGTTAGTGAATGCATTGTGGGCTGATAGGGTAAGTCAGAAAAAGTCTATTGGCATGTCTCCTTTTGAGTTGGTGTATGGAACGGATATGGTTTTTCCTACTTCACTTGCTGTCCCGGTGGTCAAATTGCTTCAGGAGGCTGGGAGTGAGGAAGATCCTATGCAGCGGAGGATTAATCAGATGATTCATTTACAGCAGACACGAGAGGAGGTATTTCAAAATACTTTCAAGTTGCAGGAGCGCATAAAGAAGATCTACGACAGAAAGGCGAAAACAGATAAGTTTCAGTTGGATGAGGTAGTTTTGAAATGGGATGCTCGGAATGAAGATAAGGGAAAGCACGACAAATTTGAAAATCTGTGGAAGGGACCTTTTAAGATTGCAGCGTATCGGGGTCAGAATGCATTTCTTCTCAAATAAATGAATGGAGATGATTGTCCTGGAGGACCGATCAATGGTCGGTTGCTGAAGCGCTATTATTTCTGAGTACTTGCTGCTGATCTCATTATCATTGTATATATCATTTTACTTTTGTTTCGTTGCAAGTGTGCACTGATCTCTCATTTTCAGTCTGGGGCCCGGAGCGAAGGCTATAATTCTGGAGATGGAGGTTGGTTGGTTTGAAATTTTCAGGTCAGTTTTATCAGTCTTTTAAGTTTTAAAGTCATGTCAGTTTGGGTCATGTCAGTTTTGGTCAAATTGCAGTCAGTCTTTAGTCAAATCTGCAGTCAAATAAAATGTCCAAAGTTTGTTTTATCAGTTGAAATAATGATTCCATCGCCCAATGGATGAAAGGCATTGTCTGACTCCCCCAGAGATCTGCCGTTCTTGGCATCTCCATGGAGCCACCATCCCCATTGGAGCCAATGTTAGAGTCGGTCCTTACAGCCCTCCGTCAGTGATCATTTCGTCTTTTGCATATTCATTTTTAGGTGTCTCGCTTGTTCCACTTCGTTGCATTTCGCTAGGAGCATGCCATTGACTGACGAAGGGGTCTGTTGTCTTATGTTTCCTCATGCTTACACCTGCAGTGCTATTTTAAAAATTTCCTCAAAAATCACTCAAAACCATTGTCATTTCATTTATGGTCATTAAAATATCAATAAGTGTTTTTGGTCTTAGTGTCTAGGGTTTCCGAGTCATTTGTATACCAGTCATAAAGCCTGCAGGATGAGGATGGTTCCGCAAATTTTGATTTCATATTTTTTTTATCATCAGCATTTTGAAAACATTTCTAGTCCAAAACTCTGTTTTGGAACTAGAAATTGTTCAATATTATTTTTGTAATAAGTTGTATTTATTTCACCAAAAAGAAATTTCAAAGCAGACCTCTGATCTTTTCCTCAGCTAAAGAGCCATACCCCTGCAAGAAGACAACAAAATCATCAAATCTGAACTCAGAAAAGCCAAAAAGAGATTGTATTAAAAAGCCAAATGTGAAAATACAAAAACATTGTAATATGGGTTATCAAATAGATTTGGATCAAATCTGATTGTGAAAGATATTTACATCATATATAAAAGGCCAAACAAGTTTCATTTCCAACAATCCACAACATACAAATCGAAATCTGGAGTTTGAAGGCCGAATTCGAGTTTTGAAGCATCGTTGACAGGGTTTGGAGGTCGAGCGACCCACTTGGGCAAGAGCGACCCACCTGGGCAAGAGCGACCCACTTGGGCATTTTTCGCAGTGCAAATTATAACGGGCGCGACCCACTTGGGGAAAAGCGACCCACTTGGAGAAAAGCGACCCACTCGCCAGCAGAATTCAAGAAAGTCGATTTGAACGCCCAGTTTCGTTTTAGATCGCCTCCAACGGCCTTCAAGCAGGTTCTTAACTATTGCACAGTAGTTTTTAATATGATTGGTGGTATCTTGATGACTTCAAACATTTGAATGGAAGAGTAAAACCCTGCAGTCATGGCAGTTTTGTTCCTCAGGGTTTTAAAATGTATATGGATGGTTGTATGAGTTTTTCTCCTACCTTATATCATTGATATATTCACCTTTGCATATATTATCAAAACCCCACTGTTTTCACACCCATTATACCATCGTGGTCATCATTATTGCTTTACCATTGTCAAGGCTTGTGTTCCATAGTGATTATGGTCATATTGTGTCTCACTGCCCTATGATAAAAACATTCTTATGCTCATTGACACTTATAACTCTGTTTTCATTGCCTATTGACAAACACAGTCATATGATGCATTGCTCCCTTTGACAAAGTTTGCCCAATATTCTAAAGGCTGCCTACTTCCTTTGGTCAAGTTTCACTTGCAATTAAAACAGAGACTGTGCTTCTATTTCAATCCACCTAAGACAGAGATATTATCATTGTTTGTTTCCTTATGGTGCTTTGACGGTGGGGGATATTTGTTGGGTGTTAAAACACACATCATAACTTTGTTTTCACTGCATTTATATCAGTATACATAGTGCCAATATCTTGTTCAGAGCCATGTCAGAGACAGAGTCAGAGTATGAGCAAGGGTCAGGCAGTGATTCTATGACTGAAGGTAATGTGCCACGGGGGTCTCATAGAGTTAGCAGAAGTGGTAATCATCGCAGAGAGGAGCCTACTTCTTTGGCTCGGTTGTAGGCATGTCCACTAGCAATGGATTGTTTTCGGTATTTGTCATGTTTCAGATTTTGTGAGATGATTGCACAAACCCGGCTTCATCGTGAATTGGCTCGTATGTTTGTTCTACATTTACGGGATGGTCGGGTAAATCTTGCCGGGGTTGATTTCATTTTGTCACCCTTGACTATTGCTAAAGCCACTGGCATACCAAACATGGGCGAGGAATGGAACAAACGTCAGCATTTAGAGAAATTCCACTATGAGCCGTACATTAAAACTGGATATATGAGTTACTTGAGCAGAGTTTTTCCATTCAGATTCTTGAGGGATGAGTATGCACCGCTGATGAAGCTCATCATTCAGTATTTTAGTTGTGAGGGCAGGTATGCTCGTCTTTTTGCGTACCATATTCGTTTGTTGATGCACTTCACAAGGGTACGTATGATGAATATTCCGTACTTCATATATCGCAACATAGAGAGGATGGTGATTTTTGTGCAAAAGAAGACAAGCCCAGCGCAGCAGTACAGGAGTATATACCATTACGCTTTGATCAAGATCATAGTGTTACATCAGTTGGCAGAGCAGGGCATCACTTGGGAGGATTTCATTTCTCGAGACTTTTTCACAGTGCCACAGCCGCCTCCCGAGACAGTTCATGATGCAGGAGAGCCTTCACATCATCCGGACATGCCTGAGGTTGAGCATATCAGCGCTCCTTTGGTTCGGACATATCAGCGAGGCCACAGGGCCTTATATGCAGCGACACGGCGAGTATTATCTCCACGTGAGGTGGAAGGGGTCTTGCCGACTTCATCAGCAGAGCGAGTATTATCTCCACATGATGTGGAAGGGGTCTCGCCTTCTTCTTCAGCGCAGGTACAGGTACAGGACAGGGGCAAGAGGCCCATGCATGAGGAGGGCCCATCAGGAGGCCGGGACACAGATTTCACAGTCATTGATGTTGATGCGAGCTCTCCTAGCTCGAAGCTGAGGGAAGTCATCCAGGAGCAAAGGGCCGAGAATGACAAGCTGAAAGATCAATTGCAGAAGGCTCAGTGGGTGATTAACTATTTGGAGCAGCGCAAAAAACAGCTTGAGGATGAGCTCACATATTATGAGTTGCGTCGAATCCGTGAGGACCGACAGTGGAATCGAAAGAGACCCGGTGACATGACACCAGCTGACAGAGATACTGTACTCACACATGTGAACATCCATCTGGAGAAATTGTTGGCGAAGGCCAATCGAGACAAAGACATGCTTCGTCACATGAAAGGCCATTGTTGGGCTCGCATGCATGTCTGTAAAGCGAGAATGAAGATCATGAAGAGGAGGTTGCGCAAAGCACTAAGACGGCGGAAAAGGCCTAATCCACTTCGGATTTTGGCCGAGGCTTCATTGACTAGGCAGGACACATGATGGAGTACCTCCGCTCCAAATTTGGGCAAATTCGGAGAAAATTTTGTCATTTTCAAATTTTTGGTCTCAAAAACAGGTTTTTCAGTTAAGCGGGTCGCGCACTCATGCGCTCACTTTTTTTTGGGACACTTGCTGGAGGAAATTTTTTCATTTTTGGATTTTTCATGGTTAGTTATGCATCCTCAGAAATCAACTTAGCATTTCATCAAAATCTGGATGGTCAAAAAGCTCAAAAACACCATGAAAACCACCTTGCTGCCACCTTTTGCACCAGCAGGAAGTACTTCTGGGAGAAAGAAGTTTTGGAGGGTCAAATGAGCTCCAAATTCAGAAATTCCACTTGGGTTGGATATTCAACATCCAGGGCTTTCCAACGAGCTATCATGAGCTCAATT
This sequence comes from Pinus albicaulis, assembly GCA_034641835.2. Taxonomy (NCBI): domain Eukaryota; kingdom Viridiplantae; phylum Streptophyta; class Pinopsida; order Pinales; family Pinaceae; genus Pinus; species Pinus albicaulis. The sequence goes on along the minus strand of CM076573.1, from coordinate 651,258,167 downwards.
TTGATGCCGGGAAGTACCTCAAATTCAGGCTGGAAAACGCGCGACCCACTCGGCTCAAAAGCGACCCACTTAAATTTTTCCTGAATTTTCAGCTGCCAGCTCAGATTTTCGCCTAGTATGGACCAGTTTTGCTTGTGGATGGAATTTTTGGGTTTTTATGATGTAAATTCATGTTTGACATGTAACTTTGGCTTATTTTTATCTATTCTAGAAGATTCACTCTCAAAGGGGTAAAAAATCATGTAATGGATCAGTTTCCACTCTTTTAGAGGCAAGTTGTTAGCTGCCTAGATTGTAGTTCCATGATTAGAATTAGTTGAAACTGATCCCTGAAGAGGGAATTCGACCCCTAGAGGTGGGGAAAGGTGTTAGAGTGATCTATATATTGTAATTTCTGAGGCATTCTACAGGTTGGACTCTTGGGATACTTTGATATCATTGTACATATTTTTCATATTTTGGCTAAGGAAAGATCAGGGGTTTTGCGGCACTTGTTGGGATTCTTGTGGTGTTCTGTTCTTGATGGTGTTTCTTCTTTGTTTACTGTAAGTTTCTTCATGTTTAATGTATGCCATCCTTTCATATGCTTCTGAACTGAATTGAATGAGTGAATAAGGTTGAATCCATTGTTTACAGTGCTTGGCCTTTGAATTCAGTTAGTTCTATATGTTTTCAGCTGTTTGGAGAGGATCCAAGTTCTTCTTTGCCCTCTTCAGCTCCTCGTCGGTCTAATCTGTCCATATATCCAATCAAAAGCATCGAGATCGTCACCTACCTCGCCCCAACTCGAACTCTGCAAAGGTCTGACCTTATCCCCGGACCCAAAATCTGTTTTCCCATTTCTCCAGCGAAAACCCAAAAATCAAAAAATCAAACATACCTATCTCTTTACTAGCCTAAAATCAGTTCCTATTGTAAGTCATCTCGCATCCTATTGCTCATTTTCTCGATATTGACGGAGAGAGCCCTCTCCTGTCCTCGTAGGGCTAGCTACGAGGCTGAGCGTGGTTTGATGTAGCCTTGAGTTTTACTTCATTTCAGCCTGAGGTAGATTTGAGTGCTAACATAGTGGCGACCATACTGGGGAAGATCTCAATGGTTTGCTTGTTGATGTGTTTGTTCCATGAGTCTTAGACGGAGTCTGAAGTTACGCCAGGTAGCTTTCGAAACGCTTTTGCTATGCATAAGCGGTAGTAGATAAACGCTGCTTCAGTCGATCTCTGGTAAGCTTGTGTGTGCAGCACTCGATTTGTAAATCACCCCAGTATATTTATTCATTCTAGACCCTTTGGATGATTGAGTCTAGAAGTCGAAAGGCTGAAAATAATTGATTGTGTTCCTTGAGATTTTATCCCGAGAATCAATACACTGGCTTCAAGAAGGAATACTAGGGCGAATCCTGACCCTGATCCACCAACAATATTTGAAAATCCAAATCTGATTCCAAGGACCCTTAGAAAACAAGGAAGTCAAGAAAGTTCTGAAAGAGAAAGTCAAGTGAGTTTTGGGAGTTCCAGATTGCTTACCAGATCTGCATCCTGTCCTGTGAAAATCATATATGTTGATGAAATCCCTTTTGATGCACGTTTTGAAACATCCTTGTTTGTAAATTTTTCCGAAACTGAATTGTCAAGATTAGTTCCAGATCCATTGTTTACTGAAGATTTGCAATATAGATTTGTTTCACATTACCTGGATAGACAGTTGCAAAATTCCATTGTGGATACAAACACTCCTGAATTCACTAAATCTGCTTCACAAATTCTTGGACCATCTGAAATTGCATCTAGTTCACGGATCCCTACTGAGCCTCCCTTTATCCCTACCATTCCGGTTCAGCCTGAGTTTTCTGATCAGCAATCCATAGTAATCTCTCCTCCGTCTCCACCAAATACACCTCGCAGACCTACTGCTCCTAGTCCTCCTGTGTCTCCTCGGCAGCAGATTGTCATCAATCCACCAAGAGCTATGGCTGCTCGTTTTGCACCTCTTGTGTTACCACAGAAATTGAATGATATGCTTGCAGACTATCAAAGCAAGATCCCGGTATTTGATGGCACTCCACAGAGTATTCCCGCACAACAGCATGTAGACAATATGGCAGATTTTTTTGATCGTTTCGAGATTGATGAAGAGAATGTGAGTATGAGGCTTTTTGTGCAAACTTTTGGAGGAGAGGTAAGAAAATGGTTTAGAGCCTTGCCACAAAGAAGCATCACTACATTGGCAGAACTCCAGAGGCAGTTTTTAGATCGATGGGAGATGAAAAAGGATCCGCTGCAGATTACTTTAGAATATACAAACATCAAACGTAATCCTGGTGAGTCTGTTCAGGATTATATCATTAGATTCAATATAGTGTATAATGCTATTCCAGATGATTTGAGACCGTCTAAAAAGTCTGCTCTCCTTAAATTCCCGGATGGCTTTGATCCGGAGATGGTTTATTCCCTTCGTGATAGAGATCCACCTACTTTAGAAGATATGCAGAAGGTCGCTGTTAGTGTTGAGGAAAATCTGAATGATAAAAGAGCACGGTTGAAAGCAGAGAAAAGAGTGACTATAAAGGAAGAGCCTTCCACTTCTACATCTGAACAACACTTGCTTCGTGAGGTGGAAAAATTGCTCAAAAAGGTGACACTTGACAAATCAGACATGCAGATTCGTAATCCTAACTACCGTGGCCAGCAGCAGCCACAATTCAGAATTAAGCAGCGTGAACAAAGAGCTCAAGAGCCAGCAACCCAACAGCAGATTAAGACACCTCTTTTGCAGAATTTTGTGAGTCATGATTCCGACGATGATGATGATGTTTCAGGTGAGCAAAATCATTTCTTCACTCCCGATGATTTGCCTATCTATATCACTGAGGACGAAGAATACGGAGAAAGTTCAGTTGTTCAGAAAGATGAGGATTTCATCCTAACAAATGATGCAGATTTAGAGGAAGAGTCAGACGAATACCAAAGAGGATATATGAATGCATTGACTGCTCAGCAGAAACAATATTCATTGAGAAATCGAGATGTGCCCATAAATCCCATTCAGAAAAGAAAAGAAGCTTCAGCACCGAAGACGGATTCACCGATACCACAGAAGAGAGGAAAAGAGACAATTGATCCCGCAGCTAGTAAAGTATCATCAGCAGAAAAGGTAAATCAGTCAAACATAGTGAAAGACAAGGCCGAAAAGAAGGAACGTCCAGTCAAAGAAGTTGAGAAAGTTTCAACATTTAGTTTGGAAAATGAAATTTCCAAACTGAAAATATCTATTCCTTTGACAGAAATCATGAAGAACAGCAGCTACCGTAGTCAAGTCTCCAAAATTCTGAACTTTGATCCAATGATTGACACAGTAAATGTTGAGGATGATCAGCCGGAATTGATTTTTGGGCCTGCATTAAATGGTGAGTCTCCTAACAGTAATGTTCCTCCTTTTTACATCAGTTTGAGGTTGCACGAATATATATTGCACAATGCTATGCTCGATTCGGGTGCTTCGCACAATTTGATGCCAAAGGCGATCATGGAAAAGTTGGGATTAGACATTACAAGAGAATATCATGATTTGTATTCATTTGATTCCAGCCGGGTAAAGTGTATAGGACTCATCAAAGATTTGGTGGTAAGCCTAGATCAAATCCCAGCAAAGAATGTTTTGATGGATGTGGTGGTTGCCGACATTCCTCCACGATTCGGGATGCTTCTTGCAAGATCTTGGGGGGCAAAGTTGAAAGGTACACTTCAGTTAGATTTCTCTTATGCTACAATTCCATTCTTCGGTCAAATGAGAAAGTTATATCGAGAGCAGAAGATGAAATACATGATAACTAGCAAAGAGAAGCCAATCAATCATCCTGTGAATTATGTACATACTGATTTAGAGTCGTTTGTGTTGCTTGTTGATAGTTTTAATGATATAGAAAGTCAATTAGTTCAGGCAGAAGACATACCAGAAATCAATGAGAATTTTAGAGAAGTTTTGCAAAAAGAAAGAAGAGAAAAACAAGCTGTTATGGAGCAATCAGCTGAAGACAATGGGCAGCAAACAAGAAAAACAGAGCCGGTACAGTTTCAGCATTTAGAGGATGATGAAGATGGTCTTTGGACCATGGATTTTGATGGCGCAGTGGGCAGCGATGGTGCTGGGATTGGTGTGTGGATTCGTAGTCCATTTTCCGCTCCTGATAGAGTTCCGAGCAATGTGAGAGTGTGTTCCTACAAACTTGCATTTGATTGTTCTAATAATGAAGCGGAATACGAGGCTCTTATTGCTGGCCTTAAAATTATTAAGAAGCTGAAAGCGAAAAGGATTGCAGTATATGGTGATTCAGAATTGGTGATAAAGCAAGTTAAAGGTGAGTTTCAGGCTAAGCATCCTCGCATGAGGGCTTACCGAAATGCAGTTCTAGACATTCTGAAGTTATTCTCTTATCATACTTTGACATGTGTGCCCCGCATACAAAATGGTGTTGCTGATGGAATTGCTAAGGCAGCAAGCAATCTTAAAATTCCAATGAATTCCAGCAACAAGTTCGAGATACATGTGAAGCACCGGCCTCCCATTCCAGACAATCAGCGATGTTGGCAAGTCTTTCAGGATGATGAGGAGATTAGTGAATTTCTGCAGAATAAGGTTAAGTTTAAAGATACCTCCATAGATACAGAATTTGATGATGGCAGTGATGACATACAAATAAATCAAATGGAAGTGCTGCAACTTAAGGATAACATCATTCCTAAGGGATTGATTCCTTTGGAAGAGTTGTTTGATCAAGATGATGTAGCCCGCAAACCGACATTGAGACCAACAGAAAGGGGTGTCGAAGAGGTAAATATTGGGACGGCTGAGAATCCCAAGATGGTAAAATTATCAAAGTCATTGTCACCAAAGGTAAAGGCAGAATATGTGAAATTGTTGTCTTCATTTTCTGATGCGTTTGCGTGGGATTATTCAGATCTAAAAACATATGATACCAACATCATTCAGCATACTATCCCCATCAAACCAAATCAGAAGCCTTTTCGTCAAAAGTTGAGGAGGATCAATCCAAAGCTGCTACCATCGATCGAAAAAGAGGTAAATAGGTTGTATAAGTCAGGAATCATTGTGCCTATTCGATTTTCAGATTGGATATCAAACTTGGTGCCCGTGAGAAAGAAGACAGGTGAGATCCGTTTATGTATTGACTTCAGAAATATGAATAAGGTATCATTAAAAGACAATTATCCGCTGCCAAAAATGGACCATATATTGCAGCGAGTAGTTGGAGCATCAAGGATGTCACTACTCGACGGATACTCAGGTTATAACCAGATTTTAGTGCAGGAAGATGATCGTGACAAGACTGCGTTCACCACTCCTTGGGGAACATTTCATTATGCAAAGATGCCGTTTGGTTTAAAGAATGCTGGCGCTACCTTTCAGTGTGCAATGGACATGGCTTTCGCCAACGAGAAAGATGTGTTTTTGGTTGTTTACCTTGATGATTTAACTGTGTTTTCCAATTCTGATGAGGAACATTTATATCATTTGAAAATTGTTTTCCAGAAGTGCAGAAAATATGGCATTTCGCTGAATCCGAAAAAGAGCCTTTTTGCCATGGATGAAGGAAAGCTCCTTGGCCACATCATATCGAAAGATGGCATTCGAGTTGATCCTGCACGTGTTGAGGCCATACAACAGATTGAACAGCCCCGGAACAAGAAAGAAATACAGTCATTTAATGGTAAAATAAATTTTCTGCGTCGTTTCATTCCAAATCTTGCGGAACACCTTAGAGAAATCACGAACATGCTGAAAAAGGACAGTCAGGTAAGGTGGACAGAAGAGGCGGTAAAGTCATTCAATTTGGTAAAGATAGCTCTTTCCTCGGCCCCTATTTTAATCAGCCCGGATTACACACAGGACTTCATTTTATTTTCTTTTGCTTCTGAGCACACATTGGCAGCTGTTTTAATGCAAAAAAGGGATGGAGTTGAGAAGCCCATTGCTTTCTTCAGTCAGATCATAAGAGATGGAGCATTGAAGTACAATATCATTGAGAAACAAGCACTTGCGCTTGTAAAGGCCTTGAAAGATTTCCGTGTGTACATATTGCATTCCCACATTATAGCATACGTTCCTAACGCAGCAGTTAAAGATGTTTTGGTACAGGCAGATCCAGAGGGAAGAAGGGGTAAGTGGATCGCTGCGTTGTTAGAATACGATGTGGAAATTAAACCAACCAAGATGATCAAAGGACAAGGACTCGCCAAGCTCATGGCTGAAACAAATCTGCATGCTCTAGACATAAATTTGATCGCTGCCATGTCCGATGAAGATGAGGAAAGTACGTCAGTCCAGGTATCTGATATTTTTGTTTCTTCTCCTTGGTATGCTGACATTTTATACGTGCTTCAGAATTTGTCATCACCGCCCGGGATGCCTAGAAATAAGAGTAGAACATTGAAGTTAAGAGCTGCTAAATTCTGCATTCTGAATTCTGCATTATATTGGAAAGATCCTGGAGGTATGTTGTTGAATTGTTTGGTAGAGGAGGAAGCTCAAAGAGTTTTGGAGGACTTTCACAAAGGTGACTGTGGAGGTCATCTGTTTTGGAAGACCACAGCGAATAAGATTCTAAGAGCAGGGTATTATTGGCCTTCTTTGTTTTCTGATGTATTTAAGGCTGTTAAAAATTTTCATGAGTGTCAAATTTTCGAAGGGAAGCAGAAACTACAGCCTTTGCCTCTAAAACCAATTGAAGTTAGTGCACCATTCCAGCAGTGGGGATTGGATTTTATCGGAGAAATCCACCCAGCATCTTCCGGACAGCATAGATGGATACTGACAGCTACAGACTACTTCACGAAGTGGATTGAGGCGATTCCCACTCGACAGGCCACGGATGCGGTAATTATTTCTTTTCTTGAAAACAATATTCTGTCACGTTTTGGGTGCCCTAGTAAAATAATCACAGATAATGCAGCGGCCTTTAAGTCTAAGAGGATGGTTGACTTTTTCTTTAAGTACAATATTACCTTGGGGCATTCGACCGCCTACCATCCGCAAGGAAATGGCTTGGCGGAATCTTCAAATAAATCCTTGGTGAATATCATTAAGAAATTTTTGGAAATCAACAAAAAGGCCTGGCACAAAAAGTTAGTGAATGCATTGTGGGCTGATAGGGTAAGTCAGAAAAAGTCTATTGGCATGTCTCCTTTCGAGTTGGTGTATGGAACGGATACGGTTTTTCCTACTTCACTTGCTGTCCCGGTGGTCAAATTGCTTCAGGAGGCTGGGAGTGAGGAAGATCCTATGCAGCGGAGGATTAATCAGATGATTCATTTACAGCAGACACGAGAGGAAGTATTTCAAAATACTTTCAAGTTGCAGGAGCGCATAAAGAAGATCTACGACAGAAAGGCAAAAGCAGATAAGTTTCAGTTGGATGAGGTAGTTTTGAAATGGGATGCTCGGAATGAAGATAAGGGAAAGCACGGCAAATTTGAAAATCTGTGGAAGGGTCCTTTTAAGATTGCAGCGTATCGGGGTCAAAATGCATTTCTTCTCAAAGAAATGAATGGAGATGATTGTCCTGGAGGACCGATCAATGGTCGGTTGCTGAAGCGTTATTATTTCTGAGTACTTGCTGCTGATCTCATTGTCATTGTATATATCATTTTACTTTTGTTTCGTTGCAAGTGTGCACTGATCTCTCATTTTCAGTCTGGGGCCCGGAGCGAAGGCTATAATTCTGGAAATAGAGGTTGGTTGGTTTGAGATTTTCAAGTTAAGTTTTATCAGTCTTCTAGTTTAAAGTCATGTCAGTTTGAGTCATGTCAGTTTTGGTCAAATTGCAGTCCGTCGTTAGTCAAATCTGCAGTCAATAAAATTGTCCAAAGTTTGTTTTATTAGTTGAAATAATGATTCCATCGCCCAATGGATGAGAGGCACTGTCTGACTCCCCCAGAGATCTGCCGTTCTTGGCATCTCCATGGAGCCACCATCCCCATTGGAGCCAATGTTAGAGTCGGCCCTTACAGCCCTCCGTCAGTGATCATTTCTTCTTTTGCATATTCATTCTTAGGTGTCTCGCTTGTTCCACTTCGTTGCATTTCGCTAGGAGCATGCCATTGACTGACGAAGGGGTCTATTGTCTTATGTTTCCTCATATTTACACCTGCAGTGCTATTTTAAAAAATTTCCTCAAAAATCACTCAAAATCATTGTCATTTCATTTATGGTCATTAAAATGTCAATAAGTGTCTTTGGTCCTAGTGTCTAGGGTTTTTGAGTCATTTGTACACCAGTCATAAAGCCTGCAGGATGAGGAAGGTTCCGCATATTTTGATTTTATGTTTTATTATCATCAGCATTTTAAAAAAAAAACATTTCTAGTCCAAAACTATGTTTTGGAACTAGAAATTGTTCATTATTATTTTTGTAATAAATTGTGCTTATTCCACCAAGAAAAAATTTCAAAGCAGACCTCTGGTCTTTTCCTTAGCTAAAATAGCCATACCCCTGCAAGAAGACAACAAAATCATCAAATCTGAGCTCAGAAAAGCCAAAAAGAGATTGTATTAAAAAGCCAAATGTGAAAATACAAAAACATTGTAATATGGGTTATCAATTAGATTTGAATCAAATCTGATTGTGAAAGATATTTGCATCATATATATAAAGCCAAACAAGTTTCATTTCAAACAATCCACAGCACACAAATCGAAATCTGGAGTTTGAAAGCCAAATTCGTGTTTTGAAGCATCGTTGACAAGGTTTGAAGGTCGAGCGACCCACTTGGGCGCGAGCGACCCACCTGGGCAGAGCGACCCACTCGGGCAGTTTGCGCAGTGAAAAATTACAACGAGAGCGACCCACTTGGAGGAGAGCGACCCACTCGGCAGCAGAATTCCGGAAAATCGTTTTGAGTGCCCAGTTTCGTTTTGGATCGCCTCCAGCGGCCTTCAAACAGGTTTTTAACAATTGCTCAATGGTTTTTAATGTGTTGGTGGTATCATTGATGATTTCAAACATTTGAAATGGAAGAGTAAACCCTACAGTCATGGCAGCCTTGTCTCTTCAGGGTTTAAAATGTATATGGATGGTTTTATGAGTTTTTCTCCCACCTTGTATCATTGATATATATCCACCGTGGCATATGTGTTAAAAACCCACTGTTTTCATATTCATTATACCATCGTGGCCATCGTTATTGCTTTACCATTGTCAAGACTTGTGTTCCATGGTGATTATGGTCATGTTGTGTCTCACTGCCCAATGATAAAAACGTTCTCATAACTTTGTTTTCACTGCCCATTGACACTTATAACCCTGTTGTTATTGCCCATTGACAAACACATTCATATGGTGCATTGCTCCCTTTGACAAGATTTGCTCAATATTCTAAAGGCTGCCTACTTCCTTTGGTCAAGTTTCACTTGTAATTCAACAGAGATATTATCATTGCTTGTTTCCTTATGGTGCTTTGACGGTGGGGGATATTTGTTGGGTGTTGAAACACACATCATAACTTTGTTTTCACTGCATTTATATCAGTATACATAGTGCCAATAGCTTGTTCAGAGCCATGTCAGAGACAGAGTCGGAGTATGAGCAAGGGTCAGGCAGTGATTCTGTGACTGAAGGTAATGTGCCCCGGGGGTCTCATAGAGATAACAGAAGTGGTAATCATCGCAGAGAGGAGCCTACTTCTTTGGCTTGGTTGCAGGCATGTCCATTAGCAATGGATTGTTTTCGGTATTTGTCATGTTTCAGATTTTGTGAGATGATTACACAAACCCGGCTTCATCGTGAATTGGCCCGTCTATTTGTTCTACATTTACGGGATGGCCGGGTAAATCTTGCCGGGGTTGATTTCATTTTGTCACCCTTGACTATTGCTCAAGCCACGGGCATACCAAACATGGGCGAGGAATGGAACAAACGTCAGCATTTAGAGAAATTCCACTATGAGCCATACATTAAAACTGGATATATGAGGTACTTGGGCAGAGTTTTTCCATTCAGATTCTTGAGGGATGAGTATGCACCGCTGATGAAACTCATCATTTAGTATTTTAGTTGTGAGGGCAGATATGCTCGTCTCTTTGCGTACCATATTCGTTTGTTGATGCACTTCACAAGGGTACGTATGATGAATATTCCGTACTTCATATATCGCAACATAGAGAGGATGGTGATGTTTGTGCAAAAGAAGACAAGCCCAGTGCAGCAGTACAGGAGTATATACCATTACGCTTTGATCAAGATCATAGTGTTGCATCAGTTGGCAGAGCAGGGCATCACTTGGGAGGATTTCATTTCTAGAGACTTTTTCAGAGTGCCACAGCCGCCTCCCGAGACAGTTCATGATGCGGGAGAGCCTTCACACCAGCCGTACATGCCTGGGATTGAGCATATCAGCACTCCTTTGGTTCGGACATATCAGCGAGGCCACAGGGCCTTATTTGCAGCGACACGGCGAGTATTATCTCCACATGAGGTGGAAGGGGTCTTGCCGACTTCATCAGCAGAGCGAGTATTATCTCCACATGATGTGGAAGGGGTCTCGCCTTCTTCTTCAGCGCAGGTACAGGTACAGGACAGGGGCAAGAGGCCCATGCATGAGGAGGGCCCATCAGGAGGCCGGGACACAGATTTCACAGTCATTGATGTTGATGCGAGCTCTCCTAGCTCGAAACTGAGGGAAGTCATCCAGGAGCAAAGGGCCGAGAATGACAAGCTAAAAGATCAATTGCAGAAGGCTCAGTGGGTGATTAACTATTTGGAGCAGCGCAACAAACAGCTTGAGGATGAGCTCACATATTATGAGTTGCGTCGAATCCGTGAGGACCGACAGTGGAATCAAAAGAGACCCGGTGACATGACACCAGCTGACCGAGATACTGTACTCACACATGTGAACATCCATCTGGAGAAATTGTTGGCGAAGGCCAATCAAGACAAAGACATGCTTCATCACATGAAAGGCCATTATTGGGCTCGCATGCATGTCTGCAAAGCGAGAATGAAGATCATGAAGAGGAGGTTGCGCAAAGCACTAAGACGGCGGAAAAGGCCTAATCCACTTCGGATTTTGGCCGAGGCTTCATTGACTGGGCAGGACACATGATGGAGTACCTCCGCTCCGAATTTGGGCAAATTCGGAGAAAATTTTGTCATTTTCAAATTTTTGGTCTCAAAAACAGGTTTTTCAGTTAAGCGGGTCGCGCACTCATGCACTCACTTTTTTTTGGGACACTTGCTGGAGGAAATTTTTGCATTTTTGGATTTTTCATGGTTAGTTATGCATCCTCAGAAATCAACTAAGCATTTCATCAAAATCTGGATGGTCAAAGAGCTCAAAAACACCATGAAAACCACCTTGCTGCCACCTTTTGCACCAGCAGGAAGTACCTCTGGGCGAATGAGGTTTTGGAGGGCCAAATGAGCTCCAAATTCAGAAATTCTACTTGGGTTGGATAGTCAACATCCAGGGCTTTCCAACGAGCTATCATGAGCTGAATTTGGATGCCGGGAAGTACCTCAAATTCAGGCTGGAAAACGCGCGACCCACTCGGCTCAAGAGCGACCCACTTAAATTTTTCCTGAATTTTCAGCTGCCAGCTCAGATTTTCGCCTAGTATGGACCAGTTTTGCTTATGGATGGAATTTTCGGGTTTTTATGATGTAAATTCATGTTTGGCATGTAACTTTGGCTTATTTTTATCTATTCTAGAAGATTCACTCTCAAAAGGGTAAAAAATCATGTAATGGATCAGTTTCCACTCTTTTAGAGGCAAGTTGTTAGCTGCCTAGATTGTAGTTCCATGATTAGAATTAGTTGAAACTGATCCCTGAAGAGGGAATTCGACCCCTAGAGGTGGGGAAAGGTGTTAGAGTGATCTATATATTGTAATTTCTGAGGCATTCTACAGGTTGGACTCTTGGGATACTTTGATATCATTGTACATATTTTTCATATTTTGGCTAAGGAAAGATCAGGGGTTTTGCGGCACTTGTTGGGATTCTTGTGGTGTTCTGTTCTTGATGGTGTTTCTTCTTTTTTTACTGTAAGTTTCTTCATGTTTAATGTATTCCATCCTTTCATATGCTTCTGAACTAAATTGAATGAGTGAATAAGGTTGAATCCATTGTTTACAGTGCTTGGCCTTTGAATTCAGTTAGTTCTATATGTTTTCAGTTGTTTGGAGAGGATCCAAGTTCTTCTTTGCCCTCTTCAGCTCCTCGTCGGTCTAATCTGCTCATATATCCAATCAAAAGCATCAAGACATTCACCTACCTCGCCCCAACTTGAAATCTGCAAAGGTCTGACCTTATCCCCGGACCCAAAATCTGTTTTCCCATTTCTCCAGCGAAAACCCAAAAAACCAAAAAATCAAACATACCTATCTCTTTACTAGCCTAAAATCAGTTCTTATTGTAAGTCATCTCGCATCCTATTGCTCATTTTCTCGAGATTGAAGGAGAGAGCCCTCTCCTGTCCTCGTAGGGCTAGCTACGAGGCTGAGCGTGGTTTGATGTAGCCTTGAGTTTTACTTCATTTCAGCCTGAGGTAGATTTGAGTGCTAACATAATGAATATTTCATTTGAATGTTTGAAGTACACAAAATGGTCATTCTCAATTCTAGTATAATTTTGGCTTATCACGAAGGAATTAAAAATATTTTACCATTGTTTGGGTGACTGCCCCAGGCCATACAATTATTTCTTGAGCTTGCAAATTACTCTTCTATTGTGATGCTGCACAAAAACTTCTGGTTGTTCCATATAATTTTTTTCATCTAAATCTCGATGGAGTTTTGTTTTAACATCTAATTTCTCTGACTCCAAATCAAGCAAAGAAACAAGTGACAACACAATATAAACAAAAAAAAAATTAACAATTGGAAAAATTATTTCATGGAAATCCAAACCTTCCATCTAGGTGTATCCTTTTGTGATCAATATGGATTTATACCACTCTTTAATTTGTAAACCCAAATACATTCAACAACCTTTCTATCTTTCATAAGTTCTACCAGATCCCAAGTTTTTTTCTCTCTCTAGGGAATCCATTTCTTATTTCATCGCTTCCTTACATTTGGAATTATTGATAACATCTATTGCTTCCTGATAAAAAGAACGTTCCCCTTCATCAGTAACCAAAGAAAAAAATGAAGTGAAATCGATACACCTTTTATGAACTTTTCTCTCTTGTGTATATCTCCTTGGTGTTGGTTTTGGAATTTCAACATTTTATGTAATGCATTGAGCATCTATGACTTCTATATCATCAAAATTTGTAGATGGTTTAATCTAAAACTGACTTTGTGTATTAGGTGCATGTTCCTATACCTATTTGAAAACATCTTAAGCATGATTTAATTTAATAAGAAATGGTTCATCAAATATCACATATTTGTTGATGACGATTTTGTGGGCAGAAGGATCTCACAATCTATATTCCTTAGCAACATCCTCATAACAAAAAAAGGTATATTTCATCGATATAGGGTCTAATTTAGAAAGCTAATTTTTAGGGGTAAGTGCATAAACTTCACAACTAAATATTTTTCAATTTGAATAATCACAGGGATGACCTGTCCATACCTTTTTAGGGGTTTTATAGTTTATTGCAACTGATGGTGATAAATTTATAAGATAACAAGTAGTGATAATTTCTTCTGCCCTTAACTCTTGCTTCAAAGTGACATTGTTGAGCATGCTCCTTGCTCTTTCTAGAAGAGTCATATTCACTCAATCTGCTGTTCCATTTTGCTAGGGAGTATATATAGTGGTTTTGATTTTTATGATCCCAACTTCTTTGCAATATTTTGAATTATAAAGAAGTGAACTCACCCCCATTATATATTTTTAAACATTTGATATTTTTTTTATGGTTTTCTTTTCTACCATTACTCTATATCGTTTACATGTATCAAACACATCAAATTTCTGGTTTTCAAGCTTATGTGGTTATCAATTAATGAAGAAGAACCCAAATTTTCCACAGTGTCAGAGAATATATGTTGATGTTTCGAATCTCCATGGAGATCCATCTTCAGAACGAATGAATGAAGAAATGAAAGAAGGACTTAGGTCAAATTTATAGAGAGAATATTTTTTTAAACATAAAATAATTATTAGAAAATTCTAAAATAAATAATAAAAATAGTAGTATTATTTATTATTAGTTATTAGATATTATTATATAGATACATCATTATTAATTGAATTTATTCAATATAAGGAATGAATTAATTGTTTTTAATTTAAATAAAAATATTAATAAAAATAAATTAATTATTTCCTAGATATTATTACTGGTCGGCTCTTTAAAAAAATCTTCTCTCTATAAATTTGACCTAAGTCCTTCTTTTATTTCTTCATGCATTCAACCTGAAGATGGATCTCCATGGAGATTCGAAATGTCGACATATATTCTCTGACACTGTAGAAAATCCGGGTTCTTCTTCATCAAACATCAAATTTCATTTTCAAAACATAAACCCACACTTTTCTAGAGAAATAATATACAATATGACAATCCTATGAAATAAATTGTAGGGGATGGCCCACGAACATTAGAAAGAATATAATCAAGAATTGCTTTACCAACATAACTTTGTGCTTTAAATTTATGTCTACATTGTTTTCCAATTATACAATGTTTGTACAAATTCAAATTTATGGATTTCAAAACTGGAAGTAACTTGTAGTTTATCGATTTTTTTGGTCCTTTATTTCTCATATGATCCAATTGTTGATGCCATAAATGACTGGATTTGACTGCTTCCTCAGATGCCACCATTTTTTTTCTAATATGAGTACTTCCTTCCATATTGTAAAGTTTCCCGATATTAGTATCCTTAATGACAAATAAAGTGTCCTTGGACACTTTTGGTGCTCTACCTTGACCCATCCACATATAACCAACATAATCTAAAGCTACCTCCAAAATTATATTTTTCTTTAATTCAGGTACATGTCTCACATGTGTTAATGTTCTTACAATACCACCAAACATCTTGAATTTGGCACTCCCAACCCCAACGATGTTACAAGAAATATTACTACCCATAAGAAAATTTCCACCATCAATAAATTGATATGTTGAATACTAATTTTGACATGAACACATATGATGAGAAGCATTAGAATCTAACAACTAATTTTCATAGTATTTAGGAACATTACAAATAGACGACATTTAATCAATCAAAATTGAACCCGATTCATCTAGATGTGCCTCCTTTTTTTAATATTCCTTAGATTCCTACCTCTTTTAGCAATCCTTTTTTATATGCCCTAATTTGTTGCAGAACCAACATCTCAATTTTATCTTCTTACCTTTCAATTTTACCTGGATGTACTTCTCAATTTATCTTCTTTCACTTTGGAGAAACCTCTAAACAACATTACTTCTAGCATGGATTTTTCAATGCTTGATTTCCTCAACTCTTGAGGCAAGAGAGCTCCATCAACAACGTCAACTTCAAGAGTATTTGTTGTGCTTAACTTAATGGAGGTTACAAAATGGTCCCATGATTTAGACAACAAACACAATAATATAAGTACTTCATCTTCACCATTGAGTTTGAAATATATATTATTTAAGTGAAAAATAGGAGTATTAAGCACATTCATAAACCGTCTTTTATCTTCGAACTGTACATATTATTCTTCAAGAAGATCAGGTTCACCAAGGATTATGTTATTTAAAGACCTTCCAATTTGGTCCACAGTCCTAATGTTGTCACTTCACCAATGATGTTAAATAGAACATCATCAATAAGACACAACTGTATTGTACAGAGAGTTCTGACATCTATCTCCTCCCAATATTCAATGTTCATCGTTACATGCTTCTTGTTGTTTCCATCTAATGCCTTATGTAACCCTTGTTGTACTTGTAAATCCCACATTTTTAATTTCCATGATTCAAAAATTATTTTTCCCATTAAAATTTTCAACTTAAAATTTAACATTCGCCATTATCCTCTACACAAACTCTCCATTCAAATTGGAAAAGTTTTTAATACGTCAAATAAAAAATAAATACTTTCACAACCTTGTTTTTCACCAAAAAACTATTCAAAAACCCTCATTTTACAAAAAATCATTCTTCAAACCCTAAAAACCCTTTTTGATATATATATTTGAATCTCTACATAAATATTTGGTAGGGTTTTTTTCACAAAAAATTAGGGTTTCTCATTGTTTGAGGATTTTTTTTCTTCAAAAAGTTTAAGTAAACATTTCACAAAAAAATGTGTGCATGTACTCAGTGTTAGCTAGGGTTCCTCTATGTGTTTCTTCTTAACTAGAAACAACATCCACCACAATGTCAACCTTTACAAAAGTGGTTCAACTCAGCTTCCAATGTCTCAAACTTGACCACCTTCATGGGAAGAATCAATCCAAATTTGTTGTGCAACATCATTCAATACTCCATGACTGTTCTTTGTGCAAGTGTCGATGCTCAACATTCACCACACACGTGGTCTGGTTTCAGACGTAGGCTTGGCCTCCACTATTAGCCTGAATTCCTCAATTTTCTACTCACTTGACATGTGGATTGGCTCATGTTTATAACCACGAGTTTCTTAGGCTTAATTCCATCCTTTGTGTGACTTCCTCATAGCACTGACCCAATTGACATTTCTTGATTTCAATTTACTCCTCTACAACTTATTCACAACAAAGACTCAACCAACGACTAGGGTTTCAACTCTTTAAAAATTGGGTTTCACTTCTGGCTAGACACTGCCATATATAATTGTCTTTTCACACGAGCCTCCAAAAAAAGAAATGTTGATTGGGTTTCCCCTCTGCGTTATGGTCTAACATAACTAGCTCCTGGCCATCCCTTTGCTCTGATATTATTTGGTGTTTTAGAGTTTTTGCAAGCATTTAATCACAAGAATAATGATGTAAAATTCAATAGTACATCATATTTTATGTGGTTAAACCCTGGAAATTAGTCAAGGAAACATTCATGGGAAAGGCAGGGGTTTTTATTATCAAAAGAAATTTACAATTTGACTTTCGCGCATGTTCAATGTCTTGAATTTTTTTTAATCACGATGAGAATATTGTATTAAATTAAAATCTTCACCTAGATTGTGACCTATAAAATAGGTGAATACAATGAAAATCCTTTGAGGCCAACTATACATTTAACCTCACAATGGTCTTTATTTTCAATATCCATTAGGCATTTTAATATCTTAAACGACATAGGGTCTTTGGAAGTTTAGATTCTCCAACACACCTATAGATACAAACAAAATTTACTCAAGGAATAATTGCAAGGGAAGGAGTACAATTTCTCATTAGAACTCTTGCATCCAAGTTTACATGTTAATTGGCGAGGTCATCTGCAGCATAATTGTTCATTCTCAACACATGAAATAAGCTAATAGTAGAGAAGGCTAGTTTTAGATTCCCGATTCGATCAATAATCCCTCACAACTCTTAATCCTTAGGCAAAGATCTGTGAACAAGGTGATGAGTAACTAGTTGTGAATCTCCCAACACCACCAAATCTTCAAAATTTGCTTCGTTAGCCATAAAGATCCCTTGTAGTAATCCATATGTCTTTGCCACATTATTTGTGTAATTTCTTAACCCCCAACTTTACCCTATTTCAATTTTTCCATTGAGCTTAAGAATAACCCCTCCCACTCTTGCCACCCCATGCAGTGTCTTAAATTTCATAACTAAAATAGGCACCATTACAATAGTTTTAATAACTATCATTTGATTTTGAAAACCAACATTATTAAGATAACCAACCAACATTATTAAGATAACCATAACAAAAAAGATGAGTAAATCTACTTTTATGTTCTCTTTTATCACATTTAACATGCCTATCAAAACCATCATAAAACAAATAATTAAAATCAAATTGCCATATATAAATGCAATGTCTTCTCAAAGATTATTATTGAAGGTTTAAAACCAAAACCATTATTGAAGAGTTAAAAAGAAAGTAGAAAAGGCTAAAATATAGAAGGCAATTAACACACAATCATTTAAAAAAAACCTATCGAAAAAATTATCATATCTAGAAAACAAAAAACAAAAAACAAAAAATTATCATATCTAGAAAACAAAAAACAAAAAACAAAAAATTAAACTATTGAAAAGAGAATTAATGATATAATTAATGATACATGAGAAGGTTTAAATGGCAGCATGCTTACATTATTGCCTTTCAATATTCTATGTCTTTGCTACATGCCCGAGATGTTATTGACAATCAATCAATTGGGAAAAAATATTGTGAAAAAAAAACCACGAACATACTTATAACACCCAATTTATCTGTCCACATAAAACCAACATAAGTACATAAGTGACCCCATACTTTCCATAAACAACAAGTTATGTCATTTGTCTAGAACCTGTAGTAGTGATGATTAAAACCCTTAGCACACAATTATTGAAGAACACTGTTGTGGTGAATTTGGAAGGTTGTAATGTCCCTGTTTCAACCCTATTGTCAGAAAAATGCCTTTTGTATTATTATCGCACTAAGAGCCTTCATTGTATTGTGTTCCACATAAGCTTTGACAAGTGGGTACCTTAACCGGAACTTAGGACTTACATCTAACTTCCAATGAGAGATGATATTTGTGGAAATGGCTTGTATGGAGCTGGGATCCAATGTTGACGGCTTCCAACATCAAGGATATGATAGGCGTGGTATAGTCATTTTTTTCCTAAGTTTTATAAAAAAATATACATTTGTAAGTAAAAAGAAGAGGATTTAATGAGTTGTTTTTGAAGTTGTTTATATATATATATATATATATATATATATATATATATATATATATTAATTTCATATAAAAAATTATTTATTTTTGTTATTTTTCTGACTTAAAAAAAAAAAGAGTACATTGATATTTCTTCTTCGATTGTGCTGTAAAACTTACATTATTTGTGTTTTGTTTAAGGACTTTAATGAGCTATAATTAATTTTTCTAAACTTAAGTAATGTTGTCATTATTAGTGCATGAAAATTTTGGACAAACTAATATCCTTTGTGATTACATCAAAAATTAAAAATTTGTTGATTGTATTGTTGTAGTAAGACAAAAAAAGAGAGACTGTAGGCTAGATTTCTTAATTCTTCTTTCGATAGAAGCTTGGTAGCTAATTGCATATTTCCTTTTTCTGGACGCTGCTTTTAGCTTTTTTGGAGCGTTGGGAGGTGATCCACATGTTCTATAGTAATGTGGAAAGAGTTAAGAATCTGATTTCCTAACCATTCTTCAATTAGAATGTGTCCATACTCTACTGATAGAGCGCTCTTTGATGATTTGTTAACGCAATTGTTGAGTTCCATGTAGGTATGTTGGAAGTGGATCTCTTGGAAGTAACCTCTAATCTCTCCAATTCTGTGTTTCCAGGTATCGAAATTTAGTACTTCTAGCTTGCCCGCACCTATAAGCTAATCAATAACACATTTTGAGTACCCTAAGATCAAGATATTTTTTTATGTTTATGTACTTTACAATTGTCATGAGGGTTCAAGCAGCTACAACATTGGCAAATGCATTAATTGCAATCAGACGCATTGAGTTGCGATTAATCGCATCAGAAAATAGAAAATAAAGGTTTATAAAGCTGTGGCGCCCGAACTTTTCAAAGGTTAGTGTTGGGGTTAGAATATGAGAGCATATTATATGCGTAGTCTGCATTGTTTTAAAGCGGACCCGATGCATATTATTCAGCGGATTTGATAAGCAGGTTTGGTGTTGGTTTTTAAACCATTGGCAAATGCATTGATTATAATAAATCGAATGGACAGAAGAATTTATTAACTTTGTGGGACCCTCACGAATCGCATCGGAGAAAATCATAATAGCGGAACATGTTAATAAAAGTCCCGATGGCAATAACGGAGCCGATGCGTTTATGAATTGTGATTTATATGTATTTGAAGTTCCGGCTTAGAGTGCGTAGATTTAAAAAATAAAAATGAATACAGTTCGTATATGGACAGAGAATGTAAGCAAGTAGGCTGAGCACAAAGATTAATTATGAACAAGAGATTGCATAGTTAAAAATAAAATAATAAATTTGAAAAACAAAGAATTAAATATAAAATTAAAGTTATATATTTTTAAATTAATATAGTAAAAAATAAAATAATAAATCTATAGTGATTTTGTTCAAACAATAAATTAGATTGGGATATGTTTTTTTTTAACTATACATAATAAAACAGGTAAAAGTATTACAAAAGAAAACTTATCAAAGTTATCCATTGCATGATAAAGTATAATGTATCAAATGAACCTTTTGCAACTGTGGACCCCATTGAACGTGAAAAAACTTAAACCAAAGGCTGCATCGAAGGCTGCAATGAAGTGGTCATCCGGGTATGTGGGGGGCTACCTGCAGAGCCACCCCCTCATGAGGGTTGAGACATCTCACACACACCCGAGAATCACCAAGAGCTGCTGCTGCATCACTGGACCATCAAGTATACGGATCTCGATCATGCTGAAAGGAGCTGGAGTTGAGAAACGATCAAGTCAAAGGGTAATGAGAAATCCCTTTGCCTGATTCGAGGCACCGAACAAGAGTGGATTCTGGAACCAAGGTACACCGCCCTCTAGACCTGTCTTCTGGAATGAATGGCGCTAATGTCGATAGAAGGAGGTCCGCCATAGGTGAGGCAATAAGGGATCCTCAACTAAGGCACGAGAGAAAATAGTAGAGCGATTGACAGACTAATACCAATGATGATGGAATGAAGGGGACTGAGTAGCAAATGGACGACTTCCCTTGCTAGAGCATAAAAGGCATGAATGACATGGCAGCGACTGACACAGTATCATAAGGGATAGGGGACAGTGGGACTGAAGGCCATAATGTGCGACACAAGAGAGAGACCAAGCAATGAAGGATGGAGGACTATAGCGGGGTACAAAGGGACTCGGGATAGAATCCATGAATGTGACGATGACTCAACTTGGATGCTCTAAACAAGGGTGACTCGATGGTGCTGCCACACAGTAAAGGTCCAATGGGGGACCATGAAAACATGAGTACAAGATGGTAACTCACGACGAACATCAACACGAGCATGGATAAGTATGGAGGCCAAATGGTGCCCCTAGTATGAGTGTTGCAAGTGAAGAAATTCGATTTTGAGGGGGGTTATGGTTGAGGGGCATAGGTGCCCCCAAGCATGGTGTGGTCATGCCAAAATGTATTTAGAAAAAAGGGGAATCTAAACACATTTTAATGATATGGTGTGCCATTTGTTTTCGTTATGGTTATGCAGTTTGAGAAAGGAAATGGAGGATTACAAATCTCTTTTAGTACTGCATATATGAAGCAAATGGACTTTAAGTTTTCGAGTTGGCATACCTGGTGTCACTATCCCAAAGAGAGGATTTGGAGATAATGAATTGATGCTCTCCTAGAAAACCCATAGGTTGGTCAACAACAATGTCTCAGAGATTGGGTTGCTGATGGAAGATGAGGGAACGATAAGGGGTATCATCCCTAGAGTGATCTGAAGTGATATGGGACTCTAGAGGTTCTTCTAAATGTGGAAGAATAATGGTACTAAAGTCAACACGACCAGATACACTAGGAGATTTGTGGATAATTGCTTCTCTTGGTCTCTCAAATGTGGGTGCCCCCTTACCCAAACATTGGGTTTCAATGTAATGGCCACAAGGTGTATGTGGTGTGAACGCATGGGTTCGATGTAAGGGGGAATAGATAAAGTCAGGGGTGGGGATTTTTTCCATAATGTCGTCATCATCATAGAATATGGGGTGACTGGTGGAAGAAAGACCACCTGACATGGCGAAGCGACCTGAATCATCATCATGAGAAGAGAGGTTCACATGCGTATCGTCACAAGGGGTGACAGAAGAGTAAGTAGATAAAGGATCTACCGATGTTGAGCCCAAGGTGATCGCTGAAGGAAGGTCAAGAGAAACAACAGGGGAGGATTCAGATGGAATGTTCCCCGAGGGTCTCATGGATGATGATAGGTAGAAAATGCTGGACAAAGGCTCCGTCATCTCGACATCAGGAGGGGGAATGTCAATGGGAGCAGTCATGTCTTGTAGTTTTGCCGAAGAAAAATGCGCAAATAGGGGAGAGGTGGACTCATTGCGCTTGGCCTCGAATTGGCGGACCGCGGCTAGAGAGGTGCGGAAGTCTGCGAGGCGGGGACAAAGGTGGGTGTAATGGCCATGGAGATCACACAAAGCACAGGGGTGGTTGGTGTGAATAGTCGTGGGGTTCTTGGTTGCGGTCGCGGAAGGAACAGAGGCTTCCGGGACCGTGGACTCAGGGAACGTGACATTAACCATGGGCTTGAGATGAAGCAATTCAGGACAGGTATGGGTGGTGTGACCGACAACATCACACAAAGCACACGGGATGGTATGATGTGGAGGTCGAGGAGGGGCCGGGTTTGTCGGGGCAGCCTTGTCCTTTGATGCCCCCTTGCGAGCTTTGCCCTTCTTACCCGTAGCGGTCGCAACAGGAGGTGGTTCCTGTTGAGGTGAATGAGGCACTGTTACAGCGGGAGAATTCATGGGGACCGGTTGAACCGGGGTCAAAGCAATATAAGGTTTGGGTTGACCAGGCAGGGTTGCGACCGGAGGATCATGGTACAAGATGGGAATCCCAAGGGTCAGGTTAGGAAGAGAGAGGGTGGCCATGACCGGTACCGTGTACACTCCTGGTGGGGGAGCTAGGAACGGTATCTGACCAGAGGGGTAATGGCCAGGTGGGACGGCTCCTAAATGGCTAAGGCTTGGAGGAACCGTTCGAGGAGGTTAAAGAGGCTCATGAATACTAGTTGCAGGTGAAGGGCTAGGAGCAGGTTGTGGAGAGTGCGGTTGCTGACTAGCTGAAGCAGGTTGCTTGAGAGCAGCTTGAGATGATTGCATCATGAAAACATTCGATGAGCTGGGGTCGGAGACAGGAGGAGGAGGAAGACCAGGGAAGGTTCCAAGCAAAGAGGAGTCTTTGTAGATGCCGGGAGAGATACTGGTCAAGGAATCGACTGTTTTCTTATTGGCTACGGGAGAGATGGTGGTCTCAGGGGAGGTCTGAGATTCTGGCTCATGATATGTCAACTGGTCAATGGTGACTATCTTTCCATTATGAGGGAAAGACATCTTGCGGAAAACCGCGGATGGGACAACAAACATGGCATAGGTGTAGCTCCGCCCTAAGAGAATGTTGTAATCTAGAGGGCCGTCGATGACTTCAACGTCTGATCCAGGTGGATATTGGTGGCCACTCGCCTATTCCACTTGGGCCCCCACCATTGTCTCTTTCAGTTTTTCAGTTTTGGCATAACTTACTATTTTTAGCAGTTTTTCGGGTCCTGAACTTCCGGAGCCGTTTTGAGGCCCTAAACAACGTTTTTTGGGTACTAAATTTGTTGTGATTTTGATCATCAAAATTGTCACAAAAGTTGTAGTCCTCGGATAGAGCTTTCTAATGATGTATCATGTGCGTCAAACGGAGATAGTATGCCAAAGTTACGTCCCTGGGAAGTTGAAACACCAATTTACCCAAACGGGGCCCATAGTTTTGGCGCTTCATCTCCTAGGGTTAGGTTTTTGGATGTTTAGGGTTCTTCATTGTTTCTCAATAATAAATAGGCCCTCGAGCCTCATTGTAACTCAGTTCAGAGGCCTGTAGCCGCCACATCTCTTCTCAGAGATAGCTACCAGTGCCCTAGCTAGTTTTATTTCCATTCTGTCTGTAAGCAAATTTCAGTTCTTTGATATTAATGAAATGAAGTGTTATTTCCGCTGCATATCTGTATTTATGGTTATGTGTTTATTTTGTTGCGTTCCTGCATAAATCCGGATCAACGTCAACGCAAACAGTCTTGCCCGCAAGAGTGATAGGACAACTACAAAATAGGCCAATGGGCTGGGAGGCGTGGCCATCCCACGCTCGAAGGGTGATCGTGGAAGGGGCCAACTCAGGAGATTCGAGTTGTTTCCAAACCGAAGCGGACATCACACAGGTGGATGCCCCCTCATCAATGATACACCGAGAAACGTTAGCATTCCGGATTTTGACTGGGATTTGGAAGGCTACAGAAGCAGGAAGAGGAGGATGCTCTGCTTGATGGGTGTCGAAAACAATCAATCGGTCATCAGCAGGATCTACAACGCCCATGGCAGATAGTAGAGCCTTCTTTTGGGAAGGGCATGACTGGAGGAGTTCCAATGTAGAAATGGCAGCAGGAGACTGCTCCAAATCATCTACTATGCTATACGAATGAGCAGCTCGACCAGAAGCAGCATTTCGGCATAATGGTCCCTTAGGAATCTGGGTATGAACCTCAACTTTGGGCTGAGGGATATGCAAGGGACCATTGGATGTCGAAAGAGGCTCTACAGACGGAGTAGGAGGCTTGGGGTACCGATTTTGAAGGTTAAGGTCGACGGTTGGAGGTGGAGCAGAGTTCATCATGAGGATTTGGTAATTGGAGGAACCAGAAGGGGAAGGTTGAGTGGCCACCTGTCTGTCAGGTGGTTCGGTAGCCATGAATCCCTGCCGTGCATCCACCTGCGCTTGAGGGGGCGGTGACTGCTGTTGCAGGGGTTGAGAAGGCCACAGAGGCGGAGGTGCAGATGCTGGAGGAGTTGGATCACTAAACTGCGGATACGAATAAGAAGGGGGTTGGGTAATAGTATGGTGACCAGGAGGTTGGGCCAAAAGAGGAGGTATGTTGTATCCTAGATACGTGCTACCAGGAGGGGGACAAGTGCGGGAGGTGCTGCCCCCTCCCCCAGGAAAACCATAACCCATGGGAGGTTGGGTATATGGATGAGAGAGAGCTCCAACGATACCGTCGGCGACATGAGGTGCCCCCGGTGCGTTGACACCACCGGTCTGGGGAGATCAGGTAGAATGGTATAAACATAACCTGTCTGAGCGTAGATCAAGTCATATTTTAATGCTAGTTGGAGGGCGGCTTCTTCGGTTTGGGGAATATGCGATGCGACATCTTTCCCGATAGGAGGCAAGAGAGATCTAAGGAACCAGTCCATGTAGACACGGTCTTCGAAAGTATGGGATTGACATAGGCTCTTTCTTCTCTGCCATTCCTGGACATGATCGGATAGGCAGGTCGCAGATGACTGACAGAAACAAGTCAAAAGTTCGATACCAGTGTCACAACGAAGGGGAAGCTGGAAGTAAGATAAAAAAGCCCGGGTAAGAGTCGCAAAGGTGGTATGAGAGGAAGGGGCCTGATCAACATACCACTTAGAAGCCGTGCCTTTAAGCTTTCGTTGGAACAACCGAAGACGGACAGAGTCATCGGTAATGGAGGTAGATGAACACCACATGTGGAAAGATCAGACATGATTTGAAGGATATTCTCCAGCAAGGCCTTCAAACTTTGGGATGTCATAAGGGAGCTTTGTCAGTATAGCAGGCCAACTAGCGTCATGGTGTATAGGGTCATTTGTCAACCGGTCCAAATCGGGGAGGCTGAGGCCTGCTATGAAGGGGAGCAAGGGCGCAGCCGAGGTAGTTCCTATGGCAGTTCCGCTAGTAGCAGTCCCGGCATTAGGGCTGGGATTATCGCTAGCGTTAGGCCCTGGACCAGACATAGTGAAGGTGACAGGGGGAGAACCGAAAGTAAAAGGAGAACCCAATGAACCAGAAGAGGAGTCGGAGTGCGGACTCGGAGGAGGACTAACTCGACGACGGCGGGAAGGAGTAGGTCGACCGACCAGAAACTGAGGGTGAAGGCCAAGAAGTCTCTGGGATGTGCGCCTTGGGGGCGCAATGATGACAACACAAACACGGCACAAGGGGAAGAAGAACGACCGACAAAGGCAGGGAGGTGCAGAATCAAGTGATTAAAATGTCGAAACAAGGGCAAAAAGGTGCAGTGTCAATTGATTTTAAAGTCTTTGCCTGGCGGTGTAAACCAGGCTCTTCTTCGCTTAGGGTGAGTGTGTGGCGTGCGTTAATTTTAATTTTTAAACCCTTTTCGTTTTGAGAGCAAGAGAAAAAGTGTGTTGCATAACTGAAAATAATGCTGCAGAGAACAATATATAATGCTGAAATAACAGAAAATTAACAGCTAATCAATTCATCGATCTAACCCAAAAAGGCGGGGCTCTCAAAACTAGTCTATCAGAGGGAAAAATCTAGTCAAAACACACTAAAAAGAGGCCAATAGATCTAGGGTCGGAAGGGACAGAGATCTAAAGGAGAAATCTGCTGAAAAGAAGGGCAGATCACAGCCAAGAGGCAGAGGCAAGGTGGCTGGAAAAAAGGGGGAAATTAGCAAAAAACAGAAGGGGCAAGGAGGAGGCCCTAAAGGTAGATCCAAACAAATCTTCAGGAGGTGATTTGAAAGGGAGAAGAGCTGATTAAAAGGGGTCTGCAAAGGAGGTATCAGATCTAGAAAAGGGGGGGCTGAAACTCTGAAAAAACAGACCTGAAACAGATAAAAGCTCTTCCACCAAAAGTGGAGGGTACTGAAACCCTAGGGGGCTATGTTCCCACTTAGATGAGCAAAAAAGATCAGAAATAGGTCGAAACGGGCCGAGACAGAGGCTGGAAAACCTTGACAGAAGTTTCAGAAAAACCCAGAAAAATTGCAGAAAAATAGCAGAAAAATTGGCAGGTCGCAGGTTCTGACCTGTTTTCTGTGCAGGTCGCAGAAAAGGGGCTGAAAAGTGCGACCTGGAGGTCTAGGTCGCAGTTTCTAGGCTGAAAAGTGCGACCTGAAGCTCCGGGTGTCCCGGCGACAGATTTCCGAAAAAGTTGTCGTCTCAGTTGCGGCTGATGTCTGTCACCTGCGCAATAGGGCCAGAAACACGCGGAAGTTAGAAATTTTAATGTTTTAGGGTTTTATAGGTGAAAAACAACATAAAACTAGGAAAAACAAAAAGCTGAAAAGAAACCCTAGGGTCTGAAGTAGCTGGATATGCAGGAATATGAAAAATGACAGCGGTCGTAATTGAAAACCCGTGTGGAGTCGCCAATTGTTAGTATGAATCTTTGTCGAAGTGTACGAAAAAAGACCACTTTAGCTACGCATAACTTATAGCCCTAACATCAAATATGGCTGCCAATATCTTCAAATCTGCAGTTAGTTGATCAAGACAAGTGCTGCAAAAACCAGATCTATGCATATAGAGACATTAAGCAGTAAAAAATGAGGTTTTGCTCCATACATCCAATAGACAAGACAAGAACAATTTTTGAAAGAATTTTTTGTATTAAGGGCACTTGGGAGGAAAACAAGAAGGTGTTTCCAATTCTCCTCAATGGGATGGGTTCTTGGAAGTCCTCAGCACTTCAGATCTAGTATTTCTCTCTCTTGTTGGTGTAGAAAACCCAGACAAAGATAGAACTCAAAGGGAGCTCACATAGCAAATAATGGAAAATTTGACAATGATAATGGCTCAAAGTCAGACCAAGAGTATAGATCCAGAGTGATCTAATAGGCAACAAAAGGTGAAGAATGGTAGGAGAAAACCTCCTATTTATAACAAAATATTGGGTCATTCTAGATCTTGGTGCATGATTAAAATAACATTAACCAAATCTAGATCCACCTTTTATGGAATATTTTATTATATTTGTCGGAGGGAGAAAGTATTTGACTTGGGTCAAATCCCTTTATCTGTAAATAATAAATAAATAAATGATTTATTTATCATTTTAAGGAAGTGGTTGAAAGATAATCAAATAAATAATGATTTATTTAATTATTTATGGGTGATTTAGTCATATTTAACAAGGAATATTATTTAAATAAGATTTAAATAGTTATTCCTAGAAAATAATAAGATAAATAAGGATTTATCTAATTAATTTCTTTGTTTTGGGTTAAACATGACCAGGAATAATAATTAAAGTATTGTTTAATTTATTATTCCATGAGGGAAATCAAACAAATATAGATTTGTTTAATATTTCCCTTTGGGGTTTCCTGTTTAGACCATAAACAACATAATAAATGTGTTTTATTAAGTTATTTTACATAGTGAAAGCAATTTTACTTAGGGTAAAATTGGTCTTACATGGTGTACTTGGGTCCATCTAATGATAGTAGGTTAGATGACCAAAAAATGGTGTAACACTCCTCCCTTGGTGACTTGACTCAAGGGCCAAGTGATATGAGAGAATCCCAACACGAACCTCCGGTAGAAATTAGCAAGACCCAGAAAGCTGCGAAGCTCTGTTATAGTGGTTGGGGCTGGCCAATCCCGAATGACTTGGATCTTGGCTAGATCCACATGCACCCCCCTTTCATCAATTATGTATCCCAGATATTGAACTTGGGTCATGCCAAAAGTGCACTTCTCCAAATTGGCACACAATTTGTGTTGCCGTAGCGTTTGGAGGACTTGTCGGATGTGGTGAAGGTGCTCTTCCCAAGTTTGGCTGAAGATCAGAATTTCATCCAAGTACACCACTACAAATGAGTTGGTGAATGGCCAAAAGATGTCGTCCATCATCCTCATGAAGGTTGTGGGAGCATTCGTCAACCCGAAAGGCATGACCAGCCATTCGAAAAGGCCTTCCTTGGCTTTGAAGGCAGTCTTCCACACATCGGAGGGTTCAATTGGTACCTAGTGATACCTGCATTTCGGGGGTCGATCTTGCTGAAATATTTTGCACTCTTGAGCGTCCGTAAGGTCATCAATCCGTGGATTGGGTACCTATTCTCGACGTTGATCTTGTTCAAGACTCCGATAGTCAATACAGAGTCTCCACGTCTCATCCTTCTTCCTCGGTATTCGAACACGGGCTCCCCATGTGGCGATGAACTTGGTCCGATGTGACCTTTATGCACAAATGCCTCCCGAATCGCCTGATTTCATCATCCTCCTTGCACGAGCGCCGATAGATCGATCCATTAGGGTGCGGCACACCCGGGGTCGAGGGTCAACCGGGTGCTTGACCCGACAAATACAGAGGAACCCCCGTGGGGTGAGGTGAATATGTCCCCGTACTTCTACATAACCTTATCCATTTGTTGCTGTCGTATTTTTTGCTGTCGTGCGTAGGAGCCCCGTTTGGAGAGCCATCTCTGGAGGTCGTGGCCACAATCTTCTTCTTGCCCTGGGGGTGGATCATCAGGAAAACAAATTTCCTGGTTTGGGAAATGAGCTTACTACATTGTTTAAAAGATAAGAAATCCAAAGAGATAGTCGTAGGAGGTGGTACCTCTGGTATCCTGTACAAATTATTTCCCAAAGTAATAATAACAGCACGAGGTCGAGACTCATACACAGCATGATGCCTCCACAAGTATGGTTGTCCTAATAATACATCAGAAACATCAATAGGAGCAACGTCACATAATACCTCATCCGTGAAGGGCTTGATGCTATAGGGAAGGCGGCACTGCTGGCTGACGCGGAGATCTCGTCCTTGGTGAAGCCACCCGATGGTGTATGGATGTGGGTGATCTGTGGTCGGCAAGCCCAACCGCTTCACGGCGTCTGCTGAAATGAGGTTCTTTTGGCTCCCATTGTCGACAATGAACTGTACCGGGGAGCCCTTTACCCACATCTGGGAGTGGAAGAGACGTTCCTCCTCCTCTGGATCTTCCGGTTCCTCCTTTTGGATCTTTGTAGTGGCAACAATGGCGTTGGGCTCCGCATCAATAATCTGTTTCCCTTTTTCATTCGCCTTTTCAGGTTCTGATTCGGAGTCAGAGCATGCATCTGACTCAGAAGCCCTCATCTCGGCCACTAGCGACTGCTTGGTCCGACACTCACTTGTGTTGTGAGTGGAGCTCTTATGGAACTCACACCACTTTCCCGTGTCCTTCTTTGGCTTTGCGGTGCTGTTCTTTTCTTGTGGCTTCGATGAGTTGTCTTTAGCCGCCATGCCTTGGCTCTGTCCTTTGTTCTACGGTTTGGAAGCACCTTTACCTTGCTTTTGATTCGCAAATCCAAAGTCTCGCTTCTTTTGCTTGAATTTCTGCTCAATCTTGGCAGCATACCGGTATGCCATACCAAGAGAGGAGATGTTGAGGAACTCCATTTCCTCTTGAATGTATCTGTGTAGACAAATACGATACTTTAGCACCAGATGTTTCTCTGAATCTTTGATACCCAACTTTATGCACAGGGTATGGAACAGATTCGTCAGCTCATGCACATCTTGATCCCTTTGTTGTCGCAGCGTGGTCCATTGTATGTACTTGTCCTCATAGCTCCCCACGGGATAGTACTATTCCTTGACAGTGTCTTGGAAAGAATTCCAGGTTGGTACGGCCGAGAACAAAGAGGGTTCTGTCTAGTCCTTGTTCTCACAGTAGGTTTCCCACCAGTTCTTAACATGGGGGGTAGCTTTGAGGAGTGCAAAAATAATCTTCTCCCAGTCTGAAAGTCATGAACCGAGAAATATCCTTCTAACAGATTCAACCATCTATCTACGGAATCTGCGTCTATTTGACCTTGAAATATGGGAATGTCAAAATTTAATTGTACCTTAAAAGGAGTCGCGCCTCCAGAGTGGCTGTTGGATGCAGATGCGCCACCGGTGGGTAGTCGTTGATGGATCTGAGCAAAGTTATCCATCATCGCGTTTCTTTGTTTTTCGAGGGCCTCCTTGAGCAATATTTTGATAGGATCTCCTGCAACTCATCTTTCTTTTCGTCCCCCATGGGCATCCGTCGAGGTTTGCGAGGTTGATCTTGCAAAGGTTCCACCAGATCGAGCCCTAGCTCCTTATACCTCGACCTCGTTGGGGACATGCAAAGAAGGATCAAGAAAAAGCAGACCCCTATGATACCACTGATCCAGATTTATGCAGCAACGCAACAGAATAAACATATAACCATAAATACAGAGATGCAATGGAAATAACACTTCATTTCGTTAATATCAAAGAACTGAAATTTGCTTATAGACAGAATGGAAATAAAACTAGCTAGGGCGCTGGTAGCTATCTCTGAGAAGAGATGTGGCAGCTACCGTCTTCTGAATTGAGTTACAATGAGGCTCAAGGGCCTATTTATTATTTAGAAACAATGGGAAATCCTAAACATCCAAAACCCTAGCCCTAGGAGATGAAGTGCCAAAACTATGGGCCCCGTTTGGGTAAATTGGTGTTTCAACTTCCTAGGGGCGTAAATTTGGCATACGATCTCCGTTTGACGCATACCATACCTCTTTAGAAGTATCTATCAGAGTAATACAAATTTGGAACGAGCAACATCGGTCCATGGACCCATGTTGCTCTCCGTTTTCCCAAAAAACATCGTTTAGGGCCTCAAAACGGCTCCGGAAGTTCAGGACCCGAAAAAATGCTAAAAATAGTAAACTGTGCCGAAACTGAAAAATGAAAGAGACAATGGTGGAGCCCCAAGTGCAATAGGCGGGTGACCACCAATATCCACCTGGATCATGCTACAACTGCAACTGGACCTTGTAAATAATAGAATCACTCTACATGCGTCACCTTTGACCCTCAACTCGAAATTATTGAACTAACTAAGTCTATCACACTTAGTTAACTATTACAAGTTGTTATGAGTTAAGATTACAATTTATTGTCCAATTTATTTAAAAATTAGATGCCCACATTTGGCACTAATGTGTCACTGAATTCCTCACTCACCCACACTAGTATGTGGTGCATTTTCTTGTTGAATTTTAACAGTGCAAAAGCAAGTGTGGGTTGATGCCATGGTTGAGGAGTATGACTCCATTATCAGAAACAATGCATGGGAAGTTGTCCCAAGACGAGTGGGGAAGTCAGTGGTAGGATCCAGAGGGGTCTACAAGGTGAATCAGGCAGCAGATGGGAGTTTGGAGAAGCAGAACTCCATATTTGTGGCGAGAGGGTTATCTTAGGTTGAGGGGATTGACTATGACGAGACTTTTGCAACATCCACAAGGTACTCATATATTAGATCCATCCTTTCACTCTAAGCATAGATGGGATGGCATATACATCAGATGGATGTAAACAAAACCTTTCTCAATGGAGTTATTGAGGAAGAGGTGTGCATTGAGCAGCCGGAAGGTTTTGAGACCTTAGACAGGGAGTCACATGTGTGTAGACTCAAGAGAGCATTGTATGGGCTGAAGCAAGCACCTTGTGCTTAGTACACCATGATTGATAGCTATTTCACCGGGCTTGGCTTCACCAAGAGTGAAGCAGATGTGAAACTATATCATATTGTGGTAGATGGTAAGATTTTGATTATGTCGATGATCTGATACTGAAAGGTGATGAGCAACTCATCAAGTCTTGCAAAGAGTATCTTGCAAGGGAATTTGAGATGAAGGACATGGGGTTGTTGCACTATTTCCTAGGATTGAAATATGGAAAAGAGATGGGGAGCTCTTTGTATCTTAGGGAAATTATACCAACGAGATCCTCAAGATGTATCACATGGAGGGAAGCAAACCCATGGAGACTCCTCTAGCAGGAAACTGGAGGAAGGAGGATGCTACTTCGGGCGAAGTAGTGGATGATACTACTTACAGGTAGGTTGTGGGTTCACTCATGTATTTGGTGAACACACGACCACACATATGCTACGCAGTTAACCAACTTAGTCAAGCTATGGTTAAGCCTACCAAGCTCTTATGGAAGGCATGCAAGCATGTTTTGAGATACCTTATAGACACTATATAGTATGGATTATGGTACAGAAGGACATATGGAGTGAAGCTTCAAGGTTTCAATGATGTAGATTGGGTAGGGAGTCTATCTGAAAGGAAGAGCACATCAGGAGGCATCTTCAACATAGGCTCAACAATAGTTTCCTGGTATAGCAGGAAAAAAATATCAGTTGCACTCAGTTCAGTAAAGGAAGACTAGATGGTGGCTAGTCAGGCAACATGTGAGGCCATATGGATAAGGAAGATACTCGTTGGCTTGTTTGGTTGACAGATGGATCCGATAGTGATACATTGTGATAACCAGAGTTGCATCAAACTCTCAGTTAATCTAGTTTTTCATGACAGGTCCAAGCATATTGATATCCAATATCAACACCTTAGAGATTGTGTGCAGATGCACATTATGTCATTAGAGTACATTCCCACAGAGAAACATGATGCATACATCTTGATGAAGGTGATGGCAAGAAGAAAATTCGAATTCCACAGAGGCAAGATCGAGGTAGCAGATAATCCCTTTATTTTTGAGATGGAGTGTTGAAATGGAAATAAGAAATGGCACCCATGGGGCTTCTAATTTAATTTTCCATTAATTAAATTTGAAGAGAAATTGTAATTCCATGACATGACAAATTGTATTAGCTAACTAATTCAGAATGACCGAGTTAGCTTAGGAATTCGAGTTGTGGGTTTGGGAGGTGGCATGTAGAGTTATCCCATGATTTTAGGGGGTCCAATTACAATTATTTGTGAGTTGTAATTAGTTAACTCAATTAATTGAGTTAAAATCAATTTAACTAGTTCTAACTGAGAGATGGGCTAGTGATAGGTCCAGTGAATTAAATATGATTTAGTTCACAATGAGGGATCAATCAGTTAATTGATAATTCGCTATAAATATCGATTTAATGTTAGTTCTGAGGAAGGCCCAGTTGGGATTTGGGTTAAAGGGAAGATAAATATCAATTGTACTATTACAAAATTGTACAAGTCATGCATGAGGTCACTAGAAAGCCTTTAGAAGGATTTCAAAAGAGATTCTTTGGAATTTCCTAATTCATATGGCCATAATTCCTCGAGGAATGCGTAAGAAATGCTGGGCAGACAAGGGCTGAGAATTGGTTAAGTATTGGACCGATTATTCCTAGATCAGAGTGAGACAGTCAGCAGAGTGCATAAGTTTCTCAGTGGAGGAATGACATTGTATTGTTTCATGGTCTTGACTTTATGAAATATACGTATAGCGAGGTTTTGAGTAGTTTCTTTCCCTAAATACATCTTGTATTGTGCGATTAATAATTTATTTCAATATACGTGTTATGTAATTGTGTGATCAAATTTTGTTTCCGCAAATTGTAGAAGGATTCAGTATTTTGTTTTAGTGCATTACAAGATCATATTGAATCCCTTGGTTATATTTTCTACATGGAGAGTTAATATAGATCAAGGTTGGTTAGACGCTCTCTAGTTCATTATGGAAGAAATGTTGTAGTGTCATTTCTTGTTATTATATAAACATTTTGAGTCGGTCAAATAACATAAAAATAAAAATAAACTTAATAATTATAATTATTAATTAAACTAACCTAGATCCATATTAACTCCAAATCTACCAAGCGTAGAGAGGAATCAAATCTTTTTGCATATCAAGATATTCACATCTCAAGAGATTTGATTTCTCTAGGCACTTGTTAGATATAGAGTTAAGATGGATATAGGTTGGTTTAATTCCCCCCTTTAAATAGGCTATATCCCACATGAATACCATGGGAAATACCATAGGTTCTCATAAAAGTGAACCTCATAAACCACCGTTAACTTGAACAAGTCAAGTTTAACATAGGGTTTTTT
Source organism: Pinus albicaulis (assembly GCA_034641835.2). Taxonomy (NCBI): domain Eukaryota; kingdom Viridiplantae; phylum Streptophyta; class Pinopsida; order Pinales; family Pinaceae; genus Pinus; species Pinus albicaulis. The sequence continues at coordinate 651,223,686 of CM076573.1, read as the reverse complement.
CTTTTTCTGGCTGAGTCAAAATGTTTACTTAACATAACATGACAGGAAAACATCTCTTATCCACATCTATCAAGCTTCAAGAGAGATCAAATTTGTTGAGGTGTAAACCTCTTTTAGAGTGAAAAGAGATGTGATCCCTATCAGCTGGGTAGATCGAAAGTCAAGATGGATCTAGGCTGGTAAAAATTATAGTGGCAGTCTAATATGTAAGAGATGTGGCAGTCTAATATGGAAGAGATGTTGTAATGTCATATTATATATATATATATATATATATATATATATATATATATATATATATATATATATATATATACATTTTAACTTTGAATTTATCAAGGGCTGAGAGGGATCAAATCTCTCAACGTGAAAACTTTTCTTCTCATTAAAAAAAAAGTTTACACCTTAAAAGATATTATCCTCTTAACAATTGATAGATTCAAAATTAAAATAATCTAAATTATTTAGATAAAATTAATATTAATAAACATTTGAATTTTTAAATAATAAAAAGCTTATATTAATTATCATTATTTTTTATTTTTTTAAAAATATATAATATATTTCAAATCAAATGAAACATCATCTAATAAAAAAAATTACACCTCTCATTTTCACAATTATAATTATTTCACAGAAAAGACATTGCTTTAAAAATATCTAATAAAAAGAATTCCATCTCTCATTATCATAATTATTTCAAAGAAAAGACGTTGCTTTAAAAAAATCTAATAAAACGAATTCCATCTTTCACTATCATAATTACTTTAAAGTAATATTCATAAAAAAGTAATTTGAATTTGTTTAATTGTTCATATATTTAAAAAAATATTTTTGTCTATTTTATTTAGGAGAAACAAAACCAATATCAAAACAACAAATCTTTTGTCTATTAATTTAAAGGTCTTTTCAAAACAACAAATCTTTTGTCTATTAATTTAAGAGTCTTTTCAAATGCCAAAATAAAAAATCTTTTAATCTTTTGTCTATTCATTTAAGAGTCTTTTCAAAAGCAAAAAAAACCAATCTTTTGTTAATTCATTTAAGATTTTTTTCAAATGCCATATTAAAATCATGAAGGCTCAATGTTATTTCTTAAATCATGAAGGCTCAATCTTATTTCTTACGATTGAATTTCAATGGCAAGGATATGATCATTTTTCTTAACTATTCGAAATAAATCTAATTAACTAATCATTTTAAGTTATATTTAAAATTTATATATTATATTTCATATATTAATTATAATTTTTTAGTTTGAGAATTTTTAATTAAATAAAATTTTATCAATTTTTGCATGTTCATATAATTTCTAAATTTTATAATTACGACAAAATTTCATCTATTTTTATATATTAATATAATTCTTAATTTTTGTCCATGGGGTTTTGGATAGATGGTGATTGGGTTCTCTCTTAAGACACTCCTTGATGTGAAGTCACTAGTTCAATTCCATGCCTCGATCAGGATAATATGTATTGGACATAATTATGAAGATGTAGTCCGACCAAGCTTACAAAAAAAATATAATTAATTGAAAATTTTGAAATGAAATAAGTCGTATTCACATTTATATTTTTTAAATGGACATGCATGTTTATTTAGAAATAGACTTTTGAATTTTTTGTTTTTTTAAATAAAAAAATATTACATGGATGAGTGAGATTTAATAAAGAGGCAATCTTCACATATAAAAGGATTATATTAAACTCTAACTTTAATTTTGGTAGATAATCAATTTTTCTTTTATTATTCTATTTTAATTATTTCAACACATATGTAATTCAAATCATTGTTATAAAAAGACAAGATTAAACTAAAATAAAATAAAATTAAAAAGTAAAATTAAATAAAGTAAAATACTAATAAGTGGGATTGAAGTGTGAAAAAACCATTACTATAAAATACTAGAATTAAAAAAAAAATCACTTAATTATAAAAGATATAATTAGACATAAATAATACTAGATTTATTCACATTAATCAATCATTTAATTTATACAACTATACTAGTTACATATTATATTTTATAAATTAATTTTAACTATTACTATTTTTTTGTAAGCTTAGTAGGAACTTTCATTCATTTATATAAAAAGCAGGTTAATCCAAAATCTAAAGTTCTTAAGTCTATCAAACTTGGCCTTATAGGCTTGAATGTCTAAAACCAAGTTCACCTTAGCATACTAACAACAATACTACTTAACGGCATATACAAAATCAAAATTTAACAAAAACAAAAAGAAGCATCTAAAAGCTAGTCCTCTGAGGACTTCATTGGAGCTAGGTCCTTTGCACTGGAACCCAGAATCTCTGACTGAGGCGGGCACTGCATGTGTTGCTCAATGTGTCCCAACCGAACATTTGTTGTTGAATTTGAAATTGGACAAGCTGAAATTCCTTTTGGATTTCCTGAAATCCTGGATCAGTTTTAATGAAACATGTTGTGTTCATAATAGCCCTGACCACTATGTTATTCATCATCTAGTAGAGATGAATTTTTTGCTTATATTGGGTAAGCCTGCCACAGGTATTTCCGGGATCTAGAACCTGCACCTGCCATTCTTCCTCCTGTATCTCCTGCTCAACACGTTGTTTGAGGCCAGCCTCCCAACTTGCAATCATCTGTCACCCATGTGCAAGGGTGCCTATAATATAAGCTTGAGTCACGACACTAATGTGGTGAAACTGCATTTTTTGACCAGTCTGCCTTGGCGATTGCGAGGAGGAAGCTCGTCGTCCCTCCCGAGGTTCAACATTGCATCTTCGCCTGCACCCCCTGTATCAGTTTCATTTTTTCCTATGGTTGGTTGAGCCATATTCGCCAACCCCCACTGAACAACAGAATAATCGTCGAGCAAAACCGCGATTCAACTAGAATCCCATGGTTCATAGACTAGACGAACTCTCAACTTACTAAAACCTAGAACATTAACAAAGAACTTAAGTAGGGGACGTATAAAATTAGGTTCATGCCTTACAAAAACAAAATAGATCTGGGCGACCCCCTGCCATTGGAATTCTTCTCCAATTGCTAACACCTCGTGCTCTAGCATTACCCTGGACCAATACGAACCATAGTGGGTCTATCTCCTTCCAGGGAAAGAATTGCCTGTCTGCCCGTCAGGCCTCTTCCCATATCGAAAGTCAGACTTATGATAAACCAAAAATGACATCCCACAGGTCATAATTGAAAACTAGGTCGACCAAATATAGAAACGACCATGCCAACCATGACAGATACCCTTCCCACAAAGACATAGGATCCATATTATGCCATACATTCCCATGCAAAGTAATAAAATACCATAAAGAACCAAAATCGGTTTAAAAACAACAAATTCATCCATATTCCCATCTAACGAACAAACAACATTGAATCTCATAGTCACCCATTCACAGGAGAGAACAAAAATATTACAAGCTACTTTCACAGTATCATTATGTCGATGGCAAGGGTTAAAATGAAGAGATAACATATACCCTAGAACCATTTCCGTGAAGCCGACATCGATACCCTTCTGCAACTGAAGTTTGTCTTCCAAAATTGTCGCTGGAGATGAGCTCGAACAATTATCCTCTACTCCCGAAACATCAATACACTGCAAGGAGACTGCATGCAAAGAACTGTAGATATCCACCACCACCTGGAGGCTTAACTCTTGCCATGAATTTCCTCCCTCCTTACTCTCTCCAACGTCTCCTCACATCACATCATTCCTGTCACACATGTCGCGCACTTGCCATGACCGCCCTCCCGCATTAAAGATGCCCAAAGGGCCCGTGTACACATGTACACCATGTAGCTAGGCTGCCAATAAAAATTACATATTTCCAGCAGGGATGGGATTTTCATGCTTGCCTTTTATCTTTTGGACAATCTGCCAATTCCCCGAATGTAGGGAGGAAGGAACCAAGGCCAACTCATTGTTCCTTATTGGGTTTTCTCTGTCGGAATCTGAACTTTTGGATATGTGTGCTCTCTTGTTTTCACTTGAGCTAACATCTGAACGTGCTTCAAGTAACGTGGGATCTATTGTTGGCTCAACCGACTGTGAGGTCATGTTGGTTTCCATTGGTTCTTGTAATTCTTATTTGTGGATTCCTTGTTCTTCTGCTGCCTGTTTTTCCTCCTTTTGGGTTGGGATATCCCCTTCATCTTTTGACTCTTGATCTGGTCCTCCTAGGGGAAATTGCTATCCCTTAGATACTTTCCCTTTTTTCTTCTTCTTCATTTTCTCTCTTGTTGCATCTGAGCAGGTGTTTTGTAGATGCCCTATTTTCCGGCATATTCTACATCTAAACGTTGTGTTTTCATAGTCCAGATGTTGTAGCCATTTTGTTGATTATGTTTCAGAATGATACTTTCAGGAAGCCCCTTGTTGAGGTCCACTTCTACACAGATTCGTGCAAAAGTGAAAATTCTCTCCTCTATTTTCTCGATGTTTTTTCTGATATATCTCCCCAGGTTGTTTCTGATATCCTCTAAAACTCCCTCATTCTAGAAATGGAGCGGGAGATTATATAGCCAAACCCAAACCGACATTCTGGTTATCTCCATCATATTAGCGTCAAAATATAGGAACCAAGGAGTAATGAAAAGCCCAGTTGACCCCTAGAACCACGTGCCCACTCTAAGGATGATGTCTCTAGCTTCTTGTGATGGAAACTTGACAATAAAGTATTCTTTGGAGCAAAGAAGTATGTCACAGTCCATGGCCCAATTGGTAAAAATCCAATGGAACAACTCCATTGGTTTTTCCTAGTAGCAGTTAAACCTGCACATTATTGCTTGTGTTTTGAAGGCAGACCTATATTCCTCGATCTATGGTGCCTCAATGTTCAGTTTTAGAACGCAGTTCATTTGCTCCAAAATATAAGGTTTGGGTGTGTTCTCTGCCTGTTCTAGTGGTGTTGCTACTTTGTTCTTCCCCTGCAAAATATTCCTGTATGATAGTCCATTGGGGGCTCCTGTTTTGAAGGTATTGGATCCCTTCATCTGTCCTTGAGTTCTGTTCCGATTAGGTCTAGTCGATGTGCTTCCTCTTGTGGCTCCTCCTTTGAGTCTTAGATTCGAGACTATGGAAGAATTCCTTTGGATCTAGTAATCTTTTAAAAATTTTCCTTCCTGTAGTGATTTCCCTGAAAAAATCAGACTTTGTTTTGTGGCTGGGATACCTATTGAAGATTGGATCTTCTACTTCAGATTTGTGATTTTCTCTGAATCCTATACCCAGAGGGTTTGGAATTTTCCACCTAATGTTCTTATAAAAATCTCCAAACTATTTGCTGCATTATTTTCCTTTCCTTTTACTTCTTCCTTGAGATTTTTTATGCCTATTCCCCCTAGACAGGCCCTTGCAGCAGCACAGTCACCGGATCCATGGGCCTATGTTTCCAGACATAGAGGGGTCTCAAAAATGGTACCGACTCCTCTCCAAACCCTCAAATCGAAGGACATTGGAAGTGGAAGCGAGCCGTCAAACCCAACAACCCAGACGACAATCGGGACAAAGATCTGGCAAGAAAAGTATATCTTAAAATATAAAAATCAGTAAAATTGTGAAAGGAGATAGGCACTGTTGGCTTGAGGGGTCCTGACCCAAGTTCGGAGCTCAAGGTTTGTCAACAAACCCCTATACTACTGGCCCTTTTGGCAATGAACTACTTGTGCAGGTCAAAGTCTCACCCGAAGTAGTATGGGTGGGTGTTGGAACCAGGTTTCCGCACCCTGAGAAAGGATAGGTAAGGCAAGTAGAGCTGCATTTGGCCCTGTGATACCCAAATCACCTTGTTCTTCGCAGGGCCAAGCGGGTCTCTATTTGCATCCACGTGCACTAGATCTATAATTATATACTTTTATGACAGTAGAACAAAATTGCATAAACAGAACATAACAGATCTAGATACAGAAAACACACTTACACAGATCTTCACAGCTTAAATAAAGAAAACGCACAATGCAGTAATTACCAATGATTCACACAAATATTACTCACAGATTCAGTTCTCTATCAACCTTTCTTATTCATCAATTCATAAATTCCTTCTTAAAATTCCCTTCCCAGCCTGCGCACACAGCTGGACTTGGATCTCCGCGCACACAGCCAGCAGGAGTCCTTTCCCCAAAAACCCAAACAGATAACTTAAACCACAATTTGCATCAATAGTTCTTCCAATCTCTACCTTTCAATACAAAATGTTCCTCTATTTATAATAATCTAGCCTAGACTTTCCTATGGTCCACAAACCATGGTTTTCGGACCCTTGGTTTACCCTTTTACCCATTACAATGCTTTCGGGGCTTTGACCCACCCCAAAACCCCCGCGCTAGATTAAATCTAATTAAAAGTATTCAAAATGGACTAGTTTCGTAGCTCGTAGGAGACCCTGTTCCAACAGTCTCCCAACACAATCTTGTGACTCGTCCCGAGTCAATGTGGCCGCCATATAGTCATTGAGCACGGTATGGCTTGAGTCGACTACCATTGACAAAGCTAGGTAAGATGTCACCGCACAGGGTAGATAGTTGGACTGCTCTGCCATCGGTGATTTCCTTAATTGTGTAGGGACCAAGCCAGTGCTGCCAGAATTTTCTTGGGTGTTTCGAAAATTGGCTATCGTATAAAAGGACAAAATCGCCTGCGACGAATGTCTTTTGGCGAATATGTCGATCATGCCAGGCTTTATCACAAGCCTTCTGAACTTGTTGATTAAAATTAACAATAAAGCGATCTTCCTCCAAAGCCACAAGCTGCGCAAGACACTCCTCTATGATATCTAGGTCCGCCATATTTGTAAAAGCTGCGATGTGTAGGCTAGGAACAATGTACTCTATGGGCATAATGGCCTCCTTGCCATAGACCATTCGTAAGGGGGTCCTACTTGTCAGCGTCTTGCAGGTTGTTCGATAGGCCCACAGAACATAGGGAATGCGAACATCCCAGTCACTACGATCGGCATTGCAAACCTTAGTTAATGTCTGTTCCAAAATTTTGTTAAAAGCTTCAACCGCCCCATTTGCCTGGGGATGGTATAGTGTATTCTTTGCATGGTGGATCCATAATTCCTCATTCAGGGCTTGAATCATTTGGTTAACGAAGTGCGTACCTCTGTCACTCATTAGGATCTTTGGGTAGCCAAACCTGGTCAGAATCTGTTCAAAGATGAAGTGTGTCGCAGTATCTGCAGTACAATCCTTCACCGTGTGTGCCTCGGCCCATCGAGTGACATAGTCAGTGGCGGTAATAATGTAGCGCACACCTGTTTTCTTGCCTGGCGGATTGATGGGTCCTATAAAGTCAATGACCCATTTGTCAAAAGCATGTAGAGACACTTGAAGCTGTAATGGCATCTCATCTGTATAAATTATATAACTAATGCGTTATATCCAAGATTCTCCTGATCACACACTATTTTAACTTCATGCACAATACAGAATCTATTCCACCATTGATCATCACATGCGGAAATAAACACAATTGCAATGCACACATGAAACCATAAAAATTCACACACATTAACACAGTTTTTTTAATTGGAAATCCTGTAGCTAAAAACCCCAACTATCTGTATATAATATATGTCATAGAGATCATGTAACAATCATCATACAAAGCTTATCACAAGTTCTCAGTACAATCCAATCGCTAAACACTAATCAGGTCCGATCTAGCAAATCCATGCACCGATCTCTGCCACCTGCTAGCCTGCCTCTACTATGCAATCCCTGCTAAAGAATGGCTCTGAATGAACTCGAATCCACCTGGCTTGCATTGCGCAATCCTCATTGGCATCTTCAATCAATGTGTGGTGCAAAGTCATGCAACACTATAGTCACAACTGATAGTCACACTTGCCCTTTCACCTACGTCTCCACTGAACTGTCCATGCACTGTAGTTAACTGATTTATTCTTCAGTTGATTAATGAGTTAATATTTAGTGAATTAATTATTAATTAATTCACACCACTCTCACTAGTGTATCAATCAGTTAGACTAGATACAACTAGCTCAACTATGTCTAACTGAGTTAAATTGAACACAACTCCACCAAACTCTGTCACATGAGTTCTAATTGAAGTCCTCCATGCAATAGCTCTAGTTAACCCTCAGGAATAGCGTAATTCCTTCTGTCAGCTCTTGTGCCACATCTGTGCACTTAACTGAAGTGCTCCAAGAGAATAAGATAATGTTTAGAGTCCAAATATTATTAAGAGCTAATAATATTCAACATATCTATTTTTAGACTGGCAATCTAAAAATAAATTCCGCCCAATATGTCTAAAAATAAGTCCATCTATTTTTCCAACTTGACCAACCATCTACAAATAACATCCTACAACTCATAGAATATGATCGACATGTCTAAAAATAGACATAGTCTAAAAATAGACTTGCGCCAAAAATAGCCTGTGGACCCACTTAGTGAAGGCGAATCTTTTCACTAAGCTCATCATCTTGTTGCAATCTCAACACTCCCTCTCAACATGATAGGGATTATCTGCCACCCCGATCCTGTCTCTATGGTATTCGAATTTGCTCCTGGTGAGCGCCTTCGTCAGAATATCAACATCCTGATCCTCTGTAGGAATGTAAGATAGTAACATGATCTTACGCTGCACACAATCTCTGATATGATGGTACCAGATGTCAATGTGTTTAGATCTATCATGAAATACTAGATTAACCGAGAGTTTGATACAACTTGAATTATCACAATATATCACAGTAGGATCTAAGTGTGCACCGAACAACCCGACCAGGATCTTCCTCATCCATATAGCCTCACATGCAGCCAAACTTGCTGCTATGTACTCGGCCTCCGCAGAACTAAGTGCCATGGATCTCTGTTTCCTGCTGTACCAAGAAACTGCTGTAGACCCGATACTGAAAATCCTCTGGGAGGCAAGCTCGTTCGAAGTACCCTCGCCCACTGCATCCGTGAAGGCCATGCAATGCCTACCTCATTTCGATCATTCCGGCTCACAATCCACATTCCGATGTGCTCGAGATATCTCTCATAATACATGCTTGGCTCGCCTTCCAAAAGAGCTTGGTAGGCTTAACCATAGTCAGAAATGTTACCGCGTAGCATATGTCCGGTCGGGTATTGGGATTTCCAGATACATGAGCGAACCAACCAACTGTCGATAAACAGTGGCATCCACTACCTCTGCCAATGTAGCATCCTCTTTCCTCCAACCACCAGGAAGAGGAGTGTCGATAGGCTTGTAGCCTTGCATGTTGAACTTCTCTAGTACCTCCCGGGCATACTTGCCTTGAGACACAAACAGTCTACCCTTCCGCTGCTATATTTCCAATCCCAAGAAATAATGAAGGAGGCCCAAGTCCTTCATCTCAAACTCCTTTGCAAGATCTGCCTTGCATGAGTGTATCAACAGTTCATCACCTATTAGTATCAAATCATCTAAATAAAGTATAATGATCAGCAAATTACCCTCCACCACAATCTGGTATAGGTTCGGATCCGCCTCACTCTTGGAGAATCTAAGTCCATTGAAATAACTATCTATCCATGTGTACCAAGCACGAGGTGCTTGTTTCAGCCCATACAACGCTCTTTTGAGCCTGCACACATGCGACTCGCTGCTAAATATTTTGAAACCTTCAGGTTGTTCTATGTACACCTCCTCTTCAATGACTCCGTTGAGGAATGCAGTCTTCACATCCATCTGATGAATGTGCCACCCCATCTGTGCTGAGAGAGCAAGGATAGTCCGTATGGAAGAATACCTTGCGACAAGTGCAAAGGTTTCTTCATAGTTGATCCCCTCAGTCTGTGAGAAGCCCCAGACAACAAATCTTGCCTTGTACTTCTCGACGCTCCCATCAATAGCTTGCTTCACTTTGTAGGTCCATCTCGAACCTACCACTGATTTCCCTTCCAGCCTTGGGACAATATCCCATGCACTGTTTCTGACAATCGAATCATACTCTTCCACCATGGCATCTAACCCATGTGGGCTCCTGCACTGCTTCTTCGAAAGAAAATGGCTCTGTCACGACACACTTGCTCATCGATCTCATGTATCCAAGATACTTCCGCTGTGTGATCGCCGTCTGCGCCGTGATGTAGGTGCTCCCACATTCTCGCGCCGCATCAAGGTTCGCCCGCCGCTCGTAGTGCGTTCGCCCTTCTGATGGTCGGCGCCGCATGAGTGGTCTCTTCCACTCCATGAACCTCTCAGGCCATTCACACTCTCGAGTCTCATCCCAGGAACCAGCTCTCGATCCATGCAAGTGCAGCTCCTCTCTTCAAGCGAACACCTCCATGGCTTTCTCTCTCAAGAAAATTGGATATCTCAAAATGTATGAGCTTCTTCCGATCGTTCGGAAAATAATAATACGATAGTCGGTGGGGGCAAGCTCGTGACCAAAAATATCCCAACCTCTCGCGGCCGCCCTCCAGTTTCTTCTTCCTCGGCATCCTTCGTCACATGAACAAATGTGTGAGCTGCACCAAATGAGAACAAGGCTTCTTACCAGAAAACACCTCTTTGGGTGTACTCATGCCAAGTATCCTATGAGGACAACGGTTTTGCACATAAACCGCAGTGTTGCAAGCTTCAGCCCACAAGTGCATGGGAAGGCCCTGATCATGCAACATCGCCCGTGCAACACCCACGATCGTTCTGTTCTTTCACTTTGCGACCCCAATCCACTGTGGGTTATGAGGTGCTATGAGCTCTCTTCGAATTCCTTCTGTGTTGCAAAAGTCTTTGAATTCGCCAGAGATGAATTCACCACCATTATCGCTCCTAAGAGCCTTCACCTGCTTCCGTAACTCTTTCTCAACCAGTGCATTAAACTCATAGAACTTTGAGAATGTCTCGCTCTTCTTCTGCATGAAGAAGATCTAGCACTTAAGAGAAAATTCATCAACAAAGATCACATAATACCTGTGCTTTGCTATCGAAGCTACTGAGAAAGGTCCACACACGTCTGTGTGAATTCTCTCAAGGATCGTCGTGGTGCAACTATACTTCTCATGAAAGGTGGCTTTCAAAAATTTTCCCAAAGTACACCCCTTTCACTGATATGACTGCGCAAGTGTACCCTTGGGAAGCTCGGTAGAAATCTGCTGCAAAATTTTCAAAGCGCCATGGTGAAGATGACCCAATCTCCTGTGCCACAATTCGCCCTCATCCCGACTCACCACTTCTTCTGCTTTGCCTGACATTGATGTGCAACCATCTACCTGAAATTGATAAAGGTTCTTAACTCAAACCCCTATCTTCCGAGTTTCACTAGTTGCCTTACTGTGCAGGAAATCCTTTCCCTCACTAAAGACAACATCATATCCCTTGTCTTCCAACATCACCATAGAGATCAAATTCTTCTTCAATCTTGGAACATGCATGACATCCTTCAAGATGAAAGGTTTTCCAGACTCCCTCTCAAAGGAAATGGTCCCAATACCAGTCGCACTGTATCTACCATCATCTCCCATCTCAATGTGCACTCCAAGTTCCTTCTCATCTAGATCAGTAAACAAATCTTTGTCTCCGGTCATTTGGAAAGACGCACCACTGTCAAGAAACCACACTGATCCCATCACACTTGAAACCAAGCATGCGATCAGCGAAAAATCTAGCTCAAACTGCGATGCTAAGGCCTCTCCAGCTGCAAATCCAGCAACCTGCTTATTTTTCTTGTTTTGTGGACAATTAGTGGCGTAATGTCCATGTTGGTGACAGTGAAAGCACTTCACCTTGGACATGTCCTGCTTCTTGCCTTTTGCACCGGATTGAGAAGGATTTTTCTTGCCCTTCCCTTTCTTTTCTTTGGCAGCCAAAGCAAAATTTTCTTCATCTTCATTCTTCGATGAAGATCCATCCCTGGTACTCCGCCTTATCTCCTCCTGCACAAGATCCGACCAAAGTCGCTCCCATCCCGGCAATTTCTCCCGACCATTGACAGAGTCCTCGTAGGAATGCCAACTCTTTGGAAGCCCAAGGAGAGCCAAGCTCACCAAATCCTCTTCATATACAGTAACCCCCACACTTCCCAGCTCATCCCTGCACTGGACAAACTTCGTGAGGTACTTGGGTATACTTTCACCTTTCTCCATTTTTATTTTCCTGAGTTTGTCTTTAAGCGCCAACTTCCTCTTTAAGTGCCAACTTCCTCTGGTCGCTTTTGCTTTGGAACAAGTCTGTCAAAGCTTTCCACATCAAGAATGGAGAAGCTTTACCATGAAGGCTGGACACTATGTGATCCTTCACACCTTCCAATAGAATTCTTCGACATTTTGCTGTCTTCTTTTGCCATGCATCAAGCGCGGCTGCATCGCTAGAAGCAGGTTTTGGAATTTCTGCATCTATGAACTCCTTCAACCCATTATCCTCCAGCACCACCTCCATCTTTTCCTTCCATGAAATATAATTTGAGCTACCCTCAAGGGCATACTCCAATCGCAATACGTTGAAAGACATTTCAATGAATGCTCAACTTCGACACCAAGAAACACTGCAGCAAATTCGAATTCCACCAGCACAAAAATCAACTATTTCAATAATTGCAATCTGCTCCAATGATCAACGCTCTGATACCATGTAGAAATTATATAACTAATGCGTTATATCCAAGATTATCCCGATCACACACTATTTTAACTTCATGCACAATATAGAATCTATTCCACGATTGATCATCACATGCGGAAATAAACACAATTGCAATGCACACATGAAACCATAAAAATTCACACACATTAACACAGTTGTTTTAACGAGAAAGCCTGTAGCTGAAAACCCCAACTATCTGTATATAATATATTTCATAGAGATCATGTAACAATCATCATACAAAGCTTATCACAAGCTCTCAGTACAATCCAATTGCTACACACTAATCAGGTCCGATTTAGCAAATCCATGCACCTAATCCAATCGCTACACACTAATAAGGTCCGATTTAGCAAATCCATGCACCGATCTCTGCCACCTTCTAGCCTACCTCTACTGCGCAATCCCTGCTGAAGAATGGCTTTGAATGAAATCAAATCCACCTGGCTTGCACTGCGCAATCCTTGTTGAAGAATGGCTCTAAATGAACTCGAATCCACCTGGCTTGCACTGCGCAATCCTAATTGGCATCTCCAATCAATGTGTGGTGCAAACTCATGCAACACTATAGTCACAACTGATAGTCACACTTGCTCTTTCACCTACCTCTCCATTGGTCTCCACTGAACTGTCCATGCACTGTAGTTAACTGATGTATTCTTCAGTTGATTAATGAGTTAATATTTAGTGAATTAATTATTAATTAATTCACACCACTCTCACTAGTGTATCAATCAGTTAGACTTAGATACAACTAGCTCAACTCTGTCTAACTGAGTTAAACTGAACACAACTCCACCAACTACTTCTACAACTCCACCAAAATCTGTCACATGAGTTCTAACTGAAGTCCTCTATGCAATAGCTCTAGTTAACCCTCGAGAATAGCGTAATTCCTTCTGCAGCTTTTGTGCCACATCTGTGCACTTAACTTAAGTGCTCCAAGAGAATAAGATAATGTTTAGAGTCCAAATATTACTAAGAGCTAATAATATTCGACATATCTATTTTTAGACTGGAAATATAAAAATAGATTCCACCCAATATGTCTAAAAATAGAAGTCCATATATTTTTCCAACTTGACCAACCATCCACAAATAGCATCCTGCAACTCATAGAATATGATCGACATGTATAAAAATAGACTTGCGCCAAAAATATCCTGCGGGCCCACTTAGTGAAGGCGACTCTTTTCACTAAGCTCATCATCTTGTTGCAATCTTAACATCATCTCGGCGCGAGGGCTATCCTGTCAGCTGGCATGTATCGCATGATCTACAATAGGTGTAAGAATATTGATGGAGGGTAGGCCACCATAACCCAGCCCTCAAAATCTTTTGTGTCGTAGCTCATCTTGCATAGTGGCCTCCGGCGACACCTTCGTGTGCTTCTACTAAAACGGCAGGCCGTTCATGTTCCAGGACATATCTGCGTAGTATCTCATCCGTGCCTAGCTTGTATAACTGACCGACGATGATAGTAAATTCCACTTCCCAAGTAACCAACTCCTTCTTCTGATGCACTGAATATTCTGCAGGGGCCACGACTGTAGTGAGGAACTCAGTGATATCAGCAAAGTGTGCGTCAACTACCCTAATGGTGAACAGTTGCGCATCTGGTAAGCCCTCCTCCAAGTTAGTAGGCTATTCCCCTGTTTCGATGCAAGACAGATGATCTGGGCCTGCATTCAACCTTCCGGGCTTGACGATGATCTCAAAATCATATTCCTGGAATAGTAACAGCCAACGGAAAATCTTCCCCCCCAACACAGGCTTGTTGACTAGGTATTTCAAAGCCGAATGATTAGTGAACATTTTAAAGTGTCCACCCAGCAGATAGTGCTGATATTTCTGTAACACGTATACCATAGCCAATCCTTCGCGCATCTTGAGAGGTTGTGTTACATCAATATTCTGCAGCGAGGGTCCAATAACGGTGCGTTCCCCTTCAGATTCCAAAACAGAGATGTTTCGTGGATTATCTTCTTCTTCGTCAATCGCCAAGCTCCAAAAGTTGACTATGTCTTGCATTTGCACTTCCCATGTCAGGGCCACTGGTGCGGCATGGTGGTGAGACTTCTTAAATATAAATGCATCGATGTCCTGCAGAGCTTTGTCGAGCATCTCTGTCCCCCCAATTAGTCTGAATGTTCCTATAAATTCCTCTTTTGGTATTTCCCAGTGGCGGGTACGCTGGTGTAACTCCGCATATAAGTTCCAAGCGGCAGGGATAGAGCCCAAGGCATGAACAAATAGATGGACCCATTCTTCTGTAGTCTGGTCGGACCATTTGGTCATCTAGGCATGAAGATGTGTGTGGGGATCCCCGTGTCCGAGGAATATCTTGGTGCGTACGTCAGCTGGAGGGGCGAACCGTAGACTCATCCTATCCCAACATGTTTCCCAATTCGGGAATGCGTTCTTGTGGGTATCCCACCATCGTGCAGGTGTCCCACACAAAGCCAGATTAAGGGCCCAGAGCTGTCATTCTCTTGGCACCCTAGCTTCCAGTGTTCTTAGGAATTATTGGATGCTACCAAACCCATCAAAGTGGGGAAGATATCTTACCTCCGAAGAAATGCAGTAGAGGGTCCTCGCAACCCTTGGGCATCACTGCGCCGAAACATCGTGTAACTGGTTTTGCCAAATCTCCAGTTCCCCATCAGGGTCATAAAAGCATTTGCTGTCCTTCTCCCAATAGAGTATTCCGTCTATTGTGGGGTTAATCCAGTCTTCGTCCTGTGTAGTAAATTTGTAAATGTGATCTATTTCCTCCTCCTCGTATGCTGATTCTGTATACTGCACACCTTCGGCGGGGTCTAGTGGTACTATTACGCGCGTACCATTATTCTAAAACACCATGCTGCGCTTTTTGAGATTGATGACACCCCCCATGTCTATAGCCCAGTTCAGTCCAAGGAGTGCAAGGTAAGGATCCGCATCCTCCACAATTTCTATGACTTCAAAGTTAGCTAGGACTTTTACTGCTGCGATATCTACCATGACTTTTGGCAACCTTCCCAAAGGGACGATCTTCTGTTGATTCACCATGCACAACTGGATGGTGGACCATTCCAATTTAGGCTCTCCCATTCATTGCCATGTTTTCTTTGGTAATACGTTCGCAGCCGACCCAAGATCGAGAATAACTTGATCCATCTCGTAGTCGCCAATCTGTGCAATCAACCACATTTCTCTTTCGGTGCGTTTCCTATAGTTGTATAGCTTGTGTACATCCCTGGTCTTAGGAATTGTATTGGGCTGGGTTGCGCAGCTATGCAGTGATACTTGAAGGGTTTCTACATCCTGCGGGTTACGTAGCAGCTTCATACATGCCTGCAGAAAGGGCTCAATTCCTTCCTCTATCTTGAGGTGCGTCGGTGGCTGCATAGGAGATGCTAGTGTTTCTTGCCCTCTGATGTTCAATCCTTCTGAAGAGGTCGTAGGATCCTGGTCAAGCACTTCCTTGGCTCCTTGGGTGACCATCTCACTGCGTGTCATGATTTTTATACTCGGTTCTACATTCCTTAGCTCGGTTTTAACTCTTTTCACATTCTGCGTAGGGGTGGGTTGTTTTTCCTGCATTTTTGCTATCAGGATCAGACAGTCTTCAATCTCATGGTCCAGCTACCAAAAATATTTGCAGGATTTCTTGGTGGGATTTGGGAAGTCCCTAGCGAAGTGCCCTACCTCTCTGTAGTTATAGCAGATCAGCTGCCCCCGCCCCCGTCCCGCGCTTCCTCCCCGACCCCCCTTTTCCCTTGCGGGGGAGCCACTAAAGTTCACGGGGGATATCAGCGACACAGGGTTTGATTGTACCCTATAGAGGTTTCCTCAATCTACCATCAAGTCATATGCACAACAGTTCTTCTCATCATGCCCTACCGACCGGCAAAACCTGCACCGTTGTTGCTTCAGTTCGCCCATACTTAGCTGAGGGCACTGGGCCGTATCATGTAGTCCCGCTACCTGGCATTCATCGCACCATAGCACCAATCCGCTGGAACCAGGGTGTAGCAGACTAGGTCCCCCTGCCTGCAAGTAATCCGTCAATAGAGGACACTGGTCCTTTGTATGGACAGACACCTGACATCATATGCACCAGAGGTCTGAGCTAGCTCCTTTTCCCCGTTCTATCCTTAAGCTCTGAATTTCCATGTGCATGGCTCCGAGCTGCTCTTGAATTTGCTATACTCCCCCCAACATGTCGTCCTTAGGCGCGACTTCGACTTTCATGGCAGCTTCCAAGGCTTTTTCCTATAACTCGAAGGTCTGGTGGCCCATTGGTATCCGTAAGTGAGGTAGCAACATAGCGATGAACCATTCCGTGTGTTGTCTATCATCATACTTGAACCTTCCTTCCCTGATTTCTTTCTTCAATCGCTGATCGGCCTCCCACACTGACTCAGACACACGTTGCTTAAAGTCTTTTACTTTGGCTACCAACTGAGAGTAAGATTTTGGCTTCCGGAACTGTTGTTTTATGGCGTCCTTAATAACTTGAAGAGATGCGCTCCTGTTTTGAGAGATGTACTGCATATACCAGTCCAAAGCTCTTTCTTCGAAGGCTAGGGACAACTGTGCTCTCTTCACAGTATCGCTTACCACCCCCTGCGCAGTCCATACCGAGTAGGCCACGAACCAAAAACGATCCATGTCCTCATCAGCCACGCCTTTAAAGGTAGGTAATTTCAAGTGTACCGCCATGTCTCCTTCTAGCGAGTTTTTAGTTAAGGGCTTGTTCTCCCGTGAGTCTGACATTGAGGTAACTGGCGGACCTTGCATAGTTTCTTTTCTCAGCGGGCTATGGGCAGAGTGATCCTCTTCTTGATTGGTTCGATAGTACTTACCACTTCGTGTTGTGATTTCATCCAGAGTAGCACTCATTCACTTCTGCGTTAGATCTCTAGTATTCGCTTGTCATTACTCGATCCCTTTCTCAAAATTCTCCAGGTCCTAGCAACAGAACCATTTTTTTGGCTCGAGGGGTCCTGACCCAGGTTCAGAGCTCAAGGTTTGCCAAAAAACCCCTATACTACTGGCCCTTTTGGAAATGACCTACTTGCGCAGGTCAAAGTCTCACCCGAAGTAGTATGGGTGGGTGCTGGAACCAGGTTTCTGCACCCCGAGAAAGGATAGGTAAGGCAAGCAGAGCTGCGTTTGGCCCTATGATACCTAGATCACCTTGTTCTTCACAGGGCCAAGCGGGTCTCTATTCGCATCCACGTGTGCTATATCTATAATTATATACTTTTATGACAGTAGCACAACATTGCATAAACAGAATAGAACAGATCTAGATACAGAAAACACACTTACACAGATCTTCGCAACTTAAATACAGAAAATGCACAATGCAGTAATTACCAATGATTCACACAAATATTACTCACAAATTCAGTTCTCTATCAACCTTTCTTATTCATCAATTCATCAATTCCTTCTTACAATTCCCTTCCCAGCCTGCGCACATAGGAACAGGGTCCGCACACAGTTGGACTTGGATCTCCGCGCACACAGCCAACAGGAGTCCTTTCCTCAAAAACCAAAACAGATAACTTAAACCACAATTCTCATCAATAGTTCTTCCAATCTCTACCTTTCAATACAAAATGTTCCTCTACTTATAATATAATAGCCTAGACTTTCCTATGGTCTGCAAACTGTGGTTTTCGAACCCCTGGTTTACCCTTTTACCCATTACAATGCTTTCAGGGCTTTGACCCACCCCAAAACCCCCGCGCTAGATTAAATATAATCAATAGTATTCAAAATTGACCAGTTTCGTAGCTTGTAGGAGACCCTATTCCAATGGGCACCCAAAGAAAACGCACCCTTCAGATCCAGCTAGATCCAATCCCTGTTGTGTGAGAGCCTTTACCAACTGCTCGGAAAAGGGCCATTGAAATGTGCAGGGGATCCAAGAGATATTTGCGTTCGTCTACTAAGTCTTCTTCCTCTGATCCACTCCACCCCTGCCTCCTTCGAAGCATTGGGCCGCCTACCCCAATTGTCGGCGCCTTCCTCCTTCAAAAAAATGTGCCGCCTGCCCCAATTTTCGGCGCCTTCCTCCTTCGAAAAAATGTGCCACCTACCCCAGCCGCAGTGGCCTTCCCTCCTTTGCAAACCCGCGATGCCACATTTCCACCTTCGAGAAACTAAAGCCTTCCGTCTAATTCAAACCAATAGTAAGGAGGCCCTGAGCGTGAGCCATCCCTTCCTAGAGCGTCGTTTATAGGAGTCGCTATTGCGCCGACCTCCTGCGCTAACCTGCAAAACCTCCCGCTCAAGCTCTCCATCATCTCCCGTCCCTGCATCAAATAATCACTTACAACCTGTGCCCTTTGGACTTACCAATGCACTTGCAACCTTTATGTGCCTTATGAACAATGTATTGCACCCTTATTTGGATAAGTTTTCCATAGTATTCATGGATGAAATTATGGTATATTCAAATATTAAGGAGGAGCGCAAAGAGCATTTGGAAAAAGTATTGAAATTCCTAAGAGAACATAAAATATATGCAAAGCTCAGTAAATGCAATTTCTTTTAGTCACATATTCATTACTTGGGACACATTGTCTCAAGGGAGGGAGTTGTAGTTGAAACAAATAAAGTTAAGGCTATCATGGAATGGCCAACACCTAAGAATGTGGCTAAATTTAGGTCCTTAATGGGTTTGGAAGGCTATTATAGAGGTTTATTAAAAATTTCTCCAAGATTGGTTGTCCAATTACTGCTCTACAAAAGAAATGAAAGAGATTTTAATGGAAAACTGATTGTGCAACAATATTTGATTAGTTGAAGCAATTGTTGACCAATTCGCCAATATCAAGAATAGAAAATACTAAAAAGGACTTCATTGTATGCACGGATGCCTGCAAGGAGGGACTTGGAGGAGTATTGATGCAAGAAGGTCAAGTGGTGTGTTATGAGACCATAAAGTTGAATGAGCATGAATATAATTATGTAACTCATGGTTTGGAATTGGTTTCCATCATCCATGCATTGAAGATGTGGAGACACTACCTCCTTGGTAGAAAATTTAGCCTAATGACTGATCATGGAGGGATGACGTATTTATTTGAACAACCCAAGTTAAATGCAAGGCAAGCTTGACAACTAGCCACACTCAACTAATTTTATTTTGAAATCAAATATATCAAAGGAAAGGAGAACATAATAGCAGATGCACTCAATATGAGGGTGTAGTTAAATAATTTAGCAACCATAAGTTATTATGGGACTAATCTTGAAGAGAAGATAAAAAAATGTTGGGAAATAAGATGAAAAGTATCAACAATTGAAAGAGGTGATAACAAAGCTTCCGAGACAAGGAAGATAAGGAACACCGCCTAAAAAAAGAAGGGATGATTAAATTTAAAATAAAATTTTTTGTGCCAAATAACAATGAATTGAAGAAACTCATATTAAAGAAGTTCCATGCCCAACCATACTTTGGCCACCTAGGTTACCACAAGACTCTTATACCATTAATAATTTCTATTTTTGGCCGGATTTAAAAAGGGAAGTGGCTGAATTTATCTCCAAATACATATAATTCCAAGAAATGAGGGTTGAGTGTAAGCACCTAGTTGGTTGTTACAAACCGTTCCTATTCTGGAATGGAAGTGGGAAGTGATCTCCATGGATTTTATTACAGGGCTTCCAAGGAATCCAATACAACATGATGAAATCATGGCAGTGGTCGATAAGTTGAGCATGATGGCTCACTTCATGCATTTTAAATATATAAATTTAGCTAGTGATGTGGCATGAGTCTTCATAATGGAAATTGTAAGATTGCACAGGGTTCCCAAGAAGATTATATCGAAGGAGATACCAAATTTACCTCAAAACTTTGGAGATAATTAGTTGCCGGCTTGGGGACAGAGTTAGCATTTAGCGCTGCATACCATCCTCATACTGATGGGAAAACAAAGAGAACAAACATAATATTAGAAGACATGTTAATAATGTATGTGATGCATCAAACCAAGAAATGGGAAGAGTACCTTACAATTATATACTTCACATACAATAATGGATACCAATAATATCTAAAGATGAGACCATCTGAGGCACTTTATGGAAGGAGTTCAATACTCCTATTATCTAGAGTAACCCAGTGAACAGTGTCCTTTTTGGGCTTGATATGTTAAAAGAGATGGAGTAGGAAATGCAAGTCATCTGAATAAATTTAAAAGTGACAAAAAACATGCAGAATAACTATGTGGATAAGCATAGGGTGCATAAAGAGTTCCAAGTTAGGGAACATGTTTACTTGAGAGTTGGACCCAAGAAAAGTTCTTTGAATATTGGGTCATGTGCCAAGTTGGCACCACGATTTTGTGGGCCTTATGATATGCTTGAGAGAATAGGGCTAGTGGCCTATAGGTTGGCCTTACCTCGATTAGTAAAGGTCCATGATGTTTTCCATATTTCACTGCTTAGAAGATATTTAGAGGACACTAATCATGTTATAAATTGGACTATGTTATAAGTGGAACCACAGGGAGAGTTCCAACCAGAGCCACTATGCATCTTAGACCGGAGGAGCCTTATGCTCAGGAATCAAGAAATAAAGCAAATCAAAGTATAGTTGAGACATTTTGGGCTCGAGGAATCCATGTGGGAAATGGATGACCAGATGAGGGTAACATATTATTTCTTATTTTATGAGTGAAGTAAATTGTAAATACATTGTAAACATTGTACAAAGATGTGTGTATAAAGCTCCATATCAATTGTGTTTGTTTTGCTTATGGTTATTGAACACTGAGGACAATGTTCATCCTCAAGGGGGAGGGGACTATGACATCCCCTGGTTAATATTTATCTCTCTTGTAAATAATTGTAATTATTTTAAAATGGCTGAGAGGGTAACACAAATTCCATTTCTTGAGGAAGGATATTTTTTGAGGGAATTTTTGTTTTAAATATCAGTCTTGGTTGGTTGAGTGATATGAATGTGCATTAAATTTAGCTAAAGAAATACAGATAAAACAAGTGTCCTTTAGCTCCAACCATAAGTAAGGAAGATGAAAAAAATTAAAAGAAGCATGGGTTGCGTTGTCCAAGGAAGGGGGGCTACTGGACCATCATGGAAAAAAAGGGGGAATCTAGTTTTATGGAAAAATGAAGGAGTACCTTCATGGAAGGGATTCCAATCATAAAATATCTCACACACATATACACACAAAAAAACATAGAGAAGGAGCATATAGAATTATTTTTGAAGAGCACAAAGAAGGTAACATCTACAATTCTTGTTGCTTAGCACCAGAGGAAATTTTTAAAAACCATATAAATAACACTCTTAGAGGCTTGTTAGGCATAAACATAATAGAGAGTAGTGGCTTTCCTGTAGGGCTGAAGAACCCACTGGAAGCTTTTGGATTGATAAACATGTTGTATTATGGAGATTCACTCATGTGCTTGTGAGGGTTGATGAACCAACACGAGTTACCTTGGGGCTGAAGCTCTGGTGCTTGACTCACTGATGAACCACCTGTGAGGGCGATTTATTTACCCATCAGTAGCTTATCCACTGGTGAACCTTCCTTATTGTGGACTCTCTTCTCTTGAAAGTGAGATGAGGTTCTTTGCATGGTGGTATCTTGACATGAATATGAATATGTCCGGATGGTTCGAATGATAATGTGTGTAGCTCATGGATGAAGGCAGTGTGGCCTTGTGACATCCTGTAAAAGTCCTTTGAAAGCACTCCACCTAAATATTTGGAATCTAGTTCGAGGGTGACAAATACAAGTAAAAGTGGTTGTAGCTTTTCTATGGTTGGGTGGAGAGTTATAGTTCCACGCTGAGTTACTAGAACTTGCATAAGATAAGTATCACCTTATGATATGCTTATGATTACTATATTTCTTATGTTATTTACAACATGATAATGTCATATTATTAATTGAGGAGTGTTGGTTCTTGCATCTATCAAATATATAATATTGTGTTGGATACAAGTTTGTAATGATGTTAATCTAATGCTCAAGTGTGTGGTTTAATATTGTGAATCAAATAGTGTACTAGGTTTCTCATTTATCTGTGGAATGTTAATTTCCGGTAGGAATTTTGAGCATTTTATGGTTTCCTGTTGCTTACATGAGTTTATTATATGTTTATGATTATCCAAAGAGACCAGGAGATCCTTGAGTTAAGATGGCCTTGATTTCTATCAATTATTATTAACCCAAGAGGGTTGTAGCCCTCTGAGTTATTGAGAGCCAAAAATTGCTCAAGGGTGTTACAAAGTAATTTGTCACCATCCCTGCAAACCCTCGTCCCGCACATTGGAGGGTCTTTTCTGTGACCTGTGAGCAGTGACATGACCTGAAACCACTTTCATGGCATCCCCCTTGACAAGGACAATCATTCCTTTGAAGAAAGTTTCTTGTAAAAAACCCTAAAAATAGACCTTTGGGCCTTAGCGTGACTAGCCAGTTCATCCCTCGTGCCAATGGGGGAAATCCACCAAAGAGGGCGCGCCAAATGGTGCTCCGTCTCAGTGTATTACTCTTGCCAAGCTTCATAAGGATTTTTTTTTAAAAATAAATGGTGGAAGTTTGACTCCAACCAACTCCTGAATGAGTCTCTAAAATGAGTTGGGAGGTTTGGCTCCGGATCTCCATGTAGGGGAAGTTGTTTTCCACCTATCATGGAAGCTTCCTTGAGGATAGGGCTAATCCCACCATTGTAGGGATCCCAAATTCCCTTCCACCTTCTATATAAGCTTGCCATTTTCCCTTTGCAAGTTAGTCTTAGTAGTCCTGATAGAACTAAGAGCTGAATCAGTAGTAAGGAGACTATCGCCAGACAGCCTCTGAGAGCCAAGCCGAAGAGAGAGAGCTTTGTCCCATTCCCGAAGAGCTTCATTGAGACGTGCTCCGCTGTCGACCCGCTGAAGGAAGATCTAGCGTCAGAGCTCAGGTTGTATCTTTCTTTCGTTGTTATTAATAATAAGTGACTTTGATTATGGTTCCATTCATATGTTCATGTCTTATGTTATGAATTATATCTTCTCTGACTGATATATGGTTACATGTTTTAGGTTTTATGTTGTGTGTTGTTGTTTCTTCGTGTGCGTGCAAGTGTTCGAACGTGCTAACCAGGAGAATTGTGATCTACTAAAGCGAAGGAGGGAAGCGCCATCTCTTCTGCAAACAACAACATCGTGGGAATTAAGGTAGGCCTCCTATCGCATATTGGTCTTTTGTAACTAGGAACTTGCGTCTTAGCGTGACTCGGTTGTTGCTAGACCCGATCTAGGCTAGTAGGGATCACCTCTGTCCGCAAAGGGGATTTACCTCTCCAACAAACTGGCGAATCCATTGGGGATTTTGATTGGAGTTTGTCTTGTCTCTTTCGGTTGTTTTTGGCTTGTGGTTTCTTGATTTTCTCTTCTGGTTTGTCTCCTTCTGGTGTAAGACCCTTGTTCAGCCCTAGAGGATTAGATTTGACCTCTGCTTTTTTGAAATTTTCACCTTTTCATGGTTGGCTTGATTGGCGCGATTTCCACCCTGACAGTCGCGCCCATTGGCGCAAGTTGCCAGTTCATCACCCGCGCCATCCCTTGTCTGGCACGAATAACAGCCAGAAAGTCACGCAATTTCCTGTAGGTGCTAGGGTTTTCCCTTGTTCGGAAGTTTTTTTTGGTCAGTACTTTGCTTCTGGGTTATTTTTAGATTCTGCTTGAAGTGGTCAGTCTAGTCTTGGTTGGGAGAAATTCTTTGTTTTTTCATTTTCAGGCGTTGGTGCTTGTTGTCAGTTAGCAACTCGCACCAATTGGCCATTGGCGCTAGTTTTTAGTGAGCAAGTTGCACTAGTTGGTGCTAGTTTCACCTACAAAAGTCGTGCCAATTTCAGGGTGTGTGAAAATTGAGACTTTTTTTGTAAATCCTTCACCAGTGTGTCTTTCCCTTCCAGTCTTTTTTATGTATGAGCATAGATTACATTTCTCATTGTTCAGCTGAAATGTATTCTCTCCATGATTTCTTGATGTAAAAGGGAATGAATGCCTTGTTTTGATCTCATGCTTTGGAAGTCCTCTTTGTGTTTGACTTCATATGTCTTGTCACCTTTTGAGGAATTTCGTGACAAAGTGTTTTGAAACAATGATTGCATTCTTAGTGTTTGTTTGCATCCTTTTTACATTCATCCTTCCATTAATAAGATTTGCGTTTATTTAGTTTTCATCTCAAAGTTTGCTTTTGTTAAAATGCATTAGATCACATTGCATTGAAAATTGTTTTTTGAGATCCATCATTGAACTTAGATTACATTGTTTAATGATTGAAAGCTAAAAGTCGCTTTGAGTGCATTCTATTCCATTAAAAGCATGCATTAAGTAGATTCTCATTTCACCGAAAAATGCATTGAGTGCATTCTTATCATTTCGAAATAAAAAGGAAATTGTGCATAGATTACAATTTCATAGTTTTCAAAAAGGGGATTTTGCATAGATTACATTGCATAATTCGCATCATTGGATGTTTTATATTACTTTTGGATAGTGAAAGTCATCTAGTTTGGAAAATTTTCGTTTTCAGTATTGATGTTTGTTTCATCATTGTTTGAAGTTCTTCCCTTAACTAGATAGCATTCATCGAATTGAAAAATTTTCTTTTCTCATATAGCTACATATAGGAGATTACCAGATGACATATGGTAGGGCCTTGAAACCGAGACATAATTGAAGATCAACCATAAAATTTATTGAATTAACCTAAGGCAACATTGAAACATTAACGAAATATCTAGAGGTATAGGCTAGTGACGTGTTCCGGCGTCGTTAAACCTAGTAGCTGTCACTTGCCTCTTGGCTTTAGACAGCGCTAGTACGGACTTGTGCTCCCTATACCATCGTGTATATAAAGGGAGACCCCACTAGGTTGCTATCCTTTATCCTTAGGAAGCTGAGTCTACTGCCTTATACCCGTGATACACCGGACACAGCATTCGGGGGGATTACCTGCACGTACGTCAAGTCCTTGGTTGATTTCTCTTTCATTTTTTAACCAAGGTGTATATTGCAGTTCACGGATATCTGGTACACCCTTTTTCCTAGAGTTCCAGAGTAGTCATTTCGATCTTTTCTGACTCATTAAATTTGAAAGGATCATCAAGCGCTTGTCCTTTCACGCTTGTTTCCAATCTGAAAGCGATAGAGTCACCTTTTTCCTGTTTCTCGACTCTTAAAAGATGAAATGGTAGAGTTTTGTTTCAATGTTTAAAAAAAAAATTATTTTCCCACGAAATATTCCTGATTAAAGTTAGTTTCCTTATGGTGTTGTTCTGAAGATCGTTTCTGATGTCAACTTTTCCGAAGTTCACCAACCAAGGAATCCCATCCGAAGGGAATCCTGGTCCTTTTCCTCCTTTGGGAAATGTTGGTGCTTCTTATATGGCAACGTTGTCCCTTCCTGGGTTAGCTGTTGGGTTGCCTGTTTGGTTATTTTCAACCTCTGTGGTCCCGAATGTCCTGGCTACTGTTCAATCAGTTCCTCCACCTGAACAACATCATGTTGATTCCAAGATGGACCTCTCCCCTTCTTCGTCTGTTTCTGTGTCCTCCTCTTCTACTTCGCCTGGTGAAAGTCTGGATTCGAGTAACCAGGTGGCTAAGAAGAAGAAGAAGAAGATAAAGAAGAAGAAGTTAGATAAAGGAGAGGCTAGCTCTGCGGCTATTGCGCCTAAGAACTCTCCTCTTTATAAACCTTCCAACCCTCCACAGAAAGTCAAGTTCCCCTGCATGTTTTTCCAGGGAAACCATCTTCTTCGAGATTGCCCTAGCATTCCCAAGGTGCTCGAAGTATGGTCCAACGATCGTCTGTTGTTGCCTTTGGCTTCCGGGAGTCAGGTTGGGGGCACGTCTTCAGCTAGTGTTGGTAAAACTCTTAAGAAGCAAGGTAAGCTCACCAATCCCTGTAAGTTGTGTGAAGGGCACCATGCCATTCACCTTTGTCTGTATATGGATGAAGCCAAACGAGTTTTGGACAACTCAACCGTTTCTACACCATGCCTTCTAGCTGGTTATAAAAGGCTTTCTTTGAGTTCTTCACCAGTTGATTCAACGATTGGTCAAGAGTCATACTTGCTCGATCCCGCTCCCCTAGAAATTCAAATCCATGAATCCATTCCTGACCAACCATTGGTCGTGGGATCAGTTGAACTGGCCCTGTCTACGGTGCACCAGGTCTTTTCCGTTGAGAATGGACCTCACACCCCTCATGTTCTTCTTATTTCTTTAGATTCTTCAGACTTGGAGAAAGATTCTCCTATCCATATACCTTAAGAAGTCACTCCTTTGCCTCTCTTGGTGGAGGTCCCGGAGGATACCCCTCCCGCCTTCGAGATGGAGGTCGTGGAGGATGCTCCTTCTTCGATCGTAACACCAGGGGAAGACCATCTCGGTTCGATGGTAGCCCCTCTGAGTAGTTTGGTCGCTTCCTTCGATTGGAATCGATTTGCAGGATACTGCCTTCCGTCTTATGTGCCTTTCGAGATAACGGTACAAACCTTTGGTTTGGTCGTACCCAGAACCATTATAGATGAAGGTGCGTCTGTTAGTATTTTATCCTCAACTACTTGGCAAGCTTTCGGTTTTCCACCGCTTGCGCCTGTTACGCAGAATCTGTTAACATTTAATAGTAGAACTAGTCAACCGTTAGGGATCCTTTCAAGGTTACCTGTTACTTTGGGAGGTAAAACCGTCCATATGGACATGATGGTTGTTCTAGGCCCCTTGGATTTCAATCTGCTCTTAGGGCACGATTACACCTATGCCATGGGAGCGCTTGTCTCCTCCCTGTTTCGTGTGGTCTGTTTTCCACGTGAAGGACGGATCCTGACCATTGATCAGCTTTCATTCTTTGGTCCCGATGTGGCAACTGGCCCGCCATCATCCCTTCCTGGTTTTTATCCACCCGTTGTATCTGCCCCACCGCAGGTCAACTATGTGGCTACCTACCCCGTGCCTGTACTCAGTGATAGTGCCGTTGTGCATTAGGTGCTGGGGGCATTGGGTCCTGATTTCTAAGATGTTGTTCTCCCATCCGGTGTGGAACTCTTGGAAGCCATGAATTATTATTAATTATGATGAGGTATATTGGAGCATGGTTCATTTGCTTGTGTCAAGCTCCTTAAACCATGAAATAAGGCCTTCGGAGCATGGTTCATCTGCTTGTGTCAAGCTCCTTAAACCATGAAACAAGGTCTCCAGAGGATAGTTCGTCTTCTATGTCAACCTCATTAAAAAATGAATTAGGTCTCGAGGACAGTTCTTAAGTTTGTCAACCTTGTTAAAACAATGAAACACGTTCTCGTTCAATTCGAGTCTTTGATAAGTTCTCGTAAAATCCCAGTCGAGTCTTTCTCTTGATCTCGTAACTTGAACCTTCACTCCATCTACCTTTCATATGGATTGAAGCTTGGGGGGCATGTACCTCTAACTGAGTCACCATGCTAGGGGGCATGCCTGGTTTCAAGCATAGTTTATCTTTGTTTCAGGCTTGTGTAAAAATGAAACCAACTTCAAGCAAAGTTTCCTAATTTCAAGCTTGTGTAAAAATGAAACCTTTCCCTTTTTTACCTCTTGTGATTGCCATTTTATCACCTTGTTTTGCCAGATGATCCTTGGTTATCTCATTCCATCGTCCCTATCTGCTCAGCCGATCATATGCCTTCACTTGGTTATTTTACCCATTCCTGAGGAACCGCTGCAATGAGTGGTCTTGTTAGCCAACCTCTTGACCTTTAATCGTTCTGAGCAGTTCCATCATTATCGAAACCAGTTGCTACTCTTTATACCACTCGTTCCTCCAGGAGGAGTCAACTTTCAGCTCTTTTCTGACTCTTGAAAATTGAAAATATTGCCGAGTCGCTTGTCATTTTGAACTCGTTAAGTTGGCTATGAAGCGATATCTACCCAGTATACATTTACTTCTTTTTCGGGATGGGATAGATTATTTACGAAAAAGGAATACCCTAGCCTATTGCGACTAGGAGGTTCTCTCAGACATAGTTTTCTACCTTTTCGGATCTGAGGAACTATTTACGAAAAGGGACTGTTGGAGTTTACTTTTCCGCTGTCTTTTCAAACTCTCTAAACATGAAAAGACGCTGAGTTCTTCCTTTGTCAGACTTGTTAAAACCTGATGACATCGGACTCCATCGTAATGACGATACTCGAGTTTCTCCTCCCTAGGGCTCGTTAAATTTACTAGGTTGGATTTGTCCAAAGGAAGAACTTATATGACAAGCATATGGTATCCTCTTCAAGCACGTGTAAAAATAAAGAGGTACTCGCTAGAAATGGTGGGGGGGAATGAAACCAATATCATTGTCGTGTCGGCAGTATGTCGCTCTTGAACATGGCACTTGTCTGCATTCGTGTCAAGTTGGGGACATCTCATCTCATTTTTTGCTTGCCTCCATGGGTTTGGGTTATCCTTTTTGACCACTCAATTTATCTTTGCCTCATCATCATGACCTCAGACCTTTTGATGTCAAATACTGCCAAATCTAGTGTCGTGCCGCCAATATGTTCAAGAGAAGTTGACCTCTGCAGTTTTCAACCCTCCTCTGATTCTCTACTGATCCTAATTCACAAATATTATGTTCCTCTGTCTCATTTTGATGATGTGGGAAACACTATGGTCCACCTTCGATCAAGGTCACTTCCTGTCGACTTCAGCTCATTATCCAGGAAAGTGATCTAGAGACTCCCTTCTGGTACCTTGGAGCCTGCATGCCTTAATGGCAGGTTCTTTGCATTCGACGTGGGGTTTTTATCATTGGCCTCTGATCGAATGATTCTGTGGGTGTTCGACGCCAGCTCACTGTTCACATTCCGTGGATTGTACCTATAGTACCTTGAGGGCCATTGTCATTATTGGTGGTACCTCTCGCGTTTGTTAACAGCTTTCATCATTGGCTGGTAATTAGACAATGTTCTTGCATGTTCGACTTCAACTCACTTATTCACATGCTTGGACTTGTACTCTGTTCGGGTCAAGATGGAGCGCAAGACCTTGGATTTTGCCTGATGGAATCTAGGCTATGGATTTTGTGGATTATCATGATTGGCTACATGACTCATTGATTGGATGGCTGCGACCATACCTGAGTCTATTCAATGATCCTATCTGGATGGCTGCGTCCATGCCTTGGATCCTAATTACTGTATACTCTGTTATGGATGGCTGCGCCCATACCGCATATCATGTATTTGAGATATCAGTTGTACTTGTCTACGCAGGTTTTTCGACAACAATGTTTTTAGTTGGGCACATTCTCGTAAAGCATTTCACCCCTCTCTCTCTCTTGGGCCTCATGCTTTAGGGGGAATCTGTTACACAGTAATTTTTCACCATCCCTGCAATCCCCCATCCCACACATTGGAGGGCCTTTTCCGTTTCCTGTGAGAAATGACATGACCTGAAACCACTTTCATGGCATCCCCCTTAACAAGAAAAATCATTCCTCTGAAGACATTTTCCTGTAAAAAAACCCTAAAAATAGACCTTTTAGCCTTGGCGCGACTAGCCAGTTTAGCCCTCATGCCAATGGGGGAAATCCACCAAAGAGGGCGCACCAACTGGCGCTCTGTCCCAGTGTATTACTTGCGCCAAGCTTAATAAGGATTGTTTTTTTTAAATAAATGGTGGAAGTTTGACTCCAACCAACTCCTGAACGAGTCTCTAAAATGATTTGGGAGGTTTGGCTTTGGATCTCCATGTAGGGGAAGTTGTTTTCCACCTATCATGGAGGCTTCCTTGAGGATAGGGCCAATCCCACCATTATAGGGACCCCAACTCCCCTTCCACCATCTATATAACCTTGCCATTTTCCCTTTGCAAGCTAGTCTTAGTAGTCTTGATAGAACTAAGAGCTAAATCAGTAGCAAGGAGACTATCGCCAGATAGCCTCTGAGAGCGAAGCCGAAGAGAGAGAGCTTTGTCCCATTCTCGACAAGCTTCATTGAGACGTGCTCTGCTATTGACCCGCGGAAGGAAGATCCAGCGTCAGAGCTCAGGTTGTATCTTTCTTTTGTTGTTATTAATAATAAGCGACTTTGATTATGGTTCCATTCATATGTTCATGTATTATGTTATGAATTATATATTCTCTGACTGATATATGGTTACATGTTTTAGGTTTTACGTTGTGTGTTGTTGTTTCTTCGTGTGCGTGCAGGTGTTCGAACATGCTAAGCGAGAGAATTGTGATCTGCTAAAGCGAAGGAGGGAAGCGCCATCTCTTCTGCAAACAACAACATCGTGGGACTTAAGGTAGGCCTCTTGTCACATCTTGGTCATTTGTAACTAGGAACCTGCATCTTAGCATGACTCGGTTGTTGCTAGACCTGATCTAGGCTAGTAGGGATCGCCTCTGTCTGCAGAGGGGATTTACCTCTCCAAAAAAGGGCCTTAGTGAAAATGAATGGACAAGTCCCTCCTATTTATGATGTTGTAAATTGTTTTATTATTTATAAGCTCATGAATGATATTGTAATGCATATATATATATATATATATATATATATAGATAGACAGAGGTTGAAAGGGATGGGAAAATCCCAGTTGAAATATTAGGAGGGATAACCTAAAGGAACCTCACAGAAAACTTAAGGGCAACAGGTCCAGTTTTGGTGCTAGTCTCAAATGATACAAAACCATCATGGCCAAGATGTATGCTAGGTATCTGAAATACGACGTATAACTTATAACATGCACGAACCCACTGATATTATCACTCAAAATTTTAAACTCCATATTTTATGACCTCTACCCTGTGAATGGGTCTCAGATCCTTAGACCTCAGTGCTTTGGAACCAAGTCATTTGAGCCTCCTTTGGAAACTTATGAGATTATTTTAGCTGAGAAATAACCCCCAAGAGTTTGTCTCAAGATGAAAAAATATTATTGTTAACCTTCATGCTTTATATTCTGTCACTGCACTTTGAATCATCAAACATTCAAGACGTAGAGTATTCCCATCTCTTAACTAGTGCTCCTTCCATCATTTTCTATCAAAAAACTCAACCTTGGCGATTTAAGACTAAGCCTCTTGGAATTTCTTCCAAGGAGGGTTTTCACCAAGAGGATTTTCGTCTGATATGGTTTCTTGTAAGAAAGTTATTATTGAGATGACATGGTAGGAGTGGGTCAAACAAGTAGGCGGGGGAGGGAAGATGGAAATAAAACAGGAAAAGAGGCGTAAAAATTAGCATTTTCTGATTCTGAGCCGAACATGTGTTTCCTCCGAGAAAGGTTTTCATCAAGAAAGGTTCTCCTTCAAACGGGGTTTCCTCCAAGGATTGTTTTTACTAAGAAAGTTTTCCTTCGAGATATTTTTCTCTGAGGTGAAATGGACCTCAGGACCTCAAACCTCAGAACCTCGACGATTAAGGACTTGGCCACTTGGTTTTTCTCCCAAGGGGTGTCATCCAAGTGAATTTTCTCTTAGGTATGTTTCCTCTAGGGTGATTTGGTAAGCCTCGGAACCTCGAACCTCGATGATTCAAGAACTTGGTGTCCCAGAGTTTTTTCAGAGGGGTTTCACCGGAGAAAGTTTCTTTTAAAATGACATGGAAGTGGTGTGCCGAGTCTGTGTTTTTGCATGTCATGTGAGGATGCATGGAGAGGGCCACTGGCATGCCTAAGTAAGAATTGGAGTATCAGCAAGTCGCAACTAATATCGCATTGCCAAGTGGCATTAAGGAGCCTAACCGGGACAACCACGTGGGTGCTATGTGGGGACCACATGGATGTGACATGGTGGGTTGATGAGGTAACACTAAACTTTAAATGACCATAAATTTCGATTCGAAGGTCGTATCAGGACAAAATTTAAATCACTAGAATCGTCTCAATGAGATGAACACACTGGCATCATCCATTTGAAGTTTTGAGGAGGGTTTAAAAAATAAAAAAATTTATACCCCATTTCCATAACACTACCTTGGATCTTGGATCAACATAGTAACCATTTCCTTCTAACCTATGATTTGGGTTGGGGTTAAGGGTTTGTTACACAAACACTCTTAATTTCATCATTTACCTTTATGTTATAGAGAAAATTTGTGAAAAACCTTATGAATCGAGAAGGGGTTTTATCTCCACATCCTTAATAGGGAATTTGGCATCACTCCCTTCGATAGAAGCTGCTTGGGTAGCCAAATTCATTACATATGCTATCACTACCACACCATTACATGATATCTAGTGCAAATTTAATCCATTACTAGTCCCATTTTTTGACAAATTGTTGCACATATACATGAAGATTTCAACACTAAAACAAGAATAAGTAGTTTCCACACCATTGCAATTTATTTAGTGTAAACTAAATCCATTAATAGTCCCAATATTACTATGCAACTGATTGTTAACAAAAATAACCTAGTTTATATGATGATGTAAGAGTATAACTCAACACAAATACTATAAGGAAAAAGAAAAAAAATTAAATAAATAAATAATGATAACATAATAGTTAGAGTACAATCAAGTGCATATAATATGTTAGATGAAGAATAAGTGAATGAACACATTCAACAAAATATCATTCAACTTTCCCATTGATTAACAACAAAAACCTAATATTTTACTAGGGTTTTAATTTCCAAATGAAAAATCAAAATATATACCTTTCCTTTTCCTCATTCCTAGACTGCTTCAAAGTAAATATCCTATTGACAAAATAAAATAAAAACAAAACTTAAAATCTCCAAGTGAACAAGTAGATGTAAGTGAGTTAAAATCTCCTTTTTAGCCACTAGGAATTTCCCTTTGATGAAAGTGATTCAAGTTTCAAGGAAAAATGTAGTAAGAAAGATATCATCGAAAATTATAAAAACTTAAATTGCTCAACCAAGCCTTTTTTGAAGGATACAAAACCTTCCTTGTTGGTATTTCATATTTTGTGCAATAATTTAATCACACGAATAATGAGATAAAATTCAATAGTGTATTAATAGATGGATTGTTTGAAACTGAATTCATAAAATTCATGCACTGCAAGACAACCAAGTAAATATGGGGCAAGTTGTAGAACAACTACACAAGAAATAATAAGGTAAAGAGAGTCAAACTCCAAGTTTATAGAATGAAATTTGAATCATTAAAGATGTTTGAATATGAGGATATAACCAAATTCATTCTTCTTGTGGATGAAATAGTAAACACTATAAGAGATCTTGTTGAAACTATGAATGAATTGATATTAGTTCAAAAAGTTTTAATATCCCTTCCTGTAATATTTAATGCAAAAATTTTAGGCAATGAGAAGAAGCAAGATATTGGAAAACTAACCATGTATCAGTTTCATGGAAATCTAACGACCTATGAGATGAGAACATTCAAAGGTATATCTACGTCAAAATAAGCAACCTTCAAACCAAATAAGAAGACCAAAGATGATCAAGAATGCTTAAGCCATGGATCTAATGAACAAGAATGTTCAATATAAGTGCAAATTATCTTGTACATACAACCTCATCAAGTCCATACAACTTCCTTCATGGCCATTGATTAGGTATCTAACCCTTTACATTTATGATATCTTGGTCTTGCATGAAAAATATAATTTTGTTTAATAAAAATTATTTCCTAACAATTTAGTAATGTGTTACTTAATGAAAAATATTCCATATATTCTTCAAAAGGATGGTTGATTAATCTAATTGGATTTTAATTGTCTCATTTTGGTAATTGGAGTAGGAAATACAATGTGTTAGAAACAATCCAATATCAAAAACAAACTACTCTAATAATAATCATCAACAAATTGAAGTAAGCAACAATGAAAGAGAAATGGCCCTAGGCAATTAGACACCTAAAGTAGAATTGCAACTACAAATCCAAAAATATGAAAAAAGAGATATACATGAAGGTAATGAGTCATAGGTTTGTATAGATAATAAATTGAATTATTATAAGTGAGAGGAAATTCCTTTAATACAAGTTTCATAACAATACTTTTTCAATTTACATAGTAGGGGATTATTAATGCATGTAGTTAACAAATGATATTTTATAACTTATTTCTATTTTTTGAAATTTTAGAAATAATACTGAAGTTCTAGTAAGTTGGTTAGTGAGTGGTCAGCAAAGGTGACCTAGCATTTGTAATGTGATTCCTAGTGAGATTCTTAAAGCCACGACAAAAAAGATGGATTAGAAGGAACTGTCATTAATTTAAATGGTGGATTTAGAGTGATTTAGTGATTAAAGCACTCATAATTTAAAAGAATTTGTGTTTGTGTGTGTAATTTGATTAATTTTTATCAAAGAAAAAATGTTAATTAAAATTATCTAGAAAATTTTATTAAAGTTCATAATTATAGATTTAAAATTTAGATGAATAAAAAAATACCTTATTCCACTGTTGAGTGTTTTGAGCCTATCTTTTAAGTTTTCATGCTTCTATATCACTTGTGGTGTGGCTCTTTCCAATAATGATCAAGAATGCATAGGCAAATTACATTGTTGTCTCAAAGTTTCAAGAATAATATACTCTACCTTTGTGGTGGATAATGCATCTATTTCTTGAAGCTTCGACATCCAACTGATGGATATCCCTACAAGAGTAAAGACATATCCTAAAGTAGACCTTCTCTTGTCCAATTCACTTACAAAAATAAAAATCAACATATTTGTGGACATAATCATTACAAATATTAAAGGTGATATAATAATCATTGTGCCAGATGTTGAAGCACCCATTTCACTGCAACCAATGTTTTTTTCCTAGATTTGACATGTACCTATTGACAACATCCACTGCATGTGAAATATCAGCTTTGGTACAAACCATCACATACATCAAATTTCCTATTATATTAACATAAGGTGCAAGCAACATATACTCCTCTTCTTTTTAATTACTAGGAAATAAACCTAAATAAAGCTTAACACGGGTAGTGAAATGGATATTAACTGGTTTCAAATTTTATTTTATTTTTTGAGGAAAAATCACAAAGTGCATTCGTTTATTATCTCTAGTGACCATTTGAGAGTGCTTAAATCACTCGTCACAACCTAGCTACCAAAAAATTAACATTTACCAAGATAAATTGGATTTCTATTTTTTTACCTTTTTTCCTCTGAACTTTGTGTCAAACCCCAAAATTTGGAGTGACCATTACAATTGCCAATTCTTCTCCTTATTTTTCTGGCACTTCCTTATCTAAGTCCTAACTCTCAGAAACATGAGTTCGCTTTATTCCACTTGCTCCTTGGGAGTTTATGTTTTCATCATGCTGATTTCCAGGATGCTAAATCACAGCTAAATCAATGGATTTCTCGTCATATTTGACTGAACCCTTCCATTTATTTTCTCCCTTCTCCATTTGGGAGCCTTTTTTATTTTGTGCTTCTGATTTTTGTTGACTCTTGTCCATGTGTTCATCTTCGTCATATAAAGTAGGAGGATCTGGAAATTTAAATACCTTTGGCTTTTGCGATCTTTTCTTTGTCCTTTTTTTTCGCTTGAGGGCATGAGTTCTACAAGTTCCTTGTCTGATGGTAGATCCAACAACTGAAGGCAGTATTTTCAAAATCTAAAAATTGTTTCCACTTAAAGTCTTGACGATTTAGATGGATGCGATATGGTTGGAATTTTCTCAGGTATATTTCCACGTATATGCGAGTAAAGGTGAAGATACCTTTGTCCATTCTTTCTTGATCCATATTTAGAAATCTCCCCAATGAATTTTCAATGCCTTTTAAAACTTGGTGGTGCAAAAAAGGAAGAGGGAAATTATGTAACCTTACCCATACCGACATTTTTGTAACAACCATTGTATTGGAATCAAAGTCTGGAAACCATGGAGTTATGAAAATACTCTCCCTTCCCCAAAACCAAAGTCCTTCGTTTATTACACCTTCCATATATTTCTAATTATCGAATTGGACCATAAAAAATCCCTTCCTACACATGTAAATATCAAAATTGTTAGTTCAAATGAGGTAGATCCATAGATGTAGATCTTCATACATAGGCCATAAGCCATTAGAATGACATATGAGAGCTTTTCCTTGGAGGATAGTGAAAATACCACTCACTTCTGGCAATTTCACTGATAGATCTGGTGCTTTCTCCATATTCTCAACTAGGTAAGGGCCTAGTATTTTCATATCTGGGGATTATCTGTTAAATGTGGATGCTTTCCCTCTCACTACATCCTTCAATGATTTTGGACCCTTTGTAGCAGAATCTGATCCTATAGGGAAGCTCTTTCTTGAAGCTCCACCTTGCAACCTCAAATTGATGATGATTATAGAATTGTGTTTGATTTTGTACCCTTTAAATTTAGATACATCTTGCAATAATTTTCCCTCATAAATTAGGTTCTGTATATTCGTCGATATACCCAATTTTTCCTACAGTTTTTTTTAGATATGAGACTATATCTATTGACCTAGCCCCTATAGTGAGTGATTTACCAATTAGGGTATTTATAAAAATTTGAAATGCTTATTCACGATCCAAATCTGAGACCCAAAGATCGTGGATCTGATCTGAGCTAAAAAAGGCCCATGACGTAGATCTGGATCTTCGTCCACCCAAGCTATAATTTATCCTTAGACAATATCGCATCATCACCAGGGATTCGATTTGAAATGAGAGTACCTTGTAATAGGCAAAAAATTGGATCCATATCATAGATATATGTTGTTTATTGGGTGTGAATCCAATGAGAAGCCCATAGTTTTACAAATTCTTATTGTAGTAATATATCTTGGAAGATGTCACCATCAAACACCATAGGAAAAAGTTATAAGTCATTATCAATTTCAACGAAAGAAATCCCTACAAAAGTTGTGTTGTTGAAAACTACCAGGGTTTGTCAGAGCTCTCCAAAATTCCCGCCATTAGATATTTCCACTATGATTTGGAGCTCGACGACATATGGTGCAGAAAAAACCATCGTATTGCGATCTCAGAGCTCCTTGATCATATGCACTTGTTTCACATTATTCATTCCAGACTTTACAAGTATAATCTCAACATACTTCGCTGTGAATACCCGAGTTTACCATTTTTTCTTTCTCTATATTTCAATGCCCAAGATTTGTTTTGTTGCTTCTAGATAATTCATATCAATGTTCCTAGCCATTTGAGTCTTCAACTTGTTGATTTCTTTCTTGATTTTGCTTATAATAAGAATGTTTTAAACAAATAAGACTAAGATAATGAATATTTCATTTGAATGTTTGAAGTACACACAATGGTCATTCTCAATTCTAGTATAATTTTGGCTTATCACGAAGGAATTAAAAATCTTGTACCATTGTCTGGGTGACTGCCCCAGGCCATACAGTTATTTCTTGAGCTTGTAGATTACTCTTCTATTGTGATGCTGCACAAAAACTTCTGGTTGTTCCATATAATTTTTTTCATCTAAATCTCGATGGAATTTTGTTTTAACATCTAATTTCTCTGACTCCAAATCAAGCAAAGAAACAAGTGACAACACAATATAAACAAAAAAAAAATTTAAAATTGGAAAAAATATTTCATGGAAATCTAAACCTTCCATCTAGGTGTATCCTTTTGTGATCAATATGGATTTATACCACTCTTTAATTTGTAAACCCAAATACATTCAACAACCTTTCTATCTTTCAGAAGTTCTACCAGATCCCAAGTTTTTTTCTCTCTCTAGGGAATCCATTTCTTATTTCATCGCTTCCTTACATTTGGAATTATTGATAACATCTATTGCTTCCTGATAAAAAGAACGTTCCCCTTCATCAGTAACCAAAGAAACAAATGAAGTGAAATCAATACACCTTTTATGAACTTTTCTCTCCTGTGTATATCTCCTTGGTGTTGGTTTTGGAATTTCAAAATTTTCTGTAATGCATTGAGCATCTACGACTTCTATATCATCAAAATTTGTAGATGGTTTAATCTAAAACTAACTTTGTGTATTAGGTGCATGTTCCTATACCTATTTGAAAACATCTTAAGCATGATTTAATTTAATAAGAAATGGTTCATTAAATATCACATCTTTGTTGATGACGATTTTGTGGGAAGAAGGATCCCACAATCTATATTCCTTAGTAGCATCCTCATAACAAAAAAAGGTATATTTCATTGATCTAGGGTCTAATTTAGAAAGCTTTTTAGGAGTAAGTGCATAAACTTCACAACTAAATATTTTTCAATTTGAATAATCGCAGGGATGACCTGTCCATACCTCTTTAGGGGTTTTATAGTTTATTGCAACTGATGGTGATAAATTTATAAGATAACAAGTAGTGATAATTGATTCTGCCCTCAACTCTTGCTTCAAAGTGACATTGTTGAGCATGCTCCTTGCTCTTTCTAGAAGAGTCATATTCACTCAATCTGCTATGCCATTTTGCTAGGGAGTATATATAGTGGTTTTGATTTTTATGATCCCAACTTCTTTGCAATATTTTGAATTATAAAGAAGTGAACTCACCCCCATTATATATTTGTAAACATTTGATTTTTTATGGTTTTCTTTTCTACCATTACTCTATATCATTTACATGTATCAAACACATCAAATTTCTGGTTTTCAAGCTTATGTGGTTATCAATTAATGAAGAAGAACCCAGATTTTCCAGTGTCAGAGAATATATGTCGACGTTTCGAATCTCCATGGAGATCCATCTTCAGGACGAATGAATGAAGAAATGAAAGAAGGACTTAGGTCAAATTTATAGAGAGAATATTTTTTTAAACATAAAATAATTATTAGAAAATTCTAAAATAAATAATAAAAATAGTAGTATTATTTATTATTAGTTATTAGATATTATTATATACATACAGCATTATTAATTGAATTTATTCAATATAAGGAATTAATTAATTAATTAATTAATTTTAATTTAAATAAAAACATTAATAAAAATAAATTAATTATTTCCTAGATATTATTGCTGGTCAGCTCTTTAAA
The DNA here is from genome assembly GCA_034641835.2 of Pinus albicaulis. Taxonomy (NCBI): domain Eukaryota; kingdom Viridiplantae; phylum Streptophyta; class Pinopsida; order Pinales; family Pinaceae; genus Pinus; species Pinus albicaulis. Next base: position 651,184,137 of record CM076573.1, on the reverse strand, counting down.
AAAATCTTCTCTCTATAAATTTGACCTAAGTCCTTTTATTTCTTCATGCATTTGTCTTGAAGATGGATCTCCATGGAGATTCGAAATGTCGACATATATTCTCTGACATTGTGGAAAATTCGGGTTCTTCTTCATCAAACATCAAATTTCATTTTCAAAACATAAACCCACACTTTTCTAGAGAAATAATATATAATATGACAATCCTATGAAAGAAACTGTAGGGGATGGCCCACAAACATTAGAAATAATATAATCAATAATTGCTTTACCAACATAACTTTGTGCTTTAAATTTATGTCTACATTGTTTTCCAATTATACAATGTTTGTACAAATTCAAATTTATGGATTTCAAAACTGGAAGTAACTTGTAGTTTATCAATTTTTTTGGTCTTTTCTTTCTCATATGATCCAATTGTTGATGCCATAAATGACTGGATTTGACTGCTTCCTCAGATGCCACCATTTTTTTTCTAATATGAGTACTTCCTTCCATATTGTAAAGTTTCTCGATATTAGTATCCTTAATGACAAATAAAGTGTCCTTGGACACTTTTGGTGCTCTACCTTGACCCATCCACATATAACCAACATAATCTAAAGCTCCCTCCAAAATTATATTTTTCTTTAATTCAGGTACATGTCTCACATGTGTTAATGTTCTTACAATACCACCAAACATCTTGAATTTGGCACTCCCAACCCCAACGATGTTACAAGAAATATTACTACCCATAAGAAAAATTCCACCATCAATAAATTGATATGTTGAATACTAATTTTGACGTGAACACATATGATCAGAAGCATTAGAATCTAACAACTAATTTTCATAGTATTTAGGAACATTACAAATAGACGACATTTAATCAATCAAAACTGAACCCGATTCATCTAGATTTGCCTCCTTTTTTTAATCTTCCTTAGATTCCTACCTCTTTTAGCAATCCTTTTTATATGCCCTAATTTGTTGCAGAACCAACATCTCAATTTTATCTTCTTACCTTTCAATTTTACCTGGATGTACTTCTCAATTTATCTTTTTTCACTTTGGAGAAACCTCTAAACAACATTACTTCTAGCATGGATTTTTCAATTCTTGATTTCCTCAACTCTTGAGGCAAGAGAGCTCCATCAACAATGTCAACTTCAAGAGTATTTGTTGTGCTTAACTTAATGGAGGTTACAAAATGGTCCCATGATTTAGACAACAAACAAAATAATATAAGTACTTCATCTTCACCATTGAGTTTGAAATATATATTATTTAAGTGAAAAATAGGAGTATTAAACACATTCATATACCGTCTTTTATCTTCAAACTATACATATTCTTCTTCAATAAGATTAGGTTCACCAAGGATTATGTTATTTAAAGACCTTCCAATTTGGTCCACAATCCTAATGTTGTCACTTCACCAATGATGTTAAATAGAACATCATCAATAAGACACAATTGTATTGTACAGAGGGCTCTGACACCTGTCTCCTCCCAATATTCAATTTTCATCGTTACATGCTTCTTGTTGTTTCCATCTAATGCCTTATGTAACCCTTGTTGTACTAGTAAATCCCACATTTTTAATTTCCATGATTCAAAAATTATTTTTCCCATTAAAATTTTCAACTTAAAATTTAACATTCGCCATTATCCTCTACACAAACTCTCCATCCAAATTGGAAAAATTTTTAATACGTCAAATAAAAAATAAATACTTTCACAACCTTGTTTTTCACCAAAAAACTATTCAAAAACCCTCATTTTACAAAAAATCATTCTTCAAAACCTAAAAACCCTTTTTGATATATATATATATATATATTTGAATCTCGACATAAATATTTGGTAGGGTTTTCTTCACAAAAAATTAGGGTTTCTCATTGTTTGAGGATTTTTTTTCTTCACAAAGTTTAAGTAAACATTTCACAAAAAAATGTGTGCATGTACTCAGTGTTAGCTAGGGTTCCTCACTAGAAACAACATCCACCACAATGTCGACCTTTACAAAAGTGGTTCAACTCAGCTTCCAATGTCTCAAATTCGACCACCTTCATGGGAAGAATTGATCCAAATTTGTTGTGCAACATCATTCACTACTCCATGACTGTTCTTTGTGCAAGTGCCGATGCTCAACATTCACCACACACGTGGTCTGGTTTCAAACGTAGGCTTGGCCTCCACTATTAGCCTGACTTCCCTCAATTTTCTACTCACTTGACATGTGGATTGGCTCATGTTTGTAACCATGAGTTTCTTAGGCTCAATTCGATCCTTTGTGTGACTTCCTCATAGCACTGACCCAATTGAAATTTCTTGATTTCAATTTACTCCTCTACAACTTATTTACAACAAAGACTCAACCAACAACTAGGGTTTCAACTCTTTAAAAATTGGGTTTCACTTCTGGCTAGACACTGCCATATATAATTGTCTTGTCACACGAGCCTCCAAAAAAATAAAGGTTGATTGGGTTTCCCCTCTGCGTTATGGTATAACATAACTAGCTCCTGGCTATCCCTTTGCTCTGATATTATTTGGTGTTTTAGAGTTTTTGCAAGCATTTAATCACAAGAATAATGATGTAAAATTCAATAGTACATAAGATTTTATGTGGTTAAACCCTGGAAATTTGTCAAGGAAACATCCATGGGAAAGGCACAAGTTTTTATTATGAAAAGAAATTTATAATCCGACTTTCGCGCATGTTCAATGTCTTGAATTTTTTTTTTAAATCACGATCAGAATATTGTATTAAATTGAAATATTTACCTAGATTGCGACCTGTAAAACAGGTGAATACAATGAAAATCCTTGAGGCCAACTATACATTTAACCTCACGACGGTCTTTATTTTCAATATCTATTAGGCATTTTAATATGTTAAACGACACAGAGTCTTTGGAAGTTTAGATTCTCCAAAACACCTATAGATACAAACAAAATTTACTCAAGGAATAATTGCAAGGGAAGGAGTACAATTTCTCATTAGAACTCCTGCATCCAAGTTTACATGTTAATTGGCGAGATCATCTGCAGCATAATTATTCATTCTCAACACATGAAAGAAGCTAATAGTAGAGAAGGCTAGTTTTAGATTCCCGATTCGATCAATAATCCCTCACAACTCTTAATCCTTAGGCAAAGATCTGTGAACAAGGTGATGAGTAACTAGTTGTGAATCTCCCAACACCACCAAATCTTCAAAATTTGCTTCGTTAGCCATAAGGATCCCTTGTAGTAATCCATATGTCTTTGCCACATTATTTGTGTAATTGCTTAACCCCCAACTTTACCCTATTTCAATTTTTCCATTGAGCTTGAGAATAACCCCTCCCACTCTTGCCACCCCATGCAGTGTCTTAAATTTCATAACTAAAATAGGCACCATTACAATAGTTTTAATAACTATCATTTGATTTTGAAAACCAACATTATTAAGATAACCATAACAAAAAAGGTGAATAAATCTACTTTTATGTTCTCTTTTATCACATTTAACATGCCTATCAAAACCATCATAAAATAAATAATTAAAATCAAATTGCCATATATAAATGCAATGCCTTCTCAAAGATTATTATTGAAGGTTTAAAACCAAAACCATTATTGAAGAGTTAAAAAGAAAGTAGAAAAGTCTAAAATATAGAAGGCAATTAACACATAATCATTTTAAAAAAACCTATCGAAAAATTTATCATATCTAGAAAACAAAAAACAAAAAATTAAACTATTGAAAAGAGAATTAATGATATAATTAATGATGCATGAGAAGGTTTAAATGGCAACATGCTTACATTATTGCCTTTCAATATTCTATGTCTTTGCTACATGCCCGAGATGTCATTGACAATCAATCAATTGGTAAAAAATATTGTGAAAAAAAAACCACGAACATACTTATAACACCCAATTTATCTGTCCACATAAAACCAAAACCAACATAAGTACATAAGTGACCCCATACTTTCCATAAACAATTAGTTATGTCATTTGTCTAGAACCTGTAGTAGTGATGATTAAAACCCTTAGCACACAATTATTGAAGAACACTGTTATGGTGAATTTGGAAGGTTGTAACGTCCCTGTTTCAACCCTATTGTCAGAAAAAAGCCTTTTGTATTATTATCGCACTAAGAGCCTTCATTGTATTGTGTTCCACGTAAGCTTTGACAAGTGGGTACCTTAACCGGAACTTAGGACTTACATCTAACTTCCAATGAGAGATGATATTTGTGGAAATGGCTTGTATGGAGCTGGGATCCAAGGTTGACGGCTTCCAACATCAAGGATATGATAGGCGTGGTATAGTCATTTTTTTCCTAAGTTTTATAAAAAAATATACATTTGTAAGTCAAAAAGAAGAGGATGTAATGAGTTGTTTTTTAAGTTGTTTATATATATATATAAATTTCATATAAAAAATTATTTATTTTTGTTATTTTTCTGACTTAAAAAAAAAGAGTATATTGATATTTCTTCTTCAATTGTGCTGTAAAACTTACATTATTTGTGTCTTGTTTAAGGATTTTAATGAGCTATAATTATTTTTTCTAAACTTAAGTAATATTGTCATTATTAGTGCATGGAAATTTTGGACAAACTAATATCCTTTGTGATTACATCAAAAATTAAAAATTTGTTGATTGTATTGTTGTAGTAAGACAAAAAAAGAGAGACTGTAGGCTAGATTTCTTAATTCTTCTTTCTGTAGAAGCTTGGTAGCTAATTGCATATTTCCTTTTTCTGGACGCTGCTTTTAGCTTTGTTGGAGCGTTGGGAGGTGATCCACATGTTCTATAGTAATGTGGAAAGAGTTAAGAATCTGATTGCCTAACCATTCTTCAATTAGAATGTGTCCATACTCTACTGATAGAGCGCTCTTTGATGATTTGTTAATGCAATTGTTGAATTCCATGTAGGTATGTTGGAAGTGGATCTCTTGGAAGTAACCTCTAATCTCTCCAATTCTGTGTTTCCAGGTATCGAAATTTAGTACTTCTAGCTTGCCCGCACCTGTAAGCTAATCAATAACACATTTTGAGTACCCTAAGATCAAGATATTTTTTTATGTTTATGTACTTTACAATTGTCATGAGGGTTCAAGCAGTTATGAGCTCTACTTTGGTGTTTGTTCCAAGACTAATGCCAATTCTAAATTGAATGGATCTGTTCTTGGATAGTTTGATCAGTCCCCCTCCACCACACAAATTTCTTTGTGTAGCCCCGTCAAAAAATCCAATAGTAACATCTAGTGGAATCACTGGAAAATTATGTCTTCTTGGTCCTTTAATGGTGAGTTCATGGAAAGCCCTATAGATTAGAGTTTTTTTGCTGAGCGCGCGCCTCCCTGCGCGTTCCCCTGACCTAGCAGCCGACTTCTGGTCTTTTCTTTGCAGCGCAACGCCTCTGGCCTCTGGCCTTCCATGGCCACTCCGAATGCCGCCACAGAGGGCCCTGTTGATCAGCCCGATGCAGATGCATGTAACCAGTCCGCTGCAGATGCATTTTCCGCTTTAGTCAAATCTCTTCAGCCTCAAAGAACTCGTCCTGCACTGTCCAAGTTTGTCAAGAAACTGGATGGGTTGCAAGAGGTCGACCTTCCTCCTACGTTACCTCGAATGGCTGCTCTCTCTTTAGCTGAGCGAGGGCTCATCGGTCAGTTCACAGGCCTATGGCCTTCCCCGAAAACTGTTCAAAGATGGATCGAAAGAAACTGGGTAGACAAAGTTAATGGTAAAATCTCCATTCGTTTCTGTGGAAAAGGTTATTACACTTTCCACTTCGAATCTAGAGCAGACAAGGATCTAATCTTCAGAAATGGGCCGTACTTCATGGACTCTCGTGGTCTGTACCTGAACAAATGGACTCCAGACTTCGATCCTGAGCTGGATGTCCCTAATGTTGTTCCGGTCTGGGTTCGTCTTCCGCATCTCCTGCTCCACTGCTGGGGAGATGACTCGGTTCATGCCATCGGCAATGCTGTTGGAAAATACATTGATCGGTGTGAGCCAAAGGATAATATGCAGGCATTTGCGCGGATATGCGTTGAAGTTGATCTCGGCAAGGGCCTCCCAGAAGCAATCAAACTAAAGGTGGACGATTGGACGCATATTCAGCAACTAGACTACGAACAAATTCCTTTCAAATGCAAGGTATGTCACGAATACGGCCATTTTTCCAATTGCTGTTCTAAAATTGTTAATGTTGAACCTGCTCAATCAGAAGAATAATGGGAAACTGTTAAGAAAAAGAAGACTACCTCTGGATTGAAAGCAAATTTTGAAGAGGCTCCTCCCAAATCTGCCCCTCACAAGCCTATTCCCCCTTCAGCTCCGCCCAAAGCCTCCTCCTCAGCTGTCCCTCCCCCCTCCTCTCCTCTTGGTCCACCCATCCTCCCCACCTCGGGACCTGACACTGATTCTCCCCTGATCTCTTCAAATCCCTTTGGCGCCCTCTCTCTCCCTGACAATGACCCCCTGATCCCCCTTGAAAATGACCCCCCCATCCTTTTTTCTCTTTCTCAATCCTCCCCCTCCCATTCCCTTGCCCCCCCCCACCCTGAGCTACTAGAAGCACCTCGAAAGAGCATGGAATCAATCAAGAACCCCAAAAAAAAGGACCTGGCAGGAAATCAAGTAAACAACAAAGGAACGAAAATGCTCAAAAAGACATCGCCATGGGAACTCAAAATCCCATAGAAACCTATATATTGGGGAAAAACAGCAAAGAAACAACACATAAGGAGCAAGGGGGACGAGCATCCCTCCGAAACCCAAATACTCAATGATGAAAGTTATATCATGGAACTGTAGGGGACTAGGGTACCCCTCAAAAATTGCTTCCCTGAAAGATCTCACAGATCATGAGAAGCCAGGAATTGTAATGATTCAGGAAACAAAGCAAAGATTGCAAGAGATGACAAGAATTATAGAACAGTTCAGGCATTATGAGGGACAAATATGTGAAGCAAGAGGAGCTTCTGGCGGTATCACCACAATGTGGAACAAAAATATTTGGAAATGCACATCCAAAACTATCAATCCACATTGGATCAAAGTCACACTAGAAAAACAAGCAGAGGATAAGAAAATAGTCATTTATAACATTTACGCTCCGAACCATTTCAAAGATAAAGACCAGTGCTGGGCCACACTACAAGAAGACATCCAAACTGAAGACAATAGAAATATCATCGTTGGGGGAGACCTAAATCTTATATTACATTCCAATGAAAAAAGAGGAGGCATTTTCTCGCATGATCCTTATAGAGCAAAGCTGGAAAACATCATGCAAGAGTGTGATTTAGTAGATATCATCCCAAAAAATCGGAGGTACACTTGGAACAATCGCAGGCTGGGAAGAGATAACAATCTGGAGCGCCTTGACAGAATTTTAGTAAATACTTCTTTCCTCTCTGAGTTTTCCACTGCTCATGCTGATATTCTGCCATATTCAGCTTCTGATCACTACCCCATTAGCATTGTTCTTGAAGCACATTGTCCTTTGGGGCTGTTGCCTTTCAAATACAACTCTCTTTGGCGTAACAATCCTATTGTGGATCAGATTGTCCAAACAGCCTAGCATCATCATATAGAAGGATCACCTGGATTCATTTGGGAATGCAAGCTGAAAAATACAAAACACGCCCTGAAGGATTGGGTGAAGCAGCATTACAAAGAACCAGAAAATGTCAAAGCTGAGCTAAAAAATAAATTGAAAGAAACTCACAGGAAAATCGAGGAACATGGGCTGTCCCAAGAGGATAAAGCATTAGAAAGTGATATATATTATCAGCTGTACCGGGTTAATAGAGAAGAAGAGCAGAAATGGAGAATTAAGTCAAGGCAGCTTTGGCTTCATGGAGGAGACAAAAATACATCCTTCTTCCATAAGAAAGCAATTGTCCGGAAAGTCAGAAATAATGTCACCATGATCAACAATGAGGAAGGCTGCCCCCAAAAAACCCAAGAAGCTATCAAGAAAACTGCCTCAGCCTACTACAACACTCTCCTAACAGAGACAAAGGAAACTGAGGATTATTCAGACCTCCTACAGCATATGCCCAAAGGAATCAATGAGGATATTAATGCAGATTTGGCTAAGGAGATCAATGAAGAAGAAATACATGATGCCATCTAGGCTCTTCAGCCAGATAAAGCCCCAGGTCCAGATGGCTTCCCTATCTGTTTCTATAGAACATACTGGGGAACAATAAAAAAAGATCTTGTCAAAATGATAAGATGGGTCCAACGTAAATGCAAAATTGGAGGATTCACTAATGCTACCCATCTTGCCCTTATCCCTAAAGAAAATCGACCTTTGACCTTCTCACGTTTTCGCCCAATTTCTTTGTGTAACTCATCATATAAAATTTTGACAAAAATCTTGGCCACTCGCCTAAAACCCATCCTCCCCACTCTCATATCTGAAAATCAAGGGGGTTTTTTGGCCAATAGGCAAATTTCGGACTCCATCCTTCTTGTCCAAGAGGCTATTCACTCTAGTCAAACCCGAAATGAGAAAGGCTTCATCTTAAAGTTAGACTTAGCCAATGCCTTTGACCGTGTCAGACATTCCTTCCTATTTGCTGTGCTTGAAAAAATGGGATTTGCCGCATCCTTTATTAGCCTTATCAAAGCCTGCATTACAGGACCTTGGATTTCCCCTCTTCTAAATGGCAGACCCGGACCTTCATTCCAATCCTCTCGAGGCCTTAGACAAGGCTGCCCTCTCTCACCTTACCTCTTTATATTAATGGCTGAATCTTTTATTAGAGCTCTGGATTACAATCGTCGCATGGGCCTCATCACCGGGATCAAATTTGATAATGGAGTGAAGAACATCAATCATTCTCAGTTTTCCGACGATACTCTTCTAATGGGGGGAGCTTCAAACATCATAGCTCGTCGTTTTAAAACCCTCCTAGAAAAATACATGAGCTACTCTGGAGGTCTGATAAATTATCTTAAGAGTTGTATTTATAGGTGGAACACTTCGGCACAAGTTCTCCATAGGATTGCTCGTACCCTTGGGGTTCCTTATAAGCTGAATTGGGAGCAATTTACTTACTTGGGCATGCCTGTGAGTTCCGGCAACTTGAAAGCTACAGCCTGGGAAGTTATTATTGACAAAATGAAAAGGAAGATACAGCATTGGGGCACTTCTTGGCTTAACCCTGCAGGGCGCATAATTCTTCTGAAAGCAGGCCTCTCCTCCCTGCCCTTGTACTGTTTTACACTTTTACAAGCCCCTGCCAACCTTCATTTCAAAATGGATGCTCTCCTTCGTCATTTTCTTTGGCAAGGAGGGAGAAACGAAAAAAAAAATACAACTTGGTAAGCTGGAAGCAGGTCACCCAGCCGTGTGAGAATGGAGGGCTGGGAATCAGATCATCTAAACTCCTAAACCTCGCCTTTGCTGGCAAGCTGGTTTGGAGACTCATAACTGGAAGGAATGCTTGGTGGAAAACTGTTCTTGAGAAAAAATACCTCAGTCACCCAAGGCACCAGCTCTTAGATCATGAGCTCCCCAACAGAGCATGCTCTAAAATCTGGAGGATGTGTAAGAAAGCTATACCATTCCTTGACCAAAACACTTCCAAAGTGCCCAAAGGAGGCAGCTACATAAGAATTGGAGAAGACAAAATAATGGGGCAACAACCCATAATCCAACGGCCCGGTACTCAGCAGATTCTAGCTCTATTCAACAGTGCAGGTATTCACACTCTGGACCAGATCTCTCAATGGGAAGCCCACTCCCATACCTGGAAAGGTTGGAATTTCCCTCATATACCAGCAGTTGTAGAAAACAGTTTCAACAACCTGAAAACTTATCTTCATGGTTTAGCGCCCTCCAAACGCTACCTTGTTGATGAATTTCGATGGGATCCTTCAGGCACTATCTACACTATTAAGGCTGCTTATCATCAGATCTGCATCAACGAATATCCCATGGAAATCTGGGCTCATTGGAGATTTGTTTGGAAGGATGAAACTCTCCCAAAAATCAAATTCTTCTTATGGATCCTCTTAAAAGGGAAAGTCCTCACTGCTGAGAACCTCAGAAAGCGAGGAATAATTGGACCATCTCGCTGTCCAAACTGCCAAAATGAAGAAGAGACAACCCAACATCTATTTATAGATTTCTCTTTTGCATCAGCCTGCTGGAAGGAAGCCTTCCGGAGTCACAATCCACCATGGGTGCCTGGCACTAGTATATTTGAAGTGTTGCACATATGGAAAAAGAGCTACCCGTGGGGAAGAAAAGCAAACAATACAGCTCGAAGGGTCTGGAAGGCCCTGCCCTGTACACTTCTTTGGAACATCTGGCTAGCAAGAAACAGAATGATCTTCAAAGGCACAGAAACTAATGTTAGAAAACTCTACAACAAAGCCTGGAATCTCAACTTGGAAACTCTATCCACAAAATGTCATGGGAATCTGAAGGTGCTGGACCTAACAGTTGAAGAAAGGAATTACATAGGGCATATTCTGGACAGAAGCAGCATAGAACAAAAAAGAAGTGACCCCAATAGCAGAGACAACCCCAGATGTAGCTGGAAAATCAGGATGAAAGATGAAGAATTTGCTCGGTGGCTCAGGAACAGCAATACTCATTATCTTTTTTTCGATGGAGCCTCCAAATCCAACCCAAGAATGGCTGGGGCTGGAGGTCTTATTTGCAACGGTAATGGAGATGTGTTAACTGAATATGAATGGGGTCTGGGCTATGCCTCAAACAACAGGGTTGAAGCTTTCGCCCTCCTTCAAGGTTTGCTCCAGCTTCAGAAGCTTGGTATATCCAAGGCTATTATAATTGGAGACTCTGCCATTATCATTGGTCTGATGATAAGCAACAGAAAACCCCAAAATCTGAGTCTGCAGCAAATTATTGAGCGATGTCATTCTCTCGACCAGCAAATGAAAGGCAATCTTTATTACCATGTCCTTCGATCTCTTAACAAAACTGCAGATAAATTGGCAAATAAAGCATGCTCACACTCTGTTGGTAACCTTCGGTGCAATGGCACTGACCATTTCTTTTTCTTGCCATGATTAGGCTTTATCCTCTTTGTAGATCCACCCCACAGCAGATTTCTGTTCGTAGCCTCCGAAGCTCTTTGCCCTGCCTCTCTGCGAAGAATCAAATCTCTGCCTTCTATCCAATGGCATTGAGCTCCACGGATTTAATCCCTTCAGCACCAAACTCTGACTCTTATTGGATCTCCCTTTCAAATCCCTTAAAGCTATGCGCTCTCAGGGATTCCAACTTTTCGTGCTCAATCGATTGTTCTTCTACTCCTGTTGACCTCTTCCTATCTCCAGCCTACCAGCCTTAGGCGCACATTGAACATGGCTCTACGAACGCAACACCACTGCTTTCCCAAACAGAGTGTCCCTGTCCCAATTTCAGTCCTCTTGCAACCTTGTATTCACCCGAGTCTGCTTCACAGGAGATTTTGATGATAAGTCAAAGCACATCAAATAAAAATCTATTTGAGCTGGATGAACGGCGCTACTTCTACCTCAGTGGGCGGAAAACACGACACATCTACAAAAGTTAAAAATGAAGTGTAAAACCTATTTTATTTTATTACAGTTTGTCAGAGTTTATACAGCATCCCGCTTTTTCACAGCGACGGAAGCAAGTTGTAATGCTGAAGCTAACACCAACTACATCTGCTGTTGGTGCTTCATACTCCAATATCATTCTGCAAAACTGGAGATCTGTCTCCCTCCTTTTTTCTTTTGAATATAAGCCAGCAACCGATCTTGTGAAAAAAAAAAAAATGGTGAGTTCATGGATATAGTCTCTAAAGTGAGCAACTATCTTGGACGATTGAGAAAGAGGCCTGTCTCTTTCATTTTTTAAGATGATCCTATTTCTGAGGAGCCAAATTCCCTAGGCGTGGCATAAAACATGTAGATCTTATTTAGTTTTGTGCTATACCATAAGCAATAATGTGTTTTCAGATCATGGATTCATATATTGTGAGACCACCCAGCTGCTACCTTAGAATTAATCATAAAATTCTTATTAAAAAAATTATTCACAATATTTTAATGAATTGGAAATCAATATCAATGTCTATGAAATATAAGGCTATAGTCTAGGGGAAATTTAATTGGTAATCAAATATTGTATAAACTATAAAATTCAAGATTCAAATCCTCCATGGGTCAAATAACTCCATGATATAAATTCAGTTTACAAGAAAATTTGGCAACAATATTTTTCAAATTAGACCATAAATGACAAATGCTTGAAAAAACTTTATTGAGGTAATCCACATTGATGCGTTGGAAAAGTGAGACTCACTTAGCCTTGTTTTAGGGCAACCAATATTTCTGGAACTATAGCTCCATTAATGCACACAACAGTATATGCATCCTGCTATATTTGTACTTGCGTATATCCAACTAGTAACATATATTACCTTCATACAATAATGAAACTATAATTCCAACAATATTGATTGCCTTGCGTTAACCTATCTCTTGGCCTCAAACTGAGTCACTTAGTCACCTTATCTTCTATACTTATATCCTCCCTTATATCCTCTTTCTTTTCTAGTAATACATTCTAACCCAACTATACAATTTACTTAGGAAATAATAAACGTACTAGAATTGGGGTTAATTACTAATCAAAAGCTAGTTTTTGCTTCTATAGGCCCTACAAGGCATGATAATGTGATTGTCACTATTAGAACTAACTTACTACATTGACTCTCTACGAGCTCCTTTGTTTGGGTCATTGAAGATGGTTCACATTGTAGTCTCTTCTATGCATTATACAATAGATTCTGCCCAATAGACTCAACAATTTACCATCATTAATTCTACTTTAAAAAATACTTGACTTTGAAGTTAATGCAAGCATCTAAGTAATTAAAGATTTTTTTCCGAACACAATAGTTAAATAATTTTATGTATTTAGTAGAGCTCTTGAGTTCTCAAGTTCATTAATAAATTTATAATTAGAGGAAACAATGTACCCTTGCTTTTATAACTATAAGAAACAATGTTTTTCGATATGCAAAGCAAACATTCAATGGACATTTTATAGGTAGACTATCAAACTCAAAATCATGAGGACATCATTACAGTGACCCCATATCTTTGAAAATCCAGCCTATTTTAATAACCATTGTTGACTAGCTTATGATATCTATGGCTAAGTTTGTTTCCAAATTTACATTTTCTAAATTCTTATGCCACACCTTTTCATAAAAGAAATTTGTTTTAAATAAAGCGTACATTTTTTATTATATATTTTCCATATTCACCGAAAGTGTCACTATCAACTATTTCAATTTTTATTTTTCATTTTACAAATTTTTTTCATTTATACTATAATAAAATATTATTATACTAATAGGTGTGGTTTATATTGGAATTGGGGTGTATGAATTTTGATTTTTATTAAATGGATAGAGAAGATTTTATCCTAGAAGAATAATTTTCGTCTTATACACTATCTAATGTCGACATGAATTTTTTTTGAATTGTTTTCCAATTTCGAAAGCAAGAATAAAAAATTCATTTAATTATTTTTTTCCTTTTCCATTTGTTAATCCGCCCCTTCCATTCTCTTTTTCACCTCAAATACTAAAACGAAACGAAACACCCTCTTGTTCGCTATGTATTCTTGGTGTCAGAAGTAATTCTAATCAGATTGAGAAAATCACTGAGGAAGGATGATGATGGAATAAGAGTGAGGATATCAACAATGGTGTCATGTAGATTTGATTACTAGGTTCGAGGATATCAACAATGGTGCCACTTAGTTTTGATTATCGTTTTCGATCTCCCAAGTCCTTTCAGTTTATGTAGGCTTTGATTTGTAGGTTTATGGTCAAGTTTATGTAGGATTATGAGAGGCTTGATTTGCACAAACTTTCTTGCAAGTTTATTTGATCACCATTTTAAGGCGAACCATGACATTTATCTCCCTTGAAACAAGTGAAGCCCTGTACCCACTATGTTTATGTGAATAAATTGTTGGGAATGTAAGGAGTGGGTCAACATACAATGAATCCGAGTAGCAACAATGTTGCTACTAAAACTCTCATTCACTTGTATGGCAATAACACTACAGTTCCTTAATCTAAAAAGCACGAAGGCAATGGTAAAAAACCAATAATGCATGATGATAATCCAATAATTCAATAAATATTCATATTTAGAACATTAATGCATGATGATAATCCAATCCAATCACACATGAATTTCTTATACAGTCCAATCTAATCCAATGCATTTTTCATACAAATAAAAATACAATGCCTAGTTTATTGGATAAGAATATTTATGTGCCACCGAGAGAATTATATAGCAGAACAATAAGACGCCGAAGATGAGTGTTTTCTCTTTCTCACTTTCTCACTCTTTCACTGGCCTAGAAAGTTTTAAATCCAATAAGCGTGACACTATATTTTTCTTTGTGGGAGAAGAATATATCTGCATTATATTGAATTTCATGAGAAATTCCTCTATGGGAGACAAGGATTAGCATTAGCATCATGCACTACTATTTTTAGTTTTAGATTTTAGGAATAGTAGTATGGTCAAAAATATTTCAGAGAACTTGAATGAGAGTTTTAGTAGAAATAGTGACACACTCTTTGCCTTCCCACCCCTTTATTAATATCTAGGGCTTCACATGGCTTTAGTGCTTCACATATGTTGGAAAAATGGAAAGTGGTAGCACTTTAAAACTTATTTTCCTTTACCTTAATACTTGCTTGTGAACTTAGTTATTCGTCTTGTGTTATTTAGTTAGATATTTTCATCAAAAAAACATCAAGAATGAAACAAAAACAACAAAGGACACATAAATTAGGCTCTCAACTAGCGAAAAACCCCTCCATGGGGAAAACCCATTAAAATATTCTCTTCTTATATAATCTGCTTTAAAATGAGACACAAAGACCCAAGTCCTTCTCCAAAATGAGACACCAAGTCCTTCTCTAAGTACCAAGTCATCCCTCTAACAAGTCTTTTCCTGAGTTTGC
Organism: Pinus albicaulis; assembly: GCA_034641835.2. NCBI lineage: Eukaryota > Viridiplantae > Streptophyta > Pinopsida > Pinales > Pinaceae > Pinus > Pinus albicaulis. The sequence continues at coordinate 651,169,118 of CM076573.1, read as the reverse complement.
ATCAACCAACTTCAAACTGCAACTTTGACCTGCCAGCTTCAATACTGCAACTCGTCCTGCAACTTTGACCCTACAATTCTTAACTTGCAACTTCTATGGAAACCCTAATTATGCCTCCTCCTAAGAACTTCCTAGAGAAAGACAACTCTTCCCAAGGTCAAAGAGGACAAGATAGGGTTTTCTCCCTTCTAGCCACACGATTCTACACTTCATCCTACTGCAACTCGAAGTTGCAACTTCGACCTTCTTCCACAACACCAGAAACCCTAAAACTTCACACATGTGAGAGAGATAGAGCCCAAAAACAAGATATTTCTTCTTTCTTCCTTATCCTAGACCTTCGCTCCTCTTTTCTACTTCTCCTAGCTTCAAATCAAACTTCTTTCTTGATAGATCGAACTTTTGGATGAGTGAGTGCTAACTGAGGTCAAACTACTTCTTAATATAGCCTCCTCAGGGGGGCGAATTCCCTCCTTTAGGATGAATTGTACTTTTGGAGTTTCCTGGACTTTCTAGACTCAAAATAATCCTTTTAACAATTACATTTTGCGGGGAAGGGTCTTATAATCATGATGTTGACTCCTTTGACTCAGGAAAATAAATTCTAAGACTTAACAAATCCTAGAAGCATGAGGAACATGCTTTTACCTAGAAGACCATCAATAAAGAGCATGAAACCCATTCTTTAATAATAATAATGTTTTCTTTTATTCTTTTGTTTGTTACATATGATACATATTGAATGAGTACAAAAATTATGAAGATCGAAACTAGTTACATTTTCAACAACATTTTTACCAAAATATGATCTTGCAAACCTCATTTTCTTGTTACGTTGAGGGACCAGAAGTATGGCAGTGCGACCCTTGTTGGGGATGTTGTCGAGGGAGAGGAAGTTAGTTTTGTCTTTGCCTTCTCTTAAAAGTCTGGCATCGTCATATGTTTGGGCTACTACTTTGCCTTAAATAAATACAGATTACTTTGAATGTTATTAAATAATGTTAATCATTATTAATAACTATATTTTTATTATTAATAATGTTAATATAATTAAAATTAAAATTACTATATTAGGTTTTAGGTTTTATATAATAGAGTTTTAATATATTGAAGTTTAGATACATTTGTATAAGAGGATTTATATAATCCTAATAAGTTTATATTAACCACAATAGTAAATGTCTTTGATATAAGCCTATCGACATATATCAACCACATTTACTAATGTGGTTGCATTAGTTATATTCAACGATGCATTTGGGTTAAGATATCAAAATCACTACTAAATATACAATATACATAGCCATAGTGTATCTATTAGAAATTTTTGGAAGTTAGATGTTTGAGATTTTTGGAGTTATTTTTCGATCTAATTTATCTAAAGTTTAATAGAGATTTATTGAAATTACAAAATTGAATTGTAAACTCTCTAGAATCCAAGTATTTTAGAATTTTCTCATAATACTATATTCATGTATAAAATAAAAAACGAATTTTAATAACGAAAATCAAATTTGACACACCCCAAAAAAAAAATAAAAAAATAAAAAAAAAAATAAAAAAAAAATAAAAATAAATAAATAAATAAATAAATAAACATTTTCACAAAATTCCAACTAACCTTAGAAAACGCCCATAACATATAACAATGCATTCATCATACACTTAGGTAAACAAAAGTCAAATAACTTAGTACATATATTGAGGAGACATAACGACAACATATATTAAGTTGTTGTGGGTATACACATGGCTTTAGGTGGGGATCCTCTTTGCACTCAAGGTCGGCCTTTATCCTTCGTTAAATATCCATGAGTTGAGAATAATTACGTACCATCCATGATTGCCCAGTGTAGAAAATAAAGGTTTTTCTATTTTTACAATCACTATGTAGGGAGACCAACTTTTAAATCAATAAAATGTTTAAAATAAAATCAACACATTTTAGAAAAGCATAAGATGGTTTATATATAAAATTTGATGACAAAATAATTTACTAAATACTTAAATTACTTAAATTGGGAAAGAAGACAAAAGAAAGGGATTTTTTAAAAACTAAAATAAGATTATTAAAACTTATTTAAAGGAAAAAGAAAAATAATTTTTTATTCATACATATATATATTATTGTATCTGTCGCTGGCAGGATACTACGCATCAGGGTTTTTCTGATTGTGATATTAATTCACTTTGATTAGACATATGTTTTCAATTTTTTTTTTTTTTCCATGGTTCACTATAAGATTTATTATTGTTCATTTATTTTAATTATTTTAATTTGAATTATCTATTATCTAATTGGCCAAAAACTTGCACTTGTTATTGCAAAATGCCTAGATTTTATCACCATTATTTGTACTGCCATTACAAAAACATTTATATCTATCCTGCAGGTCTTGTACTTTATCTGGAGTCGCATTAAGCAAAATAACGAGACAGTGCTGAATGCATTTTCCCCGTACGAGTCACCCATTGTGGTCTGTCAGATAACACGCACATATATAGAGAGAGCCGTTTTCTCTGTATCAGTCACCATTTATGGTCTCTGACAGATTGTTATATACCTAAACTCTTGAGACCCTGTCAAATTGGTTTAACCTTCACGATATATAATAATATTCCAATTCTTTTGAAATATTTATTAAATCCAATTTGCAAAATCGAACCTTTGAACTTGTTGTACGTTGATTTATATGGAGCCCACGCATTCAATGTTTAACATTAAAATTTTCAAAACTGACATTTACCATTGAAACCAACGCTTGATCTTTTGGCCACATAATCAAAGTTTGATGAACGATTTTAAATGGAATAAACGTCGGGCTATACCTCATTAATTTCCGTGCATATGCTCATATATCATAGTTGGTGCGCGATATATAAAGGTAGGGTATAATGCATCGTGGGCCCAGCGAGTGGTGTTGGTTTTTAAACCATAGGAAAATGCATAGATTATAATAAATCGAATGGACAAAAGAATTTATTAACCTTGTGGGACCCTCACGAATCGCATCGGAGAAAATCATAACAGCGGAACATGTTAATAAAAGTCTCGATGGCGATTGCGGAGCCGATGTGTTTATGGATTGTGATTTATATGAGTTTGAAGTTCGGGCTTAAAAGGCATTAACCACATCGGAATGTTTGCGAATGCATCAATCTCATCAGAGGAAGGGCATCGCATCGAAACATTGGCAAATGCATTAATTGCAATCGGAAGCATTGAGTTGCGATTAATCGCATCAGCAAATAGAAAAGAAAGGTTTATAAAGCTGTGGCGCCCGAACTTTTCAAAGGTTAGCGTTGGGGTTAGAATATGAGAGCATATTATATGCGTAGTCTACATTGTTTTAAAGCGGACCCGATGCATATTATTCAGCGGATTTGATAAGCAGGTTTGGTGTTGGTTTTTAAACCATTGGAAAATGCATAGATTATAATAAATCGAATGGACAGAAGAATTTATTAACTTTGTGGGAACATGTTAATAAAAGTCCCGATGGCGATAACGGAGCCGATGCGTTTATGAATTGTGATTTATATGTATTTGAAGTTTCGGCTTAGAGTGCGTAGATTTAAAAAATAAAAATGAATACAGTTCGTATATGGACAGAGAGTGTAAGCAGGTAGGCTGAGCACAAAGATTAATTATGAACAAGAGATTGCATAGTTAAAAATAAAATAATAAATTTGAAAAACAAAGAATTAAATATAAAATTAAAGTTATATTTTTTTAAATTAATATAGTAAAAAATAAAATAATAAATCTATAGTGATTTTGTTCAAACAATAAAGTAGATTGGGATATGTTTTTTTTAAATTATACATAATAAAACAGGTAAAAGTATTACAAAAGAAAACTTATCAAAGTTCTCCATTGCGTGATAAAGTACAATGTATCAAATGAACCTTTTGCAACTGTGGACCCCGCTGAACGTGAAAAAACTTAAACCAAATATGGAAAATAAATTTGCGTTATAAAACTTATCGGGTCTGAGACTTGCCATTGCAATTGGCTGAAGACATAAGAACTTGCGATTTAAAGAGTTCTTATTGCTTTATTAAGTTCCTATGCGATCGCTCTCAATCGCAATCGCATTTCGGAATAATATTAAGTATTGCACTTTTTCTATTTATAACAATGCAATGCAATTTATCGCAATCACGTCTTGGGAAAAATATTAAACATTGCATTCCTCTCATTGAAAAATTCCGATGTGATTGCGTTCAATTGCAATCGCATTTTCGGAGATAGATTATAACAGTGCACTTCATTTTAAATCTCTGATGCGATCGGGATTTGGTAAAAACGTTTTCACTGAAACAAATTGCGATGTGATCATCACAATCGGAAAGTCGACATGAATCATATTCTATTTATTCATCGCATCGCAAAATATAAAAAGTGAATTTTAACATTTATTACAAGGATTCGCCGATCTCCGATTGTACGACAATATTAATTCAAAAACAGACGGAGGATCATGGGTTATTTTGTTCTCAATACACGAATGTCACTCCTTGGAGAGCATTTTTGTTGAAAATACCGGGAGATTAAATGGTAATTAAAATATTTGTAACTGTTCTCATTATTGTGTTTTATTTCGGTTGAAAGCATTCATTTGAATTGCAAAACAAAAGTTCGAATCCTTTCATTCGCAGAACCAGAGAGATTTTACTCGACTCTGAAATTTCAAAGAGAAGCAAAAAGTCTAAAGCTTCTTTTGTTGCAAATGCTCCTGTGCTAAACATGCCGCCCAAGGAAAAACTAGCGAAGCTGAAGCTAGTCACAGACACCTCCTGTCAAGGACTGGGGAAGATGACATGGGAGAATGTATACAATTTGCTTGAAAAATAGAAACCTAGGGTTATTGTGCCCAAAGCAATTGTTCCTGATGAAGAAGATTCAGACTCAGACTCTGAATCTCAACTTAGTGCATTGGCAAATTCATTTTTACACCGAGTTGCTGCCCGGGCGAATATTTTTCCCTACTATGATGTTATCAGATGGGTCATTGACAATGTGACCATTCAAAACAAGACTTTTGTTTCTGCTTTTGGATCAGTGTTCGAGTCATTCAGGGCAGAAGATATTAAATCAATGTACCATCTTCCCAATCCACAAAAGATTTACAACAAAGAATTCATTAAGGAATATGCTGAAGAACATCCAAACCAGGCAGAGCCAATCAAAGAATGGAGGAATAACCCTGAGAAACATAAGCAAGAGGCATCAGGTATGTACTCTGTGGAGTCTCTTGCACCTCCATATTGTTATGTCGCAACAATGATGTGTAGTTTGTTCGGAAACGACAACTCTGCTAGATTTTCTATTCAAATGGTCCCGTTAATTCATTCTGCTGTTAATTCTGAAATTATGGATTGGGTTGTCATTTTTTCAGATAATATAGCTAATCAAATTCTAGAGTATAGAAAAGATAAGAATTCAGGGAATTCTCCCCTTTCCATTTTTGTGGTTATATTTTGGATGCCCTCTGTTTCAATTCTGAGTTCCCCATGCTAGGTTGGAAATGGACTCCAAAAAAACCTATTCCTATTCATGTGCATCATAATTTCTTATGGAAAGAACATTTCAAACTTCATGTTTACAGAGTCTGCGATGGTTTTCTAATTCCAATATACCAAACCATTTTTGTTCATTTCCCTCCTAGACTGTCCAATAAAGCCAAGAATTATTTGTCTTCTATCATAGATTGGTTCGGAGAAGAAAAATTCACTTATATCAGAATTTTTGGGAGTATTTTTCAGCCACATATCCTTCCCTCCAAATAAGTTGTTATCTCAGGAGATTTCCTATCAACTGACAGTTGAAGGAATGTCTAGAATTTTGAAAAGAAATAAAAAGCTTATGTGGCCTACCTTCCCTTTTAAGTGTGGTGACTATACTCTTAATAGTTTTTCTCATGCTGAGAAAGAAGTTGGTAAGATTTCCAATCTCAAGTTTTCAACAATTCCTGGAAGACAATACAACCCAAGGAAAGTAGCGCATGATTTTACTACCTCTGTTTCGATTTCCTGATTCGAGCATGAACCAGACATTTTTGATGATTTATTTGTTTCCATGGATGATATATCCCAAGTCTTTGATTCAGCCAAGTCCAAGTTACACGCCGAGGACTTAAAAATTTTTTTGTTGTACAGAAGCCAAAGGTTACTTAATTTGCCTCTTGATCAATTGAGAGCTCCCATACAGGAGAAAGCATCACAACAAGCAAGAAGTAGTTCTGGTAAAGAAGTAGAAGGAGATGATCCTGTATTAGGGAAAAAGGATGACAACAGTAAAGCCGATAGTGCCAAAACAGAAACAACTTCTCAAAAAGATACACAGAAAGCCTTTAGTGCAAACAGAAAAAGGGAACACTAGCATTGATGCCCAGGTACATATTGAAAAGGGAAGTACAGAAAGTAAAAACATTGAACAGGCACCCAAGAATGATGCAGGTTCTCAACTTGGAGGACAAGTAGATACTGAATTGGTTGTTTCTTCTCATTTTCTAAATCAATATCAACAATTTGCACAGCAAATAGGATTGCAAAACAATCCTCAAGTTGACGATCCCAAAGATCAAGATGTGGAAATCATTCCTGAAAACCCTACTGGAGAAATTATGCTAAAGATAGAAGAAATCCCTCCTTTAGATATATTCTACAGTCCCAAACATAGGGATGTGGTAAGAAAACAAAGGAAAAGGAGGAGAACAGATCAAGATGCTCTTTTGGCATCACAGGGAGAATTGCTAAATGTTGTTTATAAAAATGCTGAGGTGGATCCATCTGAGGATCTCACCAAATTGTCTCAGTATGTTGGTGCCTATAGTACTGCCACTATAGATAAAGCTTGCGAAGTTTCACAGCTAGTAAAACAAAAGGATATGCAAATTGCTATTTTTGAAGAACAGGTTGCAGGTGATCAGCAAAAGATTATTCAGTTGGAACAGTGGGTACAGGATGCAGAACTCAGAGCTAAACAACTAGAAGAGAAACTCAAGCTTGAAAAGAAAAAGATTGATGAACAAGCCTTAGGCAAACAACAGCAGTTGACAGAAGAAGTAGAAAAGCTACAAAATCTTTTATAAAATGAGAGAAATTAAAAGGTTGAACAAGAAAAAATGTTCCAATCAGAAATGGACAAGTTCAAGGAGTATCCCAAGCTAGATCAATTCATTACTGAAGCTCTTGAAATGAACAAACTAATATCTCAACAGTTAAATGAATTTTGTTTAAAGTTGACACAAATTCAGCCTTTGTACGAAATTACATCATCTTTGATAGATAAATCAGTCACTGTTAGGCAAGAAATTGAAGATGTAGATGATAAAATTTCTGAGTTTCTTTCATGGCAGGATACAGAAGAAGGAAGAAAAGCTAACCTTCCTAGAATTGAAGAGAGACACAAGGAAATTCTATTTATGGAATGGGAACAGCAGTTAATGAAATCATAAAGAGCCATATCAAGGGCTAAAAGTTTAATGAATAATACAACACAATTGATTAATGACAGCCTGTACGCTACGAATTTGATCTCAGATTGTACTCCAGGCGAGTTACCTAAAGTAAAAGAAGTTGATTCTAGGTGGAAGCAAGAGATAATCGATAAAAATAAAAAAAATTAGCAAACTTCAAGGAATTTCATGGGATAATATGTGGTCTTATCTGATCAAGCCACACAGCCAACAGATGGCTATCAAATTCCTTTCGAATGCTATTCAATGTATCATTCCTGAATTCTTTGATGCTACATACACTGGACAGTTACATTCAAAAATGAGTCAGCCAACAGAAGTCCAAGATATGCTCAATTTCTGCCACCTTCGTTCATCCACCTCAATCGATGATTAATGAGCCAGTCTACTACAAGCTCGCATTTTAGTTTAAGATATTTTATTTTAGATAGATTGTAGGAATAGTTTTAGTTATTTTTTTTTATTGAGTACCTATTTAAACCCCTTTCATGCATTTAGAAAGGGGTCCTTAATTTGTAATATTTTTTGACTTGGAAATTACATTTTTGTACTGCATTTACTTCTATATTCTTTTATAAAGGATCACATCTGGTGATTCTGTGCGGAATTATTTTTTTGGAGTTGCATTTCTGTACCTTGTAGTTGATTTTGCATTGGAATTGTTGGATAAGTGTATCAGATTTCATTTGAAAGTCTCAAGATGGATACGGTATTTCTATCTATTCACTGTTAATTTCTTTTGTCATATGATATTCTCTTTTAAATTTGCTATTGTTTATGTGTGCTTCGTTTTACAATATTTCTTTATATATATCATTTTTTAGTATATTAGAAATATTTATCTTTCATAAGTGTATGTAAATGATATACAATGATGAATACAGTATGCTAATATAACTCTGTTTAATTTCTTAAACAGAGTTGTCTTTATTCGTTGCTGCACATTTCAATTAAGCTATAATACATTTTTATGGTTATTGTTCAATTGAAATAATTTTAAGTTGTATTCACATATGATACCCGGGCTAGTTTTAGAATTTATTTATCATTATTTAAACTAGATTAGCTAGTATTTTCATTTCAATTCATTTAGTCCCATTTCCCCCATCCAATCATTCCAATACCAACGCATTCAAATTACTAGGAAACTGGTCCTACAAATCCAGTTGGAGCCACCATACCAAATGGAAAAGAAGTTGTCTTAAGGTGCCGACCGAGTGGTTATGCCCTAATGTTTGAAGCTATTTTTGAGGCTTCAACATTTTTGGCACTAGAAGGAGGGCCAAAGCTATGAATGGCAGATAAATCTAAATCTGAAAGCCATTCTAAGAGCACATCAAGTATAGAACTGCACATAACATCTTCAGAGTTGTCAGGAATTTGTTTCAGAAGAGTAGTTGGTTTAAGTATAAATGTTTGTTTGTCTATTGGTGCTGTGTTTATAAAGTTGCATTCTCTTGAACTATGATTCAATGGTAGTGATAGAGCTATGTGGACTGCTTGTTGAGCTGAAATTTGTTGAAGGTTAAGCAAAGCATTGCCTAGAGACCGTATCATTTGAATAGCATCAATTTTGCTCTTTTCATGTTCTTTTCGTATCCTTTTGAATGCATTTGTCATAGATCTGTCAACTTTGGTCATATATGAAGTGTAATATGAAACTGCAGCATATGCATTTAGAACATACTGATCATCTGTATTTGCATTCCATAGGTGTGGCATATTGTATGCAAAGCTATTATTCCATATTTCTGATGGTTTTTGTTGCAAGTGTTAGTGTCAGCCTTTGCAGCCTTCCTCCAGTGATCAAACATGCTTTTACAAGGTGATTTTAAGGTGTCAAGGTCAAATTTTGTCATTTCAGTGAGTCTTCAAGCAAAATTTGGTCACTAGGTATTAGGTCTAGGGTTTGCTTTCACTCCTTTCAGAGTTGTCCAAATGTCGGTCCATGTCACCATTCAGCTAAGTGTACCGTCATTCAGAGGGTTTTCATCATCATGTCAAGTTCCAATGGGTCATTTTACACCTTGTTCATGCTTCAGTTGTGCCTAGGTAAGGTTCATTTCCCTCTCCTAGGGTTTTGAAGGTAATTTCTCTTGGATGGTCAAATCATCAGAAAAACTTGTATCCTGATGTTCATACACCTTTCCCTATCCTTAATGTACCTTATTAAACACTTCCCATCACTGAGATCCCCCAAATTCCTCATTTTCGCACAAACCCTAGTTTCTTGCTACAACTTGGCAATTTTCTAGGCTAGGCATGTGTTTTGCCCTTTTGGACCCCTTCCCCTCACTAAATCTCTGAAATTCCACTTTCCCCTACTTCCTAAAATCCCTCCCTACTTCCCAAAATTTTCTCAAGAATTTAGAAGCCCCTTATCCCCTTCATTTCGCTTCATTTCGACAAATCCCTTGTTCCACACATCGGGATAGGTTTTACTCCAATGATTTTTCTGAGCAAGAAAAGATGAATTTGGGAAAACCGAGAGATTTTTTTGTCCAAAATAGTCCAAATAAGGAAAACCTCCTTCAATTTTTACACAGGTGTCATGGTTTTAGAGAAATATCAAAAATACAGTTGCCTCAGGAGAATTGATGCACCTCTGTAGTGACCTTGGGAAAATCAAGTTTTCTCCTAGCTTGGTTGGCCAAATTACTTGCTTGATGAGTCAAATGATAACTAGACACAAATATATTTCTAATGAGCTATCATTAGCTCAATTTGGAGTTTAGGAAGACCTTCAAAAGTTGACTGCAACCGCACTCTTCCTTGAGGGAGCCTCATTTTGCACATTTTGACCAGTCTTGGGAGATTTGCTTTTTGACAAGGCAAATGAACTCCAAATTGAAAAATTCCAGTTGCGTTGGAAATTAGACTCAATAATATTTCCAACAAGCTATCCCGCACCAAATTTGGACACCAATAAGGTCTCCAAAATCCTCTTGAAAAAAGGCGCTACACATTGAGATGGCGCTACACATTGGGCAGTGGTTTGCAGTGTAATTTTGTAACTGGCGCTATGCATTGAGATGGCACTACGCATTGGGCTAAAAAGCCTGAAATCCATTAAAATATTCCACCAAAGCTCTCAAATTTTCTAAATTCTTCATTTCCCAAGTAATTTAACATCCCTCCATGACCAATGAATGAATTTCTCTTGGTGCTTATGGTGATTTAATGAGAAAAAATCAAAACCCTACCTCTTTACATTTCTTGCCAAAAGCAGTTGCATAGGGTTTATGAGTTGTATTTCTTACTACCAATTCCACTCCTAGCTATCTCTCACTCCCTCACTCCTTTATTCCTTCATTTTTCCCTTTCGTTACATTCTCATCTACCCATTCCACATTTCCCATATCCCTAATCAACTAACCCTAAATCCCTAATCCCACTATCCCAAACCCTAGTCAAATATCCCCAAAACACTAATTTCCATCCCAAACCCTAGATATCATCCCCTAAACCCTTTCATTCCCTAAAATCCTACAACTAGCATCAAACCCTCCCCTCATCAGTCCCACTCATCCATGGCGCTCAAAAACATGAAGGCAAAGTTAAAGAGGGCATTAAAGCGTTGCAAAAGGCATGATAGACTCCAAATTTTGGCCAAATATTCTTTGGCTCAGCATAGCGCTTGATGGTTGACATTCAGCCGAAATTTCAAGAAATTTGGGAAACTTTTTGTCAATTTTGAATTTTTTGGCCTTAACACAGATTTTTCCGCCCGACACGTAGCGCCACTTGGTGCGCGCTTATAATTGGCAGCTCCTCTTGAAGAAAAATTTGTATTTCTGGATTTTTCATCAAAATTTATGCATGCCTACCCATTATCTAAATATTTGGACAAGTTTTGGGTTGCCTGAAGGGTCAAAAACACCCTAAAAATGACCTTTCTGCCACTTTTTGGACACACAGGAAGCAGTGTTGGTAAAACTCATTTTTGAAGGGGAAAATGGCAACCAAATTTAGAAATTCCACTTGGGTTGGAAATCAGATAGGTAGAGATTTCCAACGAGATATCCTGCACTCAATTTGGACTCCGAGAAGGCCCTCAAAATTAGCTCCAAAGTGGCGCGACGCATAGAGATTTCAGGCGCGGCGCATTGGGAATTTTGGCCTAGTTTTCACTCAGTAACTCAGATTTTCGCCTAGTTTTGGCCAGTTTGACTTTTTTATCTCCAAATGTGAAACTCTTGATGTAATTTGATGTAATTTCATAACTTTGATGTAATTTTGGCACATTTTTACTCATCCAAGTAAATTCATTCACCAAAAAGTGAAATGTAACTGAATGAATCGGTTTCCTATCTTATAGAGGCAAGCTGTTTCATTGCCTATTTTCCAGTTCTTAGTTTAGATCTTGTTGAAACAGCTCCTAAACTAGTGAGCTCGACCCCTAGAGGCATGGGAATGAGTTAGGCTTGTCTATATCTTGTATTTTCTCAGTCATTTTTAGAGGTTGGACACTTGGGATTGCTTTGAGCTTCATTGTACATTTCATCTCTGCATTTTGGCAAAGGAATAGACCAGGGTTTGTAGCACTCTTTGGGATCCATGTGTCTCTATGTTTTGATGGTGTGTTTCTCTCTGTGTTTGTAAGTTTACTGATGTTTCATGTGTATCATTTCTCTTATCCTTTCTTCTTAAGTTAAACAAACAAGTGATAAAGGTGGAATTCATTAGATTTGTAGTGCTCTGCCTTGAGTTTTGTTTAATTTTCCATGTTTTCAACTGTCTGAAGAGGATTCTTGAATCCCTCTTGCCCTCTTCAACTCCTCACCGGTCTGAGCTATCCATTTCATTCAATTCGAAGCATAAAAACAATTGCCTTCCTTGCCCCATTCAGCTCTCTGCAAAACTGATAATTTCCCGGACCCAAAATCTTCCTTTTCCTTTGATTCCAACAAAAACTCCCAAAATAAAATCAAACTCCTTTACATATATACCTAGCCTAAAATTAGCCTTTATTTCAAGTCATCTCAAGCCTCACGGATTATTTTTGCTGAGATTGACGAGGAGAGAGCCCTCTCCCGATCTGGTAGGGCTAGCTACCAGATTAAGCGTGGTTTGATGTTACCCTAGACTCTGCCTTCCTTCAGCCTGAGGTAGATTTAGGCAATAACATAGTGGCGACCATACTGGGGAAGGGAAAAAGTTTTTCTTTATAAACTACAGACGGAGCTTGAAGTTAGCCAGGTAGCCTTCGAAACGCTCTTGCTTTGCATTAGCGAAAGTAGATGAATGCTGCTTTAGTCAATCTCCGATCTAGTTTATGAAATGAACATCTAGTTTCCTCAGTAAAATGTAATCAAGTTCAGATCTTATTGTTGATCTTGGACAACAATCAGACATCAAAAGGCTGAAATCATTCACCTGGAGACTCTAAATTAGTTTTGAGATCAGATCCAATGACTCCACCGGAGGATGAACCTGACCAGCAGAAACATGAAAGGAAAATATGGAAAGATCAGGTATTCAAGTTGGAATTTCATCCAAGACATTTTGTTCTTTGTCATAGATTATTTCTTCTCTTTTCCCGAGAATTTCAAGAAGGCTTTGCAAAGTATATTATATTTGAGAAAAGATCCTCGGCCTGCAGTCGACTCCTTCCCGTTGAAGTCTATAAATACCAAATATTTGCATGCTTTTGAGCTTGATCAAGTCCTTTCTTCCGAATCTTGTGATGACCATCTTCAAACTGATGAACCTCAAGAGACCAAGACTGATTCTATACCTTCTGTACATACCCCTATACCTTGTAAAATTCCAGATCAATGCAAGCCTCTGATTTTACCTCCTATATCCCATGCTTTCCCTAAAAATCATGACCTACATCTACCAAGATTTGATGGTGAATGCGACAACATCACTGCTGAGAGACATGTTCTGAATTTTGAGTCCTTTCTTGACCTTTTTGAAGTTGATGAAGAGGATGTTAGTATTAGGATTTTCGCTCTTTCTTTGCAAGGCAAAGTCAAGAGTTGGTTCAAAACCCTGCCTGATGCGAGCATCTCAGATTTCCAGCAGTTCATCAAAGTTTTCCTCAACAGGTGGGTGATCATACAGAACCCTTTCTTGATTATAGAAGAGTATAACCAGCTAAAAAGATTGCCAGGGGAGACAGTACAACAGTTTTCTGCCAGATTTAACAAAGTATATTTTTCGATGCCAGTTGATATAAGACCTCCTCCTGGATCTGCTCTCTTGCACTACCCGGGTGCCTTTGATCTGGAAATGGAGTTTCAGCTCAGAGAAAGGAATCTTGAAACACTTGAAGAGATGCAGAACAATGCAGTAGATGTAGAGGCTCATTTGTGGATCCGAAGGGCAAGGTTGAAGGAAGAAGAGATGAAAAACATAGATCCAGAGAAATCGACATCTCTAGAGGTAAAGCTTGACATTTTGGTAAGTGCAGTAGAAGAGTTGATGCAAAAGATCACCACAAGGAATGAGTATAATGTTCAAGCCCATGGCTCGCTGATTGAAGAAGAACAAGTTGCTGATCCAAAACATTTTGTTTCTTATCCCAGTTGGCATAGATATGATAATGATTGTTTTGTAGATCATCTTGGAGAAGAGAGATCTGTTGATATGACATGTATGCTTGATGATGTGTTTTATACTGATGATTTGCCTCAGTTTGATCAGTATGATGATGATTATGTTCTAAACGGGGTTAATCTTTAAGTATAAACTAACAATGTAGTTTGTGGAAGGAGGAAGTTCAATTTCAACAGCTCTAGTACAGTGATCAACCGATGCATATTAGCTATGATAGTGATGAGGAAAGTGCAGCAAATTTTGAATTAAGTGAAGGATATTTTCCTTTTTGTTTTGATTCGTTGCAGTTCATCAGAGACAAATTCCATGCAATCAGAAATCAACTGTCAACAAGTCTTGATTTGGACCATCTTGAGGGCAATGAAAACCTTGTTCAAGACTTCTCATATCCAGATTTGCAGCCCACAAATGCCATTGATTGTCTAGTTGCAGATGAATACTTGGAAGCTGGCACATATGATCAAATTATACAAGATGATTCTGTACCATTCTGTTTTGAATCATTTCAGTTCTTGAAGGGTAAATTGCATAGTAAATCTTCAAACAAGCAGCTTGTAGGAAATCATGTAGTCTCATCGGAACCAATAGAAAATGGGTTGCAGCAGTCTTTTCATTCTTTTCAAGTTTTTCATGATCCAATAGCTGATGTGTTGGATGATGTCTGCAGTCAAAGTCCTTCTCCATTGACTATATGTAAGCTTGAAATGTGTGCTGATCTAAACTTGATCCGATAGCCGGTCTCTTTGTCATTTTTAGCAGGAGTCTCACCACAAAGCTCAAAACAAAGCTTGCATTCATGGTATGAGGAGAAGAAAAGTAATCCATTGGATGAGCTAAGTCCTAGTGTGCATGAATTTCAAGATCCTTATGCAATGTTTTTGGAGGCGGATAGAGAATCCATAGTATTCAACGGATCTGTTCACAAGTTTTCATGGGAGTTTCCTTTCAGTAGTTCTCTCTTGTTGTTCATAAATGAGCACTTGCGGAGAATTCAAAAAACAACAAGAATACTTACTTGGTTGCATTGGTTGTTTCATTTCACTTGATCACGTGATGAATGGAACAATTAGAGTAGATTGTATTGAATAAGCTTCATATTGAGCATATTTTCCAGTTTGTCGATTGTGTTTAAGTATCGAGTCAGTTCTTAGTTGAGTGAGATTCGCATTGTGTCGTCGTTACTGGCCAAATATGCATTTCACTTGAGTTTTTTATTCCATTGCCCAATGGATGAAGGCACCGTTCCGCTTTCCAAAAGATCTCGGTTTTGCACCGCAGTTTCCATCCCCATTGGAGCCAATGTTAGTGTCAGTCTTTGCAGCCTTCCTCCAGTGATCAAACATGCTCTTACAAAGTGATTTTAAGGTGTCAAGGTCAAATTTTTTCATTTCAGTGAGTCTTCAAGTAAAATTTGGTCACTAGGTATTAGGTCTAGGGTTTGTTTTCACTCCTTTCAAAGTTGTCTAAATGTCGGTCCATGTCACCATTCAGCTGAGTGTACCATCATTCAGAGGTTTTTCATCATCATGTCAAGATCCACTGGGTCATTTTACACCTTGTTCATGCTTCAGTTGTGCCTTGGTAAGGTTCATTTCCCTCTCCTAGGGTTTTGGAGGTAATTTCTCTTGGATGGTCAAACTGTTGGGAAAAATACTGAGAGGGGGGGTGAATCAGTATTTACATCATATTCAAAACTTTTACTTTTTCTTTACTTCAAAACCCATACGCTACTTTCCTGAAGCAGACTCGCGTATATACGCGGATACCCTTTATTAAACTCGCGTATACATAGAGAACTAATTATGTCATTAATTCTTCACTTAAACCATTCCATCATTTATTCATCAGATATTCAATAAACAGTAAACATGTGCAGTAAGAACAGAATAAACCATCACACAAAGCATCACACATGAACACCAGAATTTTTAGGTGGAAACCCAAGTCGGGAGAAAACCACCACTGCAGTTGCTCAGCCTTCAATATTTTATTATAGAGAAAACATCTTACAACATATGTGCTGGTGCAGACTCCTACCAGCACGCAGGCACCCACCTGCGCTCGTTTACCAGCCTCTCCTGGAAGGGAGCTCAAACCCCCTGACTCGTTTACCAGCCTCTCCTGGAAGGGAGCTACGACCCCCCGATCTCGTTTACCAGCCTCACCTGGAAGGGAGCTACGACCCCCTGACTGAAGGCTACAACCCTCAGCACCTTTATGGACCACGTTTCATCAATTTTCACACTGGATCCAACAACTTCAATAGAACACAACTTGTAGGCCATGTTTCATCATATTTTCAGACTGGACCCATTCCATACTTTTAAGCTCAAACATACATCACCAACAGATACTTACCAATACAGCAGAACAGATCAGATAGCAGTAATACAGCAGAACAGATCAGATGTTTCATACCCCATGCTTCAGCAAACCCTAGTTTGCATACGCGCTTTCACTACACTTATGTCGCGTATATACGCGCTTCCGTCCACAGAAACTAGCGTATACTTCAGTATAAATTTCATTGCGCATACGCGCTTTATCTTCAGCAAAGTCGCGTATATACGCGCTTCCTATTCGGCGAACTAGCGTATGGTTCTTCAGAGATTTTAGGTCATTGCATTTCTTCAGAACAGATACTTCACACAGATTTAACCCTTCACTTCAGACAGATGTTCGCCTCTTCTTGGATCTAATCATTCCATAAACAGATCTAGCAAATACAAGCACATTTCAGATCTAGATCCCCTTCTTCATCATTGGTGCATCATACATTCAGATTTATCATTCAAGCGTAACCCTTTCCATTCAGATCTACTTCAGAGAGAAGTATTCATTCAAGCTCAGACATCTTGCACCCACACTCACGATTTGCACAATGAATTTCTTCTCTTTATATAGGTTTACCCTTTCTCAATACCATGAGCCAAAACAATACCATGAGCCCAAACTACATTACTTCCGATGGTATTCCTGGACGGGGTCATTTAGACGAATCATTACCCAATACAATGGGTCAATACCATGGTGGTTACCCCTGGTTTTGCACTTTTTGAGGGCTTTAGCCCATACGCGACTTGGCACGTTCTTTTCCGAGTGCATACGCGACTTCCCTTAGACAGATCCGCGTATGCCTTGAGACATACTCTTTCACCATAGATTTAGCACAATCTGAATTCCTTTCTTCACTGCCTTCTGTACTCACTGTAGATACATCAGATTTACTTCATTAGGAACATATTCTATCAAGCACAACTACATCAAGTAAGTTGTCATCATCTTCATCAAAGTGGGTTGCCATCAAGGAAAACACTCTGCATCATATTGCCAACAATCTCCCCCTTTGGACTTGATGGCAACCACAATGGTGTTTGGTTACCACAACAGATAGGTACATTAAGAATACAATGACACCATGTCACTCTCTCCATTTTTGACAACATTCAAACACCATGTCACTCTCCCCCTTTGACATCAAGGGCAAAGGGCGGACCAAAACCAACATACTCTCCCCCTGAGTTCATGCTGAATCTTCAAGCATATTTTTCAATGAAGTACATGACTCTATGAACTTCCTATCACCAATGACTCAGACTTACATCAAAGATCTATCCAGGTGGATTTACATATGAGACTCAACTACCCAACCAAGTGGGTTTACAAAGTTTGACTCAGCTACCCAACCAAGTGGGTTTACAAATTCGACAAGTCCTTACAAGACTGAATATTACAATTTTACATCATGGGTCTTAACACGATCTTTTCATCAAATTACAAATGTGACTTTTCATAACCAACACCAGAAAGTCCTCAAGAAGGAGAACATATTTCAGAATCATCATAATGCCAACAATGCATTATACTCAGCAATGGTAGAGCTCCCCCTGAATCTGTGCATCCAAGCATCCTTTCCATATGACTAAGGCTCCCCCTTAGTTTGTGCATCCTGAACACTTTCACCAACAAATCATCAAGGCATCTTTATCAAAACATGAGAAAAGAATTATGAGAACTGGAACACCACCAGATATACCAAACAGTATCAGAGATACCAAACATCACTGCAGCTGTGCTGAAGAGAGCTGACTCCAAGCAGAAAATTGTCAGCAATCAGACATACGCGGTTTTCTGTGCAGGAACTCGCGTATATACACGACTGTGTTTCATGAAACCCGCGTATCCACTGCCATATTCTAAATTTATGCAGATTTGTTCTTTTGACTAGCAGAGAACACTCCCAGCTTCTGTCTTAGATACTCGAACGCTTCCCTGGGCAGAGGTTTGGTAAAGATATCAGCAACTTGTTCTTTGGAGGGAACATACTCCAACTTCACTGTTTGCTCAAGCACTTGTTCACGTAAGAAGTGATACTTGATGGGAATGTGTTTGGTCTTTGAATGCATAACAGGATTCTTTGAAATACTGATGGCACTTGTATTGTCACACTTAATGGGGATAGGAGGTGTACATTTGATTTGAAAATCTTGTAAGGTTTGCATCATCCAAAGGAGTTGAGTGCAACAAGATGCGGCAGCCACATATTCTGCTTCTGCTGTAGATAAGGCAATAGAATTTTGCTTCTTGCTGAACCAAGATACTAACCGGGGCCCCATGTAGAAAGCACCACCACTAGTGCTTTTCCGATCATCAACACTTCCAGCCCAATCTGCATCAGTGTAAGCATGAAGAGTAAGATCAGCATTCTTTGGATACCATAGACCAAATTCTTGAGTTCCTTGTAGATATTTGAAAATTCTTTTCACAGCCTGAAGGTGAGACTCTTTTGGATTGGCTTGGAATCGTCCAACAATCCCAACTGCATGCATAATGTCTGGTCTAGTTCCAGTGAGATAAAGTAGACTTCCTATCATTGATCTGTATTCTGGTTGATTCACCGTGGGAGAATCATCATGAGAATTGAGATTGCATCCGGTTATCATTGGTGTACTTACAGGTTTGCATTCTTCCATGCCATACTTCTTCAGAATTTGCTTAAGATATTTTTCTTGTGATAGGAATATACCATCTGCAGTTTGATGCACTTGCAAGCCAAGAAAGAATGTTAGTTCCCCAAGTAAAGACATTTCAAATTTTTGCTGCATGACAGAAGCAAATTTTTGACTCAAAGATTCTTCGTTACTCCCAAAAATGATATCATCAACATATACAACCACAATCAATAGTTTATCATTTTCAAATTTTGTGTATAAGTTGCTATCAGCAGACCCTTTTGAAAATCCTTGTTGATGAAGATATTTGTCAAGACGATAATACCAAGCCCTTGGAGCTTGTTTGAGACCATATAGAGCCTTTTTAAGTCTACAAACAAGATTTGCACTATTTCCCAAAATGAATCCTTCCAGTTGTTCTATATATACTTCTTCTTCTAGATCACCGTTAAGAAAAGCAAATTTAACAATCATTTGATAAACTTTGATTTGTTGATAACTTGAAAAAGCAAGAAACATTCTGATGGCTTCAAGTCTAGCTACAGGAGCAAAAGTTTCTTCAAAGTCTATACCTTCTTGTTGAGTATACCCTTTGCAAACCAGTCTAGCTTTGTTTCTTACAACATCCCCATTCTCATTTAACTTGTTATTGAAAATCCATTTAGTTCCAATGACATTTTTATCATGAGGTCTTGGTACCAAATCCCAAGTGTCATTTTTTTCAATTTGAACAAGTTCTTCATCCATGGCTTGCCTCCAACATTCATCTCTGCTAGCTTGATTGACATTGAGTGGTTCAATTGTGGATAGAAGTGCCATATGACTAGAAGATCCCACAAGATTTCTCCTTGTTCGTACACCTAATTCCTTGTCTCCCAAGATTTGAGATTCAGGATGATTCTTTTGAACATATCTAGATGGAGATTTTTCAGATAGATCAGTTTCAGGTTCATCATTGGATTCACTGTCTATATCAAATGTAGAAGGCCATAAGTCATCATCATCTTCTTTTGTTGTTTGTTTTTCTTCTTTAGGAGCTGCAGGAGACTCATCAATAACAACATAAATACATTCAACAATCTTTTGAAGCCTTTCATTATAACATTTGTATGCTTTGCTTGAAGATGAGTAACCAAGGAAAATTCCTTTATCTGATCTAGGTTCGAACTTGCCAAGCTTTTCATCATTATTTTTGATAAAGCATTTGCTTCCAAAAACTCTAAAATGCTTTACGGAGGGAGATTTACCATACCAGAGTTCATATGGAGTTTTATCAATGTTTACCCGAACATGAGCTTTGTTGAGAATGTTTTTTGCTGTATGTGTTGCTTCTCCCCAGAAAGTGTGAGGTATTCCAGAATCATCAATCATAGCTCTAGCCATTTGTTGAATTGTTCTATTCATTCTTTCTGCTACGCCATTTTGTTGTGGAGTGCCAGCTACAGAGAATTGTCTTTTTATGCCATGTTGTTCACAAAATTCAAGGAATTCATTTGATGTATATTCTCCTCCTTGATCAGATCCGAGACACTTGATTTTTAGATCCAATTCATTTTCAGCTAGTGCTTTGAAGCTTAGAAATTTTTCAAATGCTTCATCTTTGTGTTTAATGAACCCGATCCAACACATTCTAGAGTAATCATCAATGAATAAGATATAGTATTCTTCCCCACGTGGTGTCTTCTTTCTCACAGGTCCACATATGTCAGTATGAATGAGTTCAACAGGCTTACTTGATGATCCTTCTTTGGCATTAAACCGTACTCTAGTCTGCTTACCGAATTGACAAGATTTGCATATGATACTTTCTGGTGGATTAATATTGGGAAGATCACGAACAACTTGAAGTCTTCTTGCTTTGTTGATTTGAGAGAAGCTCAGATGCCCCAGCCTTCTATGCCATAGCCAATTTTCTGAAGATTTGCTCAGGTAACATTGATCTTTGTAGCCCTTTAGTATATACAGGTTGCTTGGATTTCTTTTTCCTTTTATAATAATTTTACCTGTATCAAGATCACGAACCACACATTCTTTTGAACTAAAAACAAATTTTGTTCCTTGATCACACATTTGACTTACACTTAATAAGTTATGCCTCAATCCATCCACATACATGACATCTTTAGCCTTCACCTTTTCTTTTAGAAACACTGACCCTTTTCCTTTAATTATAGCAGGAGTATCATTTCCAAATGTAACTTTCTTTTCCTTTTCTAGAGCATTATATGAAAGAAGTTTGCTTTTGTCACCTTTCATGTGTCTTGAACACCCACTATCGATGTACCATTGATTTTCTTCACCTTCTGCAAATAATGCTATCCCACAATTTTCAACCGACGGTTCTTTCTTTTTCCACACTTTAGAGCTTGAGGGAACATGTTCTTTTGGCTGGATCTTGTTCCTGCATTTAGATTCTTCATGGCCAAAGTTATTGCAATAAGTACATTCAACTTCACTTTGAAGAGGAGAAAAGTTGTTATAGGTATTCTTCTTTGGTTTAGTATCCAACATTTTCTTTCTTGCTTCTCTTGTCATGATGGTTTTATATGCAACACATTGAACAGCTTTATGACCAAAATTGTGACATGTGAAACATTGCCCATTGAAGTAGAAATTTCTGCGATCATGGAATCTTTTATTTGAATTTACCTGTCTTTGAAAGTTATCCCTGTTAGTGTTCCTTGAATTGAGATGGTCCTGCTTTCCCTGTAGAGATCCTTTATTCCCTTGCTGAGTTGCCGAATGTAGTAAACCACCTGTAGCTGCTTTTAGATAGTTTGGTGCTGAAGCTTGAGAAGATTCTCCGGTATATCCAAGACCTGTCTTTATAAGAGGAGAACGTTGTACCTTGATAATCTCATCTAAGGTTTCAGATCCTTTAGCAAATCTAAGATTCAAGGTCTTTGCTTTCTCAAATTCTTTTCTTTGACTTACCACTTCACATTCCAATTTTTCAATATGTTTCTTTGCTTCTTCAAGCTGCTTTTCAATGGTCTCTCTGATTATCTTTTGTTCTTCTAAGAGAATTTTATAATCTTCTAAGTGTAGTTTGAGTTGATTGTTTTCTTCAAGAAAATAATTTTCCTCTAGAGCATCCATAAAAGTATCCTTTTCTTCTTTTTTTTCAAATGCCATGAGAATTCAAGAAAATAATTGTCCTCTAGAGCATCCACAAAAGTATCCTTTTCTTCTCTTTGTTCAAAAGCCATGAGAAGTCTAAAGTCTTCTTCACATTCTTCCTCACTATTAGATGATCCATCACTGCCTTCATTAGTATAATAACTTTTCTTAGAGCACCATCTGCCTATTCCCTTCTACAACTTTCATTACACTGATTCTTCTGCTGATCAAGCTTCCCCGCAAAAGAACTTCCTCCCATGGTCAAATTGTTGGGAAAAATACTGAGAGGGGGGGTGAATCAGTATTTACAGCATATTCAAAAAATTTTACTTTTCTTTACTTCAAAACCCACACGCTACTTTCCTGAAGAAGACTCGCGTATATACGTGGATACCCTTTATTAAACTCGCGTATTCACAGAGAACTAATTATGTCATTAATTCTTCACTTGAACCATTCCATCATTTATTCATCAGATATTCAATAAACAGTAAACATGTGCAGTAAGAACAGAATAAACCATCACACAAAGCATCACATACGAACACCAGGATTTTTAGGTGGAAACCCAAGTCGGGAGAAAACCACCGCTGCAGTTGCTCAGCCTTCAATATTTTATTATAGAGAAAAACATCTTACAACATATGCCGGTGCGCACCCTAACAGAGCGCAGAGTGATCCACCTGTAAGCCTAAGCATTGTAAATTCCTCTCCCGGAAGGGAGCTCCAACCCCCTGACTCGTTTACCAGCCTCTCCTGGAAGGGAGCTACGACCCCCCGATCTCGTTTACCAGCCTCACCTGGAAGGGAGCTACGACCCCCTGACTGAAGGCTACAACCCTCAGCACCTCTATGGACCACGTTTCATCAATTTTCACACTGGATCCAACAAATTCAATAGAACACAACTTGTAGGCCACGTTTCATCATATTTTCAGACTGGACCCATTCCATACTTTTAAGCTCAAACATACATCACCAACAGATACTTACCAATACAGCAGAACAGATCAGATAGCAGTAATACATCAGAACAGATCAGATGTTTCATACCCCATGCTTCAGCAAACCCTAGTTTGCATACGCGCTTTCACTTCACTTATGTCGCGTATATACGCGCTTCCGTCCACAGAAACCAATGTATACTTCAGTATAAATTTCATTGCGCATACGCGCTTTATCTTCAGCGAAGTCGCGTATATACGCGCTTCCTATTCGGCGAACTAGCGTATGGTTCTTCAGAGATTTTAGGTCATTGCATTTCTTCAGAACAGATACTTCACACAGATTTAACCCTTCACTTCAGACAGATGTTCGCCTCTTCTTGGATCTAATCATTCCATAAACAGATCTAGCAAATACAAGCACATTTCAGATCTAGATCCCCTTCTTCATCATTGTTGCATCATACATTCAGATTTATCATTCAAGTGTAACCCTTTCCATTCAGATCTACTTCAAAGAGAAGTATTCATTCAAGCTCAGAAATCTTGCACCCACGCTCACACTTTGCACAATGAATTTCTTCTCTTTATATAAGTTTACCCTTTCTCAATACCATGAGCCAAAACAATACCATGAGCCCAAAACTACATTACTTCCGATGGTATTCCTGGACAGGGTCATTTAGACGAATCATTACCCAATACAATGGGTCAATACCATGGTGGTTACCCCTGGTTTTTCACTTTTTGAGCGCTTTAGCCCATACGCGACTTGGCACGTTCTTTTCCGCGTGCATACGCGACTTCTCTTAGACAGATCCGCGTATGCCTTGAGACATACTCTTTCACCATAGATTTAGCACAATCTGAATTCCTTTCTTCACTTCCTTCTGTACTCACTGTAGATACATCATATTTACTTCATTAAGAACATATTCTATCAAGCACAACTTCATCAAGTAAGTTGTCATCATCTTCATCAAAGTGGGTTGCCATCAAGGACAACACGCTGCATCATATTTCCAACAAAATCATCATCAAAAATTGTATCCTGATGTTCATACACCTTCCCCTATCCTTAATTTACCTTATTAAACACTTCCCATCACTGAGATCCCCCAAATTCCTCATTTTCGCACAAACCCTAGTTTCTTGCTACAACTTGGCAATTTTCTAGGCTAGGCATGTGTTTTTCCCTTTTGGACCCCTTCCCCTCACTCAATCTCTGAAATTCCACTTTCCCCTACTTCCTAACATCCCTCCCTACTTCCCAAATTTTTTTCAAGAATTTAGAAGCCCCTTATCCCCTTCATTTCGCTTCATTTCGACAAATCCCTTGTTCCACACATCCTGATAGGTTTTACTCCAATGATGTTTTTGAGCAAGAAAAGATGAATTTGGGACAACTGAGAGAGGTTTTTGTCCACAAAAGGCCAAGGAAGAAAAACCTCCTTCAATTTTTACACAGGTTTCATGGTTTAGAGAAATGTCAAAAATACAGTTGCCTCAGGAGAATTGATGCACCTCTGAAGTGACCTTGGGAAAATCAAGATTTTCCTAGCTTGGTTGACCAAATGACTTTCTTGATGAGTCAAATGATAACTAGACACAAAGATATTTCCAATTAGCTATCATGAGCTCAATTTGGAGTTGAGGAAGACCTTCAAAAGTTGACTGCAACAGCACTCTGCCTTGAGGCAGCCTCATTTTTCACATTTTGACCAGTCTTGGGAGATTTGCTTTCTGACAGGGTAAATGAACTCCAAATTGAAAAATTCTAGTTGGGTTGGAAATTAGACTCAATAATATTTCCAACGAGCTATCCCACGCCCAATTTGGATACCGGGAAGGCCTCCAAAATCCTCCTGCAAAAAGGCACTACGCATTGAGATGGCGCTACGCATTGGGCAATGGTTTGCAGTGTAATTTTGTAACTGGCGCTACGCATTGAGATGGCGCTACGCATTGGGCTAAAAAGCTTGAAATCCATTCAAATATTCCACCAAATCTCTCAAATTTCTAAATTCTTCATTTCCCAAATAAGTTAACATCCCTCCATGACCAATGAATGAATTTCTCTTGGTGCTTATGGTGATTTAATGAGAAAAAATCAAAACCCTAACCCTTTACATTTCTTGCCAAAAGCAGTTGCATAGGGTTTGCAAATTGCATGTTTCACTGCACATTCCACTCCTAGCCATTTATCACTCCCTCACTCCTTCATTCCCTCAATCATTTTCTCCCTCTCTTTACATTCTCATCTACTCATTCCACATTTCCCATATCCCTAATCAACTAGCCCTAAATCCCTAATCCCACTATCCAAAATCCTAGTTAAATATCCCCAAACCCTAATTTCCATCCCAAACCCTAGATATCATCCCCTAAACCCTTTCATTCTCTAAAATCCTACAACTAGCATCAAACCCTCCCCTCATCAGTCCCACTCATCCATGGCGCTCAAAAACATGAAGGCAAAGTTAAAGAGGGCATTAAAGCGTCGCAAAAGGCATGATAGACTCCAAATTTTGGCCGAAGCTTCTTTGAATCAGCATAGAGCTTGATGGTGGACATTCAGCTGAAATTTCAAGAAATTTGGGAAAAATTTTGTCAATTTTGAATTTTTTGGCCTTAACACAGATTTTTCCGCCCGACGCGTAGCGCCACTTGGCGCGCGCTTATAATTGGCAGCTCCTCTTGAAGAAAACTTTGTATTTTTGGATTTTTCATCAAAATTTATTCATGCCTACCCATTACCTAAATATTTGGACAAGTTTTTGGTTGCCTAAAGGGTCAAAAACACCCTAAAAATTACCTTTCTACCACTTTTTGGACACACAGGAAGCAGTGTTGGTAAAACTTATTTTTTAAGGGGAAAATGGAAACCAAATTCAGAAATTCCACTTGGGTTGGAAAGTAGATAGGCAGAGATTTCCAACGAGCTATCCTGCACTCAATTTGGAATCCGGGAAGGCCCTCAAAATCAGATCTAAAGTGGCGCGATGCATAGAGATTTCAGGCGCGGCGCATTGGGAATTTTGGCCTAGTTTTCACTCAGCAACTCAGATTTTCGCCTAGTTTTGGCCAGTTTCACTTTTTTATCTCCAAATGTGGAACTCTTGATGTAATTTGATGTAATTTCATAACTTTTATGTAATTTTGGCACATTTTTACTCATCCAAGTAGATTCATTCACCAAAAAGTGAAATGTAACTGAATGAATCAGTTTCCTATCTTATAGAGGCAAGCTGTTTTATTGCCTATTTTCCAGTTCTTAGTTTATATCTTGTTGAAACAGCTCCTAAACTAGTGAGCTCGACCCCTAGAGGCATGGGAATGAGTTAGGCTTGTCTATATCTTGTATTTTCTCAGTCATTTTCAGAGGTTGGACACTTGGGATTGCTTTGAGCTTCATTGTACATTTCATCTCTGCATTTTGGCAAAGGAATATACCAGGGTTTGCAGCACTCTTTGGGATCCATGTGGCTCTATGTTTTGATGGTGTGTTTTTCTCTGTGTTTTTAATTTTACTGATGTTTCATGTGTATCATTTCCCTTCTCCTTTCTTCTTAAGTTAAACAAACAAGTGATAAAGGTGGAATTCATTAGATTTGTAGTGCTCTGCCTTGAGTTTTGTTTAATTTTCCATGTTTTCAACTGTCTGAAGAGGATTCTTGAATCCCTCTTGCCCTCTTCAACTCCTCACCGGTCTGAGCTATCCATTTCATTCAATTCGAAGCATCAAAAAAATTGCCTTCCTTGCCCCATTCAGCTCTCTGCAAAACTGATCATTTCCCGGACCCAAAATCTGTCTTTTCCTTTGATTCCAAAAAAAACTCCCAAAATCAAATCAAACTCCTTTACATATATACCTAGCCTAAAATTATCCTTTATTTCAAGTCATCTCAAGCCTCACGGATTATTTTTTCTGAGATTGACGAGGAGAGAGCCCTCTCCCGATCTGGTAGGGCTAGCTACCAGATTAAGCGTGGTTTGATGTTACACTAGACTCTGCCTTCCTTCAGCCTGAGGTAGATTTAGGCAATAATAGCAAGAATACCATTGGTTGTGTTAATGTACTTTGTATTAATTCGATGTAAGCAGTTTATTTTCATTGGTAGCATTGGAAATTTGTATCTACACTGTGATGCTTTTCTTTTTTTATAGCTTTTGGTATGATGATGTTCATGTATCTTTACGATTTCTGGATCAAGGTGATTTGTGCTACAAGTTATATAGTTATCCAAGAAGTTTTCAATTTCTAAGTTAGTATTAATTCCATATACTGGAGCATTTTCTATCCATATATGAGCATGCTCATGTGCACTATCTCTATTTTGGAACTCAGTTACAAAGTAATAATCTAATATTTTGCTAAAAAAATGTGCTATGTTGACAGATCAATTGCTTCAATGCATTTGTCTTATGTCTATAGTAATGTGTACATGTTACTAGGTCATTTCTGACAAGATAATCTATGTTGCATTCCTCAATTGTTTCAATGTGTTTCTCTTTATTTCTATTGCTATGTAATTTAATAGGAGTTTGTACTAGTGGTGTCCAAAGATGCTTTGCACTTGTAAATGTAACAAAGAAAGTTGGAGTACCTAATTGTCGTATCATTGCAAATATATGTTTCTGCATTTGTTGATGGTAATCAGGAGAAATTCTTATGTGTTTGAAATCTATGTATCTAATGTGACTTTTTAGTAACTTTTCTAAGTTGGGCTTGTACTTAACATCTTTTTCCAACAACTTTCTTCCTTGTAATTTTCCTTTTCTTATTCATACTGAGATGCATGACATGACCTTTTCAATGAGTATTTGCATTGTCTTGAAGAACAAATTTGTGATGTGATAGGAAAAGTGACCACTGCAATGCATTAGTTCCCACTTTACTATTTCTTGGTAATGAAATATTTGTAGTATATCATCGTCACGTGGATCTCCAAAGAATAGTGATATCAATATTAGTATCTATGCGATGTTTTCTTGTTGGATGGTAGTTTTCAATGTCTATGATTTCAACCATTTTTTTCCATGTATTTATTCTTCAGATTCGTATGGTGATTTTTTTACTAAGTACTATGTATCTTATATTTTTTTTCCTCAAAGATGAGAAGAGCTGTTATAATATTTTTTGGTTTATTGAATATATCTCTATGATAATGTTTACTAGCACAAAATACCAATTTTACTATTAGATTGTATCTTTGATTTCAAAACAGTAAAATAAGAGAAGCAAAGTTGCAAGTAACTAGTTCCTATTTTGCATCTCTCTGTATTTCAAAAGTATCACTGCAAAACAAAGAAGATGCAACATTGATTATTGTCTCTGAAAACATGAATCTCACATACAAGCTATGTATTCTAGAAATAATTCACTTTTGTATACAATAGAAAGCATGAAATACAGATTGTATGTGTCTTGATTGGTAAAGCTAATCTTGCTAGTTGTAAACAACATAGTTATAATTACGAATATGTATGTATAGTTAGATATGCACTATAGCATAATAGCATTTTGAAGGCAACAATATGCTTCATAAAAAGACAATTACTGATTCAAAGAAAAGTAGGAGAAAAAAAGGCTAATTGGGTAACAGCCTTGCAAGAATATGGTATTGACATTAAACCAGCAAAGATTGTTAGAGGACAAGGTTTTTTCAAATTATTAGCAGGAGCTCATAATATATCAGAAAATCAAGATCTAAAGAATGCTATTTTAGTAAGTCAGATAAGTGTTACAGATTCTAAATCTCAGTATGTTGATCTGATATTTTACTTGAAAAATGGGTATGGTCCTTTTAATCTCAGCTATAAGAATAAACATGCTTTAAGACTAAAAGCTACTAAATATGAAATCATTGATAATGTGTTATTCAGGAAAAATTATGATTCAATCTTACTAAGACATCTTGAAAAGACTGAGGCAAAGAAGGTTTTGCAGGAACTACACGATGGACCAACAGGAGGTCATTTTGGAGGCAATACCACAGCCCACAAAATCATTCATGCTGGATATTATTGGCCTAACCTTTTTAAATATTCTCATGATTATGTGAGAAAGTGCAAGATTTTTCAAACTGCTAGTGGAAGGCAGAGGAAGCCATCTTTTCCTCTACAGCCAGTAAACATTGAAGAACCATTTGAGCAATGGGGGCTTTATATTATTGGTGAGATAACTCCTCATTCTTCCAAGTAGCATAAGTACATTCTCACAGCAAAAAATTACTTCACAAAATGGGTAGAATAAATTCCTCTAAAGGTAGCCAACTCTGACGTAATTATTGATTTCATCGATCAATTCATCATTACCAGGTTTGGTGTATGAATAGTTAATGGTTAAAAGGTA
This sequence comes from Pinus albicaulis, assembly GCA_034641835.2. Taxonomy (NCBI): domain Eukaryota; kingdom Viridiplantae; phylum Streptophyta; class Pinopsida; order Pinales; family Pinaceae; genus Pinus; species Pinus albicaulis. Next base: position 651,139,699 of record CM076573.1, on the reverse strand, counting down.
ACCCTGTCGGGACTATGAACGTTTTCTTGTAGCAGAGGCAATAGCTGTGACAATAGAGTATATTACATATGCTAAACTTGAGAAAATCCACTTACTTTATTATTATCAACTAATCAAAGCTTGAGATAACACAAAAAAATGTTTTAATCCTTGAAGAATTAGAAATAAATTGTAAGTGATTTTTATTCTTTTACATAGTTATATTTTATTTGAATTATCTTAAGAAAAGTTTTCATTATCTTTAGAAATTTTTACTTACTTGAAATATAGTATTCATTTCATTTTTTCAGAGATAACTGTTTCTTCCCCAATTGTTGTATTGTACAACAACCCTCCCCATTTTTAAATTTTAGAATAAATCCCATTTAAAAATAGGTCCCCTTTTTATATCTTTTCCATAAATAAAAATATGCATATCACATTTTATTCACAAAGTTTACAAGTTTTAAAAACTTACCCATCCGATGAGTTAAAAGACCTTTTAACATATTTCGAACATATTAGAAAAATTTTATACTTAGAAATATGTTAAAATGAATAGTAAATCACAATCAGAAATTTGGAAAAGTTCTTTTAAAGAGTTTTTATTTCTTTGAGAAGTTCCGATGCGATCGCGCTCAATCGCAATCGCATTTCGGAATAATATTAAGTATTGCACTTTTTATATTTATAACAATGAGATGCTATTTATCGCAATCGCATCTCGGGAAAAAAATTAAACATTGCATTCGTCTCATTGCAAAATTCCGATGCGATTGCACTCAATCGCAATTGCATTTTTGTATTAATTTGATGTACGCAGTTTCTGTTAACTGGAATTCATCTAAGAAATCTTCATGACTAGTTGATTTGTCATAGTGTTTCTGCTCTAAGGTGCTTTGCAAGGACAAAACTTTTTCATTTATTGAGCCATGTACCGAAGTAATTGGTTCAAGAATCCTTGTTCTTTTCATTGGTAGCATTGGAAATTTTTATCTATACTGTGATGCTTTTCTTTTTTTACAGCTTTTGGTATGATGATGTTCATGTATCTTTGCGAGTTCTGGATCAAGGTGATTTGTGCTACAAGTTATATAGTTATCCAAGAAGTTTTCAATTTCTAAGTTAGTATTAAGTCCATATACTAGAGCATTTTCTATCCATATAAGAGCATGTTCATGTGCACTACCTCTATTTTGGAACTCAGTTACAAAGTATTAATCTAATATTTTGCCAAAAAATGTGTTATCTTGACAGATTAATTGCTTCAATGCATTTGTCTTATGTATATAGTAACGTGTACATGTTACTGGGTCCTTTCTGACAAGATAATCAATGTTGCATTCCTCAATTGTTTCAATGTGTTTCTCTTTATTTCTATTGCTATGTAATTTAGTAAGAGTTTGTACTAGTGGTGTCCAAAGATGCATCTTTGAAAGTTGCATGTCACTACATTCCATCGTTCCAAATTCATATATTCCGTTCAATGCAGCAAGTGGCACCTAACTTTGTTAGAACATCAAGAAAAAAACAACAAATTAACTATCCAAAGGTATCAACTGACTGAAGAATAAAAGCAATACCAGAAGTTGAGACATAGTAACTTGTGCAGGATAATGTGAATGATAGATGACATACAACAATCTTGATTTATACTATATGAAATCCTTAAGATCCTATAATAATAACTTAGGGCATGGGACTAAGACTACCACCACCATAGGTCCATAGCAATAAGAATAATGTGACTATTTGTGTAGCTACTCTAATTTGCTATAAATCTCTAGACTATAGTCTAACAAGTACTATTCTCACAGCTCAATGATCAAAAAATCGAAGCATCGATTTCTTTCTTCAGCTCAAATCTACAAGGAGCTGAGATGAATTATTCTGATCTTGAAAAACAAGCTTTCGCTGTATTTAAGTCAATCAAGCATTTTAGGCCTTTTCTCTTAAAAAAGCACACAAAAGTGATTGTTTCTTTCTCAGCAGTAAGAAAATTACTAATTCAAAGAGAAGTAGGAGAAATAAAGGCTAATTGGGTAACATCCTTGCAAGAATATGATATTGACATTAAACCAGCAAAGATTTTTAGAGGACAAGGTTTTTGCAGATTATTAGCAGGAGCTCATAATATATCAGAAAATCAAGATCCAAAGAATGTTATTTCAGTAAGTCAAATAAGTGTTACAGATTCTGAATCTCAGTATGCTGATCTGATATTTTACTTGAAAGATGGGTATGCTCCTTCTAATCTCAGCTATAAGAATAAACGTGCTTTAAGATTAAAAACTACTAAATATGAAATCATTGATAATGTGTTATTCAGAAAAAATTATGATTCAATCTTACTAATATGTCTTGAAAAGACTGAGGCAAAGAAGGTTTTGCAGGAACTACATGATGGACCAGCAGGAGGTCATTTTGGAGGCAATATCACAGCCCACAAAATCATCCATGCTGGATATTATTGGCCTACCCTTTTTAAATATGCTCATGATTATGTGAGAAAGTGCAAGATTTGCTAAACTGCTAGTGGAAGGCAGAGGAAGCCAGCGTTTCCTCTACACCTAGTAAACATTGAACAACCATTTGAGCAATGGGGGCTTGATATTATTGGTGAGATAACTCCTCATTCTTCCAAGCAACATAAGTACATTCTCACAGCAACAAATTACTTCACAAAATGGGTAGAAGCAATACCTCTAAAGGTAGCCAACTCTGACGCAATTATTGATTTCATCGATCAATTCATCATTACCAGGTTTGGTGTACCTAACGCTCTGGTCTGTCATAATGCATCTTATTTTTCTGGTAATAGTATAATGGAATTTGCAATTAAGAGAGGTTTTAAATTGAAATATTCAGCTAACTATTATCCAGAAGGTAATGGTTTAGCTGAATCCACTAATAAAAATCTCCTCAAAATCATTAAAAGGACTATTGATCAAAGCCAAAAGAATTGGCACAAGTCTTTAATCTGTGCAGTATGGGCTCATCGTATTACTCTTAAAGCTTATATTGGAACTTCACCTTTCAATTTATTTTATGCTAAAGAAGTTGTAATACCATCAAATCTAGCTCTTCCATCATTAGCCCTAGTGCAATTCATTGAATAAAATCCTTCCTCATCCATTCAATTGAGATTTGATCAAATCCTAAAATTAGAAGAGGAAAGAGAAAAAGAAAGATTTTTTCATGAAAAACATCAACAACTTGTTAAATATTCTTTTGATTCAAATTCCACCGGCTCAAAAAATTTGTCAATTGGTGATCTTGTTCTGAAATGGGATAAAGCACATGAGGAAAAAGGTAAGCATACCAAATTCCAAAAGATGTGCCTTGAACCATTTCAGATTGCTGAAAAGATAGACTCATATACATTCATACTCGAAGATTTAGCAGGAAAGAGAGCATCTCTTCCTGTAAACGGGCTTGTCTTAAAGAAATTATTTTCATGAGGACGTAACCCCTTCTTACTTGTACATATCCCTTTCTGCAATTTTCATTTGTTTTTGTAAAATAAATTTTGTTAATAGTCTTTAATTGACTTTTTTACTATTAGAAAATTGTCTTAGAAAGAATGTTACAAATACTTATTTTAAGTAAAATAAATTTTTTTAGGGAATTGATTACAATTTTTATATAGTTTAAATAAAATGTTAAACTTTGAAAATTTGTTTAAAGCATTTGCATGATCTTATGAAACTTTGAGGAAAATGTAAATCATTATAAGTTTATTAAGCAGAGAAAGGTTATATTTAAAAAGTAAAGACTTCTTCAAGCTTTGGCAAACAAAAACTCTGATAATTTTCATCCATTTATTCTTAAGGATACAACTATTTCACCCCATCCATTTCGATTGTGATTTTTTAGAATGTAATTCTAAAGAAATTATATGACCAAATTTAGGAGATAAGAGGTCTCATCACGAGCCTGCTTACCATGATCATAGGAAGTAATCAAACTGACATTACCAATACTGCATACCAAAAAAGAGTAATGGCTTATAAATTAAGACAAGGAGTCTCATCACGAGCTAGCTTGTTCAGTTTAATTACAACTAGTGAATGGCATTGTTACTAACTGGCTACCAAACTAGAACAATGGCTCTTAAATTAAGAAAAATAAATAAAAGACAAAAATATGAAAAAAATATGTCTTATGAATTTATTTTTAATAAGTCATAGTCTTAATTGGATGGGACAATGAATAGTTAATGGTTAAAAAAAAACCCTGTCGAGACTATGAACGTTTGTTGGTGGCACTGGCAATACCTGTGACAATAGAGTATATTACATAAGCTAAACTTGAGAAAATCAACTTACTTTATTATTATCAACCAATCAAAGCTTGAGATAACCCAAAAAACGTTTTTATCCTTGAAGAATTAGAAAGAAATTGTAAGTGATTTTTATTCTTTTTCATAGTTAGATTTTATTTGAATTATCTTAAGAAACGTTTTCATTATCTTTATAAATTTTTACTTACTTGAAATATAGTATTCATTTCATTTTTTCAGAGATAATTGTTTCTTCCAGTGAATCGCCAATTGTTGTACTGTACAACAACCCTCCCCATTTTTAAATTCTTAGAATAAATCCCATTTAAAAATAGGTCTCCTTTTTATATATTTTCCATAAATAAAAAGATTCATATCACATTTTATTCACAAAGTTTACAAGTTTTAAAAAATTTCCGATCCGATGAGTTAAAAGACCTTTTAACATATTTTGAACATATTAGAAAAATTTTATACTTAGAAATATGTTAAAATGAATAAGAAATCGCAATCGGAAATTTGGAAAATTTCTTTTAAAGAGGTGTTATTTCTTTGAGAAGTTCCGATGCGATCCCGCTCAATCATAATCGCATTTTGGAATAATATTAAGTATTGCACTTTTTCTATTTATAACAATGCGACGCGATTTATCGCAATTGCGTCTCGGGAAAAAGATTAAACATTGCATTCCTCTCATTGCAAAATTCCGATGTGATTGTGCTCAATTGCAATCGCATTTTCGGAGATAGATTATAACAGTCCACTTCATTTTAAATCTCCGATGCGATTGGAATTTGGATAAAAGTTTTCACTGAAACAAATTGTGATGCGATCATCGCAATCAGAAAATCAGCATGAATCACATTCTATTTATCTTGCGCACCATTGAAGACTTGCGGTGCGATTGTTATTTTGCCTTTATATTTATTCATCGCATCGCAAAAGATCAAAAGTGAATTTTAACATTTATTGCAAGGATTCGCTGATCTTCGATTGCTACGTGGCTTCTCCAGAGGTTTATCGCACACATTATAAAAATACCATTTACTACCTTGTGAGCATGCGATATACCACTATGCTTTTGTAAGATCATCACTGTTGAATGGAAAATTCTGAGTGAATAAACTGATTCCCAGTACAAGATGCGTCGTTGGCCTGGAAAATTGTTGAAAACAAATGAGTTGAATAAAGTTTAATAATTTAAATTGCCTCGATGTATTTATTTAACATTTTGGTATAAATATTTGAGATTCTATGATATAATATTACACAACAGCAGTGTATACAAGCAATACCAGAGAATGCAATTATAGAAATTTAAAATTTAAAATAAGTTATGTTCTAAATAAACTTTATCATTTTTGTATTATTATTTATTTTAATTATAAAAACTTTAAAAAATTATTTAAAAAAAATTATTTGTAAAAAATTATTAGGATTGAAATTTGTTGAAATGTTAAATAAATCTAATACAAATAATAATACTTAAAATTGTGATTTTTTAAAAATAATTTTAGTAATTGGGGTTATGTTAAATAGTTATAGTGAATAATTCTTATTTTTCTAATTTAGATTCAAATTTTCACCAATTACATGATAAACATTAATGTGTTGATGATTATTACTTAAATTAGTTATATTTGAACTAACTTATACCATTTTCGTATATATGTAGATTAACTTCACAATTTGACAGTTTTCGAACTCCACACCTCTGAGATATTTCAGCCATGAGTATTAATTGTACTGTGGCTAATTATATCAATTTAATGGTTTTGATATTGCTCGGGATCTTATCTCATTAAGTGTTTCGTGCCAATTTTTATGGCTCTATTAATTATGTTCAACTTGCTATTTTAACTAATTTGCTTTCCGTTTCCTGTGCATAGAAATGCATGTGAGTCTGGGCAGTTCACTCTATTAGTGTTGTACGGAAGCTTGTGCATTGAAGGTTATAAACCTTTTCAATTAATATGACATTAACAACGTTCAAGTCTTACCACATTAACTTTACCTTTCAAATATGCTTGATTCTGAATGTAGTATGGTTGAAACCATAGGTAATAAAGATAAGGTTATAAGGCCATGGGTAATATATAAAGACTTTTATCGTAAGTCGAGACGAGTAAATTAAGTTATCTTTGTACTATATATTGTACATTGACAAAGGAAGCTGACCCCCAAGGTACTTGACATCAGTGCTGAACTTCTCTAGACTGACCCGCAGTCATATATAGCATTACTAAGTACACATCAGCCACATGCTAATAAGAACATCATAAATAAAATTGTGATGCATGGAGCTTTTATTACTTGTATGATTAGAAGTTGCAAATAGAACATATGGATAACACTTTAAAATTGGAATCTATCACGTTTAAAATGCTCAACCATAGATTAACTAATTATAAGTATATTATAGTTAAAAAAATAAGTTTTTTATTTACGTTAATTATAATTTAATACTTAATAAATATATATATATAGTAGATATTTATTTTGTTCAATTTGCCACTTCTCTTTAAATTATTTGTGCTAATAGTTTGTTTATTTATTATTTTATATTATTATGTTTATTTATTATTTTATACTATTAAATATTGAACTGCAATTGAAAAATACTCTTAATTTATATAATTTTTATTAATGTAAATTTAGTGAATTATGATAAATAAATATAATAAATTATTTTTTAAAATAAGTTTCCACTTAAATTATTATTATCAATAATTTTTTGTATAATATTTAGGTATGATGAAGTTCTTATAAATTTAATTTGCATAATATTTATACATCTTCTATACTATATATATATATATATATATATATATATATATTTTTTTTTTTTTTTAAATAAATATTCAATTTTATTTTTAGTTCTTGCTACTTAGTTTAATTTAATTACTAATTTATTTCGTAGTGTTATTATGTAATTGGGTTATGTTGATATTGCAACAAGATGATGAGCTTAGTGAAAAGAGTCACCTTCACTAAGTGGGCCCGCAGGCTATTTTTGGCACAAAGTCTATTTTTTAGACTATGTCTATTTTTAGACATGTCGATCATATTCTATGAGTTGCAGGATGCTATTTGTGGATGGTTGGTCAAGTTGGAAAAATAGATGGACTTCTATTTTTAGACATATTGGGCGGAATCTATTTTTAGATTGCCAGTCTAAAAATAGATATGTCGAATAATATTAGCTCTTAATAATATTTGGACTCTAAACACTATCTTATTCTCTTGGAGCACTTCGCTTGGAGGCACGTATGTGGCACATGCAAACAAAGAAGGAATTACGCTATTCCTAGGGTTTAGTGGGACTGGCTGCATGCTGACTTCAGCTTAGAACTCATGTGATGAGTTGGGTGGAGTTGATTGAGGTAGTTGGTGGAGTTGTGTTCAATTTAACTGAGTTAAACATAGTTGAGCTAGTTGTATCTAGTCTAACTGATTGATACACTAGTGAGAGTGGTGTGAATTAATTATTAATTAATTCACTAATATTTAACTCATTAATCAACTAAAGAATACATCAGTTAACTACAGTGCATGGACAGTTTCAGTGGAGACCAGTGAAGAGGTAGGTGAAAGATCAGTGTGACTATCAGTTGTGACTATACTGTTGCATGATTTGCAACAACTAGTGATTGGAGATGCCAATGAGGATCATGGGCAAAGGTATTACTAGTGGGATTATAACTTGATCAAGCACTTATTCATCTGATCATGGCAGAGGCAAAGCAGAAGGAGCAAGATTGGAGCAGATTGGAACATGTGTTTTGTATGATCTCAGCTTGTGTAGTGTGTAACAATTGGAGATTGTACTGAGAGCTTGTGAGGAGTTTGTACAATGATTGTTACATGATATCTATCATTATAATATATAGATAGTTGGGGGTTTTAATCTTTAAGCTTTCCCATAAATCCTGTGTTTATATGTGTGATTGTTTATGGTTTTAATGTGCGCATGCGATTGTTTAATTTACGCAAATTGATGATCAATAGTAGAAGAGGTTATGTATTATGCATGAAGCTCAAATAGTGTGTGATCAGGATAATCTCGGTGAATAATTGAACAGCTATTCAAATTTCTAATAAAGAATGTAACAATATTAACTTGCTTCACACTGCTGTTAAAACACAAAATTAAGCTTAAAAGAAATTAGGCTGGGAGTGTTGTTTAGTCTTCATTAAATTATAAATAGTCATTAATATATTTTTGCCTTTCCTGTCAAATTTGATTGAAAACGTTTTTAAGAACCATTGGATCCAGGTCATTAAATAATTTATTAAAAAACATACCATGATTATTTCTTTGTTTAATTCGAGGGATTACATTAAAAGAACTATCAACCTACATGCTCCTACATGAAAGTTTTGTTGACTGATCCTATGCATATATAATAAGGGTCAGACCCTATGCTAACTTATTCATTGCTACCATATTCTCCGCGACAAGCATTATGGTGTTGAATATTATTATAGATAATTAAATGGGGCAGAATAAATATTTCAATTTATTTAAATATTTCAATTTGTAATGTTATCCACATAGTTTTGACTTGCTGCTCCAAATTATTGAATTTTGGTATGTGGAGTTGTTTAGTTTTCATTAAATTATAAATTAGTTATTAATATATTTTCTACTGGGTTGAAAATACTTTTAAGAACCATTGTATCCATATCATTAAATAATTTATTAAAGAACACAAATTACAGATTTATCTCTTCTCGCTTCGAGGATTACATTAAAGTAAATCCATGTCGAATCTACATTTATCATCGGTCATTTCTTGATTGTACAAATTCTCACAGCTGTCCACCTATTCTGCTGCGAAAACCATCATGAAAAAATAAAACTCAAATTTCAATGTTATTAATTATACATATAATCATTATTAACAATAATGTTTTCCGCATCGAATATGTAATTTATGATATCCATTATGCAAGTGCAGATCTGAGTTGGAGGATCTAGTCGATGTCACAGACATCCCATGTAGATCTCTTGATATCAACAGCCATTAATTCAAAATTAAATAGCATAAAATTATGGCAGTTGTACCAGTTTCTACTTTGCAGTTGTTACTTTGCTTGAAGCTTTGTAAATTTTATTTCCGCTCTTTAGATTTTCTATTCTTGACCGTCGAAATCTTTGTATTCTGCTCAACACATCTGCAACTAGATTTATCGTGCGACTCGACACTGTGCAAGCAAGCTTTCGCATGTCAGGAAGGAACTGTGCGCCTCCGATTGCAAGGTTTGCTAAGCATAATTTCTCTTACTCTTTCACGTAATTCCACATATTAAATTCGCTTTCTTGCTTTGATTTTGAGTGCAAAGTGGATGATATTCTACCTACAATTTACATATTATGGACCGCGTTCTTAAATGATAGCCGATAGAACATTGATGATTGCAATTCCATTCGAATTTGATAAAGTTGGTACATCCTACAAATCTCGTTTCTTTTTAAAAAAATTACGAAGTTCCTAGAAGTACTTCTCAAGATTATATCATACAGAGAAAACATAGAAAACAGAATTTTGTTAGGTCTTTAGCATGAGAATACCATTTTTATCAGCCTCGAAGGATTCAAAGTCATTTCCCTTGGAACGACTTTGTTTACTAAAGCCTCCGTTCATTAAAAAATGTAGATTATTATCATCATCATTTTCTGAATCAAATTCCACTTCATTTGTAGCTTCGGTGTTAGCAAATCAAAAACTATGTTCTTGTTTGACTTAAAAAAAAATTTCCATAATTTTAATTTTCAAAAAGATAAAATACTTTTCGTAATTTTAATTTTTTCTAAAACCTTCAAGATTATGTCGTAATTTTACTTTTCAACAAAAATTACATCACACAGACTGTATGTTTTGAAGTTTGTTTCCATTTTCAACAAAGATTACATCGTAATTTTACTTTTCAACAAAAAAATATATCTCAAAGAGTGTATGTTTTGAAGTTTGTTTCCATTGCATTATTTTATTATTTGATTGAAAATAAATTTAAAAAAAAAAAAAAAATATATATATATATATATATATATATATATATATAATTTGATATAGAATAAATTTTGTCATCCTATAAATCCTTGCCTGATTGGATTCTATACCATTTATCTAGCTGTCAAAATGCATTGGCTCTGCATTATTTGGCTTCTTCTTTTTTTCTTTTTTCTTTTTTGCAATTTTAACTAACCTGGATAGTACAATACTACTAGGAAGGCGAGTTTGAGTGACATTTTCTGACAAAATAATCCTTTGTTCTCCTAAGCTTTCGATTTTGTCAGAAAAGCTTTGATTGAGGTTCTCCAAATTCGATGTATGATCATGCTCTTGAAGTAATTCCCGAGTGATCGCTACAGTCTCGTTCTCTTAAGAGTTCGATTTTGTCAAAAAATTTTTGATTGAGGTTCTCCAAATTCGACGTATGATCATGCTCTTGAAATAATTCGCAAGCAATCGCTACAGTCCCGTTTCTTGCATTTACAATCTGTGATAAGGTTCATAGTTTTCCAGTTGCCAATCTTTAGGTGTTTAGTCTGATTATTGAAATATCGTCGTAATTTCGTGTTGAAATTACTGTAATTGATTCTGAGCATTTGAGATAGAAACTTCATGTTCCGTCTCTTTCTTTGCAAGTTCTTGAAATATCGCCTGAATTTTGTGTCGAACTTCCTGTAATTGATTCTGAGCATTTGAGATAGAAACTTCATGTTCCATTTCTTTCTTTGCAAGTTCTTGAAATATTGACTGAATTTTGTGTTGAACTTCTTGTAATTGATTCTGAGCATTTGAAATAGAAACTTCATGTTCCGTCTCTTTTTTTGCAAGTTCTTGAAATATTGCCTGAATTTTGTGTTGAACTTCCTGTAATTGATTTTGATCATTTGAGATAGAAACTTCATGTTCCATCTCTTTCTTTGCAAGTTCTTTTCTCAATTCTTTCTCAACTTGCTCCAACGCATCTTTGATTTTGTTTTCAGCTTCAAATTGTGAACTCATTTGAATGCGATTTTCCGAAAAAATAGTCTTTCCATCTTTTTAAGCTTTTGATTTCAGGAAAAAGGATTTGATTTGAGATTATGCAACTTCAACATCTTATCATCTTCAATCTTGGGGGAGTTCCCCTCCTTCGAGGAAGCTTATCCATTTGCAATATTAACAACTTTGTTTACTGAAGCCTCCGTTCATTAAAAAGTGTAGATTATTATCATCATCATTTTCTGAATCAAATTTCACTTCATTTGTAGCTTTGGTGTTAGCAGATCAAAAACTATGTTCTTGTTCATAGAACAACATATTAGCACGATTATTATCATTTCTATCTAGAAGCACTTCGACCTTGACTTTATGATGAAAAATTCGAAGGTCTCTATTACATCATTTCCTGGTTTTTGCATACGATCGCCAATGACATAGTTTCTAGATGTTAAATAACATCCAAAGGCGTGCAAAGTTGAAACAAATATTAAATGTGATGACAACAAGAGAGAGAAAAGAAATACTTCTATTCCTTAACAATAAAAACTGCTATTACAATGTCTTCCTCTCACAGAGGGTTTTACAAAATAGTGACTACTGCAAGACACAGCTAATTGTTCACCATTTTAGAAAGCAGTTGGAACACAAAAAACTAGAGATAAAAAATGAAACAGTGAAAACAGAAGTAGCTAATAGAACAGATGCAAAGCCAAGGGTAGTTAAGACAATCCCAAAAACAAAACTCTATGAAATAAATTAAAGTTCAAGCTATTTTGTGGTCATTGGTATCCTCCAAAAAATTATTGCATCTTGTGCATATTATGGAGGCAATAAAATGCAAGAACCTCAGTTGAAAGTTAGTCAGAATTAATCTTTAAACAATTGCTTCCAGAATACAAGACACCTAACAAGAGTCATTAGTTTAATTGATCGAGTAAAAGCAACACTAGGAGCAGTCAAAACAGAAGTAGCAAATAGAACAGATGCAAAGGCAAGGGTAGTTTATAGGTTATGTAGTTATAGCTTACTGAGAATAGTTCTTGTTACACTATAGTCTAGAGATTTATAGAAAATTAGAGTAGCTACCCAAATAGTCACATTAGTCTTATTGCTATGGACCTATGGTGGTGGTAGTCTTAGTCCCATGCCCTAAGTTATTATTATAGGATCTTAAAGATTTCATATAGTATAAATCAATATTGTTCTATGTCATCTATTATTCACATTATCCTGCATAAGTTACTATGTCTCAACTTCTGGTATTGCTCTTATTCTTTAGTCAATTGATACCTTTGGATAGTTAATTTGTTGTTTTTTTCTTGATGTTTTATCAAAGTTAGGTGCCACTTGCTGTAGAAATTTGAATAACTGTTAAATTATTCACCGAGATTATCCTGATCACACATTATTTGAGCTTCATGCATAATACATAACCTCTTCTACTATTGATCATCAATTTGCGGAAATTAAACAATCGCATGCGCACATTAAAACCATAGACAATCACACATATAAAAACAGTATTTATGGGAAAGATTAAAGCTGAAAACCCCCAACTATCTGTATATTATAATGATAGAGATCATGTAACAATCATTTTACAAACTCCTCACAAGCTCTCAGTACAATCTCCAATTGTTACACACTACACAAGCTCAGATCATACAAAACACATGCTCCAATCTGCTCCACCTGTTAGCCTGCCTCTACTGCGCAATCCAAGATGAATAATTGCACATCCTGAGTTCGAATCCCTCTGGTATGTACTGCGCAATCCTCATTGGCATCTCCATCAATGTTTGGTGCAAACTCATGCACCAGTATAGTCACAACTGATAGTCACACTGCTCTTTCACCTACCTCTTCACCGGTCTCCACTGAAACTGTCCATGCACTGAAGTTAACTGATGTATTCTTTAGTTGATTTATGAGTTAATAATTAGTGAATTAATTAATAATTAATTCACACCACTCTCACTAGTGTATCAATCAGCTAGACTAGATACAACTAGCTCAACTATGTTTAACTGAGTTAAACTGAATACAACTCCACTAACTTCCTCAATCAACTCCACCAAACTCTGTCACATGAGTTCTAACTGAAGTCAACATGCAATAGCTCCACTAAACCCTAGGAATAGCGTAATTCCTTCTGTCAGCTGCATGTGCCACTTTTGTGCACTCAACTGAAGTGCTCCAAGAGGATAAGATAATGTTTAGAGTCCAAATATTATTAAGAGCTAATAATATTCGACATATCTATTTTTAGACTGGCAATCTAAAAATAGATTCTGCTCAATATGTCTAAAAATAGAAGTCCATCTATTTTTTCCGACTTGACCAACCATCCACAAATAACATCCTGCAACTCATAGAACATAATCCATATGTCTAAAAATAGACATAGTCTAAAAATAGACTTTGCGCCAAAAATAGCCTGCGGGCCCACTTAGTGAAGGCGACTCCTTTCCACTAAAATCATCATCTTGTTGCAATCTCAACACTCCCTCTCAACAAGATATGGATTATCGGCAACCCCTATCCTGCCCCTATGGTATTCGAATTTGCTCCTGATGAGCGCCTTCGTCAAGATATCAGCATCCTGATCCTCTGTAGGAATGTATGAAAGTAACATGATCCTCCACTGCACACAATCTCTGATATGATGATACCAATCCGTGAAGCCATGCCGCCTCAACTCATCTTCCTTTCTGTACCATGATCCATATCCTGATGTGCCTCTGAGATATCTCAATACATGCTTCCTCGCCTTCCAAAAGAGCTTGGTTGGCTTAACCATAGCTTGTGAAAGCTGGTTAACAGCATAGCATATGTCAGGTCGTGTATTGACCAGATACATAAGCGACCCCACCAACTGTCGATAAACAGTGGCATCCACTACTTCCGCCGAAGTAGCATCCTCCTTCCTCCAACCTCCAGGAAGAGGAGTATCAACAGGCTTGCAGCCATGCATGTTGAACTTCTCCAGTATCTCCCGGGCATACTTACCCTGAGAAACAAATAGTCCACCACTGCGCTGCCAAATTTCCAATCCCAGGAAATAATGAAGGAGGCCCAAGTCCTTCATCTCAAACTCTTTTGCAAGATCATCCTTGCATGAGAGTATAAACAGCTCATCACCTGTCAAAATCAAATCATCTACATAAAGTACAATGATCAGCAACTTACCCTCCACCACAATCTGGTATAGGTTAGGATCCACCTCACTCTTGGAGAATCCAAGTCCGGTGAAATAACTGTCTATCAGTGTGTACCAAGCACGAGGTGCTTGTTTCAACCCATACAACGCTCTCTTGAGCCTGCACACATGCGACTCGCTGCTGAAGATCTCGAAACCTTCGGGCTACTCTATGTACACCTCCTCCTCAATGACTCCATTGAGGAATGCAGTCTTCACATCCATCTGATGAATGTGCCACCCCATCTGCGCTGAGAGAGAAAGAATCGTCCGTATGGAAGAATACCTTGCGACAAGTGCAAAGGTCTCCTCATAATCGATCCCCTCAATCTGTGAAAAGCCTCGAGCAACAAATCTTGCCTTGTACTTCTCCACACTCCCGTCAGCTGCCTGCTTCACTTTGTAGATCCATCTCGAACCCACCACTGATTTCCCTTCCGGTCTTGGGACAATCTCCCATGCACTGTTTCTGACAATCGAATCATACTCTTCCACCATGGCATCAACCCATGCGGGGTCCTCCACAGCTTCCTCGAAAGAGGATGGCTCTGTCACGACACATTTTCTCACAAGAGCCATGTATCCGATATGCCGTCAGGAGTGGCTTGTCTTTGTCACAACGCGGCTTGTGATGTGAGTGCTCCTACAGCCTTCTCTGCATCTTGGGCAGTCTACAGCTCGACACGTAGTGTGCTTCGCCCTTAATGGTTGGCGCTGCCTGAGTGGTCTCTTCCACTCCATGAACCTCATCTTGTGGCTGATCCACATCCTGAGACTCATCCTTAGGAACCAATAGCTCCTCCTCTGCATGCAAGTGTGGCTCCCTCTCAAGCGAACACTTCATGGCTTTCTCCTCCTTAAATTTGATATCCCGTCGCACAACAGTCTTGCGACTGTCTAGAAAATACACACGATAGTTGTGGGGCGTATCAGTGTACCCCACAAATATCCCAACCTCCGTAGTCGACTCCAGCTTCTTCCTGGCATCCTTCGTCACATGAATGTAAACAGGTGAACCAAAAATCCTCAAATGGGAAATATCAGGCTTCTTACCAGAAAATGCCTCCTCGGGTGTACTCATGCCAAGTATCCTGTGAGGACAACGGTTATGCACATATACTGCAGTATTGCATGCCTCCGCCCACAAGTGAATGGGTAGGCCCTGATCATGCAACATCGCCCGTGCAGCACCCACGATCGTTCTGTTCTTAACTCGGCAACCACAATTACATTGTGGGTTATGAGGTGCTATGAGCTCTCTTCGAATTCCTTCTGCGCTGCAAAAGTCCTTGAATTCTCCAGAGATGAATTCACCACCATTGTTGCTCCTAAGATCCTTCACCTGCTTCCCCGATTCTTTCTCAACCAGTGCCTTGAACTCACAGAAATTTGAGTATGTCTCGCTCTTCTTCTGCATGAAGAAGATCCAGCACTTACGAGAAAAATCATCAAAAAATATCACATAATACCTGTGCTTTGTTGTAGAAGCTACTGAGAAAGGTCCACACACGTCTGTGTGAATTCTCTCAAGGATCTTCGTGGCGCGACTATCCTTCTCGTGAAAGGTGGCTTTCACAAATTTTCCCAAGGTACACCCCTTGCACTGATCTGACTGCGCAAGAGTGCCTTTAGGAAGCCCAGTAGAAATCTACTGCAGTATCTTCAAAGCTCCATGGTGAAGGTGGCCCAATCTCCGGTGCCACAACTCGCCATCATCTCGGCTCACCACTCCTTCTACCTTGCCTGCCATTGCTGCACAGCCATCTACCTGCAATTTATAAAGGTTCTTAACTCGAACCCCTATCCTCTGGGTCTCACAAGTTGTCTTACTGCGCAGGAAATCCTTTCCCTCGCTAAAAACAACATCATATCCCTTGTCTTCTAACATCGCCACAGAGATAAGATTATTCTTCAATCCTGGAACATGCATCTCTTCCTTCAATACGAAGGGTTTACCAGACTCCCTCTCAAAGGAAATGGTACTGATATCGGTCGCACTGTATCTACCATCATCGCCCATCTCGATGTGCACTCCAAGATCTTTCTCATCCAGATCAGTAAACAAATCTCGATCTCTGTCACTGGTAGCACCTTGTCCGAAGCTCACAACCTAAACCCATCACTTGAGACCAAGCATGCGATCAGTGAAAAATCAAGCTCAAACTGCGAGGCTAAGGCCTCTCCAGCTGCAGATCCAGCAGCCTGCTTATTTTTCTTCTTCTGCGGACAATTTGTGGCGTAATGTCCGTGTTGGTGACAGTGAAAGCACTTCACCTTGGACATGTCCTGCTTCTTGCCTTTCGCACCGGATTGAGAAGCATTCTTCTTGCTCTTCCCCTTCCTTGCTTTGGCAGCCAAAGCGCAATTTTCTTCATTTGAGTTCTTTGATGAAGATCCATCCCTGGTACTTCGCCTTATCTCCTCTTGCACAAGATCCGACCAAAGTCACTCCCATCCTGGAAATTTCTCTCGACCATTGACGGACTCGATAGGAATGCCACGACTCTTTGGAAGCCCAAGGAGAGCCAAGCTCACCAAGTCCTCATCATCAACAGTCACCCCCACACTTCCCAGCTCATCCCTGCATTGGATGAACTTCGTGAGGTACTTGGGCATGCTGTCGCCTTTCTCCATCTTTATGTTCCTGAGTTTGTCCTTGAGCGCCAACTTTCTCTGGTCGCTCTTGCTTTGGAATAAATCTGTCAAATATTTCCACATCAAGAATGGATAAGCCTTACCATGCAGGCTGGACACTATGTGATCCTTCACACCCTCCAACGGAACCCTTCAACACTTTGTTGTCTTCTTTTGCCATGCATCAAGTACAAGAGCATCACTAGAAGTAGGCTTTGGAACTTCAGCATCTATGAACTCCTTCAACCCCTTGTCATCTAGCACCGCCTCCATCCTGTCCTTCCATGCAATATAATTTGAGCTACCCTCAAGGGCATACTCCAATCGCAATCCATTGAAAGACATCTCAACTTCGACACCAAGAAAACACTGCTACAAATTCGAATTCCACCAGCACAAAACTCAACCGCTTCAATGTTTTTCAATTGCTCCAATGATCAATACTGCTCTGATACCATGTATAAATTTGAATAACTGTTAAATTATTCACCGAGATTATCCTGATCACACACTATTTGAGCTTCATGCATAATACATAACCTCTTCTACTATTGATCATCAATTTGCGGAAATTAAACAATTGCATGCGCACATTAAAACCATAAACAATCACACATAAACACAATATTTATGGGAAAGCTTAAAGCTGAAAACCCCCAACTATCTGTATATTATAATAATAGAGATCATGTAACAATCATTGTACAAACTCCTCACAAGCTCTTAGTACAATCTCCAATTGTTACACACTACACAAGCTCAGATCATACAAAACACATGCTCCAATCTGCTCCACCTGTTAGCCTGCCTCTACTGCGCAATCCAAGATGAATAATTGCACATCACAGACAATCCCCTCCCAGCTTATGCAATCCTCATTATGCATCTCCATGAATAATGTGTGCAAATCTCATGCACAGTATAATCAATATGTCACCTTGGCTACTTACTACTTCTCTTCATGGCACCACTAGCTTATCCATGCATGAAATTGTAATATATTCTTCTTGATTTTATTGCGGTCAACAAATGAAGCTGAATTAATTAATAATTAATTCACACCACTCTCACTAGTGTATCAATCAGTTAGACTAGATACAACTAGCTCAACTATGTTTAACTCAATTAAACTGAATACAACTCCACTAACTTCCTCAATCAACTCCACCAAACTCTATCACATGAGTTCTAACTGAAGTCAACATGCAATAGCTCCACTAAACCCTAGGAATAGCGTAATTCCTTCTATTAGCTGCATGTGCCACTTCTGTACACTCAACTAAAGTGCTCCAAGAGCATAAGATAATGTTTAGAGTCCAAATATTATTAAGATCTAATAATATTTGACATATCTATTTTTAGACTGGCAATCTAAAAATAGATTCCGCCCAATATGTCTAAAAATAGAAGTCCATCTATTTTTTCCGACTTGACCAACCATTCACAAATAGCATCCTGCAACTCATAGAACATGATCCATATGTCTAAAAATAGACATAGTCTAAAAATAGACTTTGCGCCAAAAATAGCCTGCGTGCCCACTTAGTGAAGGCGACTCCTTTCCACTAAGCTCATCATCTTGTTGCAATCTTAACACTTGCTGCATTGAATGGAATATATGAATTTGGAACGATGGAATGTAGTGACATGCAACTTTCAAAGACGCTACAACAACTAATAGCAGAAGAAGACACCGCTAATATCAAATAGACTGTAGAAACAAAGCAACGAAGAAAACAAGTGTTGGATACTTTGCATGTAGACCTTGTAAGAAGTGGTTTAGCTGCAGCTTCAAATGGTGCAAATGTTGTTATTTTATGCAGTACATTTGTTAATATGCAAAAAATAATAAGCAGTTGTCAAAGATCAGCATGAAGGAAAGCAAAGAAAAAAACAAATAGTCAATACTTTAAATCTAGATGTGGTACTAGGTCATATAGATACGACTTCAGATGATCCAAATGTCGTTGTTGTATACACCATCATTTTTAATGTCCATAGAACAATGTCTAGTTGTTAGCAATCATCATAGAATACATTTATTCGTCATTGAAATGAATATTTTGTCTTATCACAAAAAGTGGTGTAACCACCAAATTTTCAAAATATAATGATAGAATTAGTCCATATTATGTTGACCTATCTTGTCCAATATTTGCTACATTGACTTGCAAGTACATGCTTTGGTGCAATAAAGTTGGAACTTGCATAAGGAATGAATTCTTTGTAATAACTAAGTCGATTCCCACATTCAGCTATTTGTATGAAGCATATTGTTGCCTTCAAGATGCTATTATGATACAGTGCATATCTAACTGTAAATACATATTCGTAATTACTACTATGTTCCTTACAACTAGCAAGATTAGCTTTACTAGTCAAGACACATAGAATTTGTATTTCATGCTTTCTAATGTGTACAAAAGTCAATTATTTCTAGAATACATAGCTTGTATGTGAGATTCATGTTTTTAGAGACAATAATCAACGTTGCATCTTCTTTGTTTTGCAGTGATACTTTTGAAATACAGAGAGATGCAAAATAGGAACTAGTTACTTGCAACTTTGCTTCTCTTATTTTACTGTTTTGAAATCAAAGATACAATATAATAGTAAAATTAGTATTTTGTGCTAGTAAACATTATCATAGAGATATATTCAATAAAGCAAAAAATATTATATAAGCTCTTCTCATCTTTGAGGAAAAAAAATCTAAGATACATAGTACTTAGTAAACAAATCACCATACGAATCTGAAAAATAAATATATAGAAAAAAATGGTTGAAATCATAGACATTGAAAACTACCATCCAACAAAAAAACATCGCATAGATACTAATATTGATATCGTTTTAATGAACCATAGTCTCTTTAAACTACAACAATTTGCATATACTCCTGGAGATTGTTTGTTCAATGCATTTGAAGTGCTTCTGCACTTTCGTTACTCGTCTATTGAACTGCGCAATGGAATAATAGACCATTTTCTCAATTTTCTACAGCGAAATGACATAGAGGCAAAAGAATCATACCAATATGAACTAGATCTTGTCATGTTATATCAACTTCATGGAATTCACGATGTTGACACATACCTTCGTAGAATGCATTTTTCTGCATCATAGCAATTTCCAACCTGAAAGAGGCCTATGGGGAGACACATTTTGCATACGGTGGCTATCAAAGTGGTTGAACATACCAATTGGAGTCTGGTCGCTAACAATGAAAACAAGGTATTTGTTCTTCAACCACGATCTAGATACAATTCCACTAAACATTTTGTTTCATGATACAGATCCCATTAGTGGACATTTTGAACCCCTATTATACAAAAGATTATGTTGATGCAACTTTGTACCAAATTATTCCTTGTCACCTCTTTGCAAATATCCTTAAAACCATTATGAATCCGTTGTTCATGAAATGCAAATTCATGGATTGCATATAGCAAAAACAACTATGTCGAAATGTGCTAATAGCATGTTTACTGCAATTTGTCATTTAATAGCACCTGAATTTGATGAACAATCTTTCAGAATCTAAATTGTCTAATCATTTTGCAATGCACTAATGGCTAGGAGCAACGATGCATTGAATTGTATAGAAAAAAACTTAACAAATGAAACTATAAAAAGTCAAACAATGGTTGCAGGCTGGCAACAATACCTAATTAATATGGCAATGCCATATGAAAAATAAGGAGTTGAGGGAACATCATTTTTCTTCCAATGGACATCGATCATATTTAATGTAAACATACAAATATGGTCATTTACCAGTAAAACCATTGTAAATTACTACCAATCAAAAACAAATTTCAACCAAACGTACAACATATTATCATTTGAAACAAGTACATCACACATTCATTATGAACCATTACTATCAAATCAAAATACAAATCGGTGAAATCTGCAACATAGAATAGTACAAATGCACCAAAACACCAACAATAGAATAAACTTGCGCAAATTGAAACAAATGATACGTACAAATGACCCAAATAAAATTGGACAAAATAGAAATAAAATAACAGATAAAAATTGCTCATCACGAAAAATTACTCCCATAGAAATTTACAAACGACAAATTGAAGACACGCCAAAAACCAAATTTCCAATATGTAAGACATTGCAATTTCAAAAGAACATCTCAAGCATTGGACTTGAATTAGAAAAAATTTACATAAACATATCTAGAAAACAAAAGACATTGCATTTAAATATAATTTGTAGATCTTGCAAAATAGCACTTGCGAATGCAAAGTTGCCTCGCTTTGCAACAACTGAACAAATAAGACGTAAAAAGCCATTGCAAACTGTAACAAGACTTTTAGAGCTTGAGGAAAGACTTGTTGCATTGAGAATTCCCTTTACACAAATAAGACAATGTGGGAAGAAGCGATCACAAATGGGCTTAACTGGTTCAATAATCAATGTACCTGTCCAGATGGACATTGTCCAAAAAGCATTGCCACAATCCATAAACAATACAATCACAATTGCTATTGCATTAAAACGAAGACTAGAATACAAGAATGCATATCAAACAAGAAAAGTGTGTGTGCATATTGTCATGAGAGCACTTAAAGAGCTATGTTCTCGAAATTTGTATAAAACTAAAAACATTTCCATTAATAGCAATTGGAATCATATACTTGAATTGGAAAATAAAGGTAATAAATCTGATGATGACAACATTGATAGAAAAATTGAAACTGATAGCATTTCAGAAAGTGAAAGGCCAACTGAAACCTTGGTACATGGATTCATAGCTTCACAACGAATTCATGATTTACAAGACAAGCTTATTGAAATAGCACCAGCTGAGGGACAACGACCACTTGGGATATTCAAAGACAAACATGCAGAAGAAACGATTTTCCCAACACTATTCTTTGGAAATCCACGTGACAATGATATACTACAAATATTTCGTTACCAAGAAATAGTAAAATGGGAACTAATGCATTGCGGTGGTCACTTTTCCTATCACATCACAAATTTGTTCTTCAAGACAATGCGAATACTCATTGAAAAGGTCATGTCATGCATCTCAGTACGAATAAAAAAATGAAAATTACAAGAAAGAAAGTTGTTAGAAAAAGATGTTAAGTACAAGCCCAACTTAGAAAAGTTACTAAAAAGTCATATTGGATACATAGATTTCAAACACATAAGAATTTCTCCTTATTACCATCAAAAAATGCAGAAACATATATTTGCAATGATACGACAATTAGGTCCTCCAAATTTCTTTGTTACATTTACAAGTGCAGAGCATCTTTGCACACCACTAGTACAAACTCTTACTAAATTACATAGCAATAGAAATAAAGAGAAACACATTGAAACAATTGAGGAATGCAACATTGATTATCTTATCAGGAAGGACCCAGTAACATGTACACGTTACTATAGACATAAGACAAATGCATTGAAGCAATTGATTTGTCAAGATAGCACATTCTTTGGCAAAATTTTAGATTACTAATTTGTAACTGAGTTCCAAAATAGAGGTAGTGCACATGAACATGCTCTTATATGGATAGAAAATGCTCCAGTATATGGAATTAGTACTAACTTAGAAATTGAAAACTTCTTGGATAACTATATAACTTGTAGCATAAATCACCTTGATCTAGAACTCGCAAAGATACATGAACATCATCATACCAAAAGCTGTAAAAAACGAAAAGCATCACAGTGTAGATACAAATTTCCAATGCCACCAATGAAAATAACAAGGATTCTTGAACCAATTACTTTGGTACATGGCTCAATAAATGAAAAAGTTTTGTCCTTGCAAAGCACCTTAGAGAAAAAAAAACTATGACAAATCAACCAGTCATGAAGATTTGTTAGATGAATTCCAGTTAACAGAAACAGATTACATTGAATTAATACAAAGTACATTAACACAACCAACGATATTATTGCAACGAAAACCATTAGAAATATGGAATAATAGCTTTGCATACAATATGCCACACCTATGGAATGAAAATACAGATGCTCAATATGTTCTTAATGCATATGCTGCAGCTTCATATTGCACTTCATATATGACCAAAGTTGACAGATCTATGACAAATGCATTCAAAAGGATACGAAAAGAAAATGAAAAGAGAAAAATTGATGCTATTCAAATGATATGGTCTCTAGGAAATGCTTTGCTTAACCTTCAACAAATTTCAGCTCAACAAGCAGTCCACATAGCTCTATCACTACCATTGAATCATAGTTCAAGAGAATGCAACTTTATAAACACAACACCAATAGACGAACGCACATTTATACTTAAACCAACTACTCTTCTGAAACAAATTCCTGACAACTCTGAAGATGTTATGTGCAGTTCTATAATTGATTACTATATCAATAGGCCTAATGCTATTAAGCATATATGTTTAGCTAAATTTGTATCAAAGTATAGGAAATATGGCAGACCAATATCAAAAAGAAAAAAAGAAAAAGTAATTCGATTCATTAAATACAAAAAACACATTGACTATGAAAACTATTACAGAGAAAAACTTTCACTAGTACATTTGGGGGAAATTCCGACACTTGGTTCCGACGCTTTTGACCAAATGTCGGAAATTTCCCCAATTTTTTTCAATCCCGCCCGAAACCGTCGCTATACCGACGTTTAGAGAAAAGTGTCGCAATACCGACACTTAGACAAAGTGTCGCAATTGCGACGTTTGGAGGAAGACGTCGCAATTGCGACACTATGCCCCAAAGCGTCGCTATTGCGACGGCTGCCTCCAAACGTCGCAAGTGCGACACAATGTATAAGTGTCGCAATTGCGACGTTTGGAGGTAGTTGTCGCAATAGCGACACTTTGGCCGCCGTCGGTATAACGACACTTATATGCGGGCTACATAAAAATGATTTTATTAAAAACTACATTAACGTCTGATATCACGCACGCATTCGCCCTCAGCTCTTGCAGAACAACATTCACCCTCATCTCTTGCATAACAGAATTCGCCCTCAGCATTCGCCCTCAGCTCTTGCAGAACAACATTCGCCCTTAGCATTTTCCCTCAGCTCTTGCAGAACAACATTCGCCCTCAGCGTTCGCCCTCAGCTCTTGCAGAACAACATTCGCCCTCAGCATTCGCCCTCAGCTGTTGCAGAACAGCATTCGCCCTCAGCTCTTGCAGAACAACATTCACCGTGCATTCTCCCTCAGCGTTCGCCCTCATCTCTTGCAGAACAGCATTCTCCCTCAGCATTCACCCTCATCTCTTGCAGAACAGTATTTGCCCTCAGCATTCGCCCTCAGCTCTTGCAGAAAAACATTCACCCTCAGCTCTTGCAAAATGGTAAGTTCTTACTGCAGGCCCTTCCTCCTATAGTAGGATTGACTCTATTTGGGTTTTTTTTGGTCAATTCCATTGGATTGTGTTAGGCTATAGGGTTCTCTCTAGATGTCTTCCAATGTTCTTTCGGATGAGTTTCAAAGAGGATGTGTAAGATGTGTTTGTGCTTGCATGAATTTGACTCCACCGGTTTCATGAAGTTTAAGCTATGGATTTTAGTTCGACAAACTCATCCATCTCAACACCCAATAATGAATTGCCCTTGGTCTGATCTATATTGAAGGTGAAGTGCAAAGTGGTAGAGAATGGGAGATCGAAAGTCATCAACTTTATCACAAGGGTAGTACTCCAGATCGAAAGTGATGAGCTTTAGTTCTCCAGATTTGGGGATTTTCTGATATTTGGGGATTTTTCGATGACATACCAAAGGTCATATCCATACAACCATATCAAGGTCAATGTTGAGATCATTCTCATATAGATATAGGTCACTGATATATAGGGTTAATATCATCATCACTATCCATGGAAACTGAATGGTTACAAAATCTGTGATTTTGGTTGGCTCATTTATAATTATTACCCATTTACAGTAGAGCACAAAAACACTAAATATGGCCCGAGCAGAGCCTTTACAATAGGCAATGGAATTGCAGCTGCTTCATCAATAACCAATAGCTCCACTTGAGAAAAAATTTCATAATCTTGGGGCTGGATATACTGCAGAGCAAACAATTGTAGTTATCATTCGTGCTCCAATATATTAATATACTTTTTACATTGAACTGAAGAAAGGGAAACAAGAAAATTCTAGCCATCATACAATGCTTTGACATAAGAGTTTTGAGTGATATACTTGAAAAAAGAACTCATCGACTGATATTTATAATCATTTGAGTTATTCAAGTTAAACACAATGTCAAGAATCAAGATTCAATACCCTCTATTATCTTCATCACCCAATACAAGATTTAAATTTTTCCCAAAGAAATGCTTATTAATTTGGCAACCATTATTTCTCCCTGCTTTAAAATCCCTACATTTAAATGAAAACAAGCATTGCATTTCAACTACAAAAATATATTAGCGTTCAAATGTACATGTGTGCATCACTTGTGTAGGGTATTCCTTTTCCACTTTCACATTATCCAAGAATGTGTACAGTATAGTTCATATTTTTTGTGATTTAGATTATCTTGAAAAAGGAAAGGTAAATTATTTCCCATGGAAAAAGAAGGTTTTCCCTTTTTACTACTAGAAATGGTACAACAAAGTTCCATTTCTACCAGAAACTCCTATGAAACAGGAACCAAATAAAGGCCATGTCCTCAATGGACATCATTTGGCTTTGAAAATGGCCATTGCACCGTGTTGTTTCTTATATTACATCATGATAGTTTCTTAGGTCATTTCTTGTTTCTTGAGATGAAAAACAACCAAAGAAATTGTGAAGATCTTTTCAAGAAATAAATGACCATTTCTCAATCATATCTCAACTATTTTTTTATTTTATTCAGTGGTTGCTTACTTTGAGAGAAATTTGACACTTTTATAAGGAATATAACATAAAAACACAAAATGGGAAGGAATTGATGAGGTATATGACCTTTAGTTGTTGTCAATTAAGAATTGATAATACACGATGCATGTTCTGTACTACAAACTAGATTCCTTCCTAGAGTTAGGACACGAGTATTGAATCAAAGTTGTAGTTTCTAACTTCTTGTATTGGTTCATCAATCTTGAAATTCAGACATTGCATGTCTTCATTGCTTCATGTTTGAATAATTTGCATCATATCGTACAATAGGAAATTAGGAATTATGATTATTATTACTTTATGGATCTATTAATTTACTTTTAAGTTTGCATGGTTTAGTGTGAAATTATTCTAGTGTGCCCCTAGGCCCAGGTGAAGGAATGCCAAGGACTGAGAACCCTAGTTTTTAAATGGTATTGTTTCTTATACCCAAAAACCCCTCAACATCACTTCTTATTAGTTCTTAAAAATAATGTTGTAAACAATTTGAGAATTGATATAGCAAAATCTCGCACTTCTCAAGATAAAGTCCTAAAGCTAAAGTGTGATACCATGTGTAATTCAATAGCCCCATTTTCACCTCACCAACCTCTTTTCACTTCGGGCTAGCTCTCCTCCAACTCAAGGGGGGTTCTCCCTAGTAGATGTTAGGGATCTAATAGCCCAACCAAACCAAGTCAAGAGCCCCCTAACTCTCTATGTTTACTACTATCAATCAAAATATTGAACAATAGGGTCAGACATGCATCCTGAAGATAAAATTGCCAGGGTATTTTTGGGTAATTTCAAAGGGAAAGTCCCCAAACACATATAATCAAGTAATTATAACGTGATTTCAAACATTAAATATCAACAAAATCGTTTAAAGGATATTGAAAGGAAAAATTTGATGGAAGATAGAAAGTGCCTTACTTAAATGCTCTAAAGATTTTTCAATAGTTGCTCCAAAAGCTTCACTTCAAGGCCCTTCAAGATCGTCTCCAACAATGCTATAGCATCAGCTTCAACAATGTTGCTCCAAAAATTTCCTCAAGGTCTTCACAAAAAGTTTACTAGAAGTTGCTCCAACAATATATTCAATAAGGTCTTCATTGTCAACTCTCTCTTGTTTGGGTGCCTTAATGTGCAATGCATGTTTCCAGGACTGAATTCAATTCAAGGCATATTTGAAACTCTAACTCTGTCTTCCAGTGTCTTATTAGAAATTATTTCAGTTTTCATTTTGTGTTTTCAAGTTAGATATTGTTTTCAAGTTTTTACATTTATAATTTTATTGCAATGTCGCAGACTGGTCAGATCAGTACAGGAACAACCCCGAGACGGGATGATTGCGGAAAGAGGCCAGCGGAAGAACATGTAAAGTGCCAGCATTTCTCTATCTTCAGGTATTTTAGTTATTTACATAATTGAAATAATATTAATTTTGTTCAAATATGCATACACCCTAGCCATGGTACGCCTGATGATTCCCTCTTTGAGGAAGAGCTTTCTTCATCCCTATCTCCAGCGCTCTTGTTGCGAAAAAAGGCACGAGATGCAAGGTTTGAATTTAATACTTTGATAGACGCGCCTCAAAAACCTGAAATAGAAGAGAGGATAAACAACTTATGACCCAGCTAGAAACATATTAGGTAATAATAAAAAGTCAAAAGGATATTTTTTTTGTTCTGCATGAGATGAATTGTGATAGTTTGATTTTTAATTTTTACATTGACTAAACTAACAAAACGTTCTTTTGTATGTAGCGTTTTCTGGCATTTGCTGAACCCGGTGTTGGTGGTAGTGGGACACAAGGGCAAGAGATTGCCCAACAACCCTCTCGTACACCTTCTACTCCTTTAGGTGCTAGCCAAGAAACACACCATGCCCAAGCTGACACCCAGCCAACTGCTGAACGTGTTGGCAATGATGAGGCTGATATGGCCAACTACATTATTGCGTTTCCTGGAGCTACACGTGTCAGCTCCACAGGGACCATTAATGACACGTTGTTGGTGAACGATGAGGGTGTCCCTATAAAGCATGTACAACTCCCAGGTAAATTTTAATATTTTAACTATTTCATGTACTTTATCTAAAACATATTTATCATGATTTTTATTTTTTAATTAATGATAATATCTTCTTTTTCTTTTGGTTTTATTCTGTGTAGGAAACAATGAGTTCTACAGGATTCTGGAGAGCCATGCGTTGGTAATTTTTGGCCCAACCATACATACAAGGTGGAATTCCCAGAATTCCAACCTGAAAAAATAACTTCTAGATTATCTAGAAGCCCTTTTTGGGGTCGGCACATTTGACAGAAAAGCGGTGGCTCAGGTAGCCGGCAAATATTTGAAATATACAAGGGACACCTATAGGACGCAATTGCAATTTAACCCTAGATATGAGCGTCCTCTCGCAGTTTCAGAGAGTGAGTGGAGAGCACTCATCCATGACGGAAAAGAGAAAAGGGCAAAGAAAGAAGGAAAAATGCCAACTGAACCCGCAAGGTAAATTACAACTTTAATTCAATAGCTTTAATTTTCTCTATGTCTAAAATAAAAGTGTGCTACGTCATATATGACTTCAATCTTTTTATGCTAGGTTGCCTGACACCTCAAAGGCAACCAAAGCTAGGATTGAAAAAAAGGGCCATCACAAGCTAGGCCAGGGCGGCTACTTGAAATTAGTCGCAAGAATTGTAATTAAGTAGCTAAACATCTTATAATTAATTGTATCGTCTTCCAACGTTTTTGTAATCCTATAAAATATGATTAAAAATACAAAATCATATGTAATGTAGGGTGATGACTTCGGAACATAAACTACAGAGGAATATAAAAATATCGCTTTCCATTTCGGCTATCAAGCCGTAGTTGAACGTCGCAGAAGCTTGGGGCAGGTCCCAAGATCCAGAATGCCTGATAAGGTAAAACATTAACCTTTCAATATGTTTGTTTTCTTCCATAAATTTAATGTCTAACAACTTTTTTTAAATCAGGGGAGCAACACTACCGACGAGGCAAATAACCCAGTTTTAGAGCCAGATGTAGATGATCCTCACGTGCAACCTGATCATTGTAGTGGGGACCAAGCCGACAATGCTACTATCAGTGAGGGCCGTGACGATAATTAATTTCCACTTATAATTTTTTCTAATTATACCTTGATGGTTGTCCTTATAACTTTTTTTGTTTAAATGACAGAGAATGTTTCCCTTGAGGATCTTACCACCAGAGAGGAAGACAGGGAAACAGTCCCAATGGCGACAACTGGTGCACCAGGTAAATAATCTCATTGCAATTTTTTTTATTAATATTACCGAACTAGTTCAATGATATTTAAAAACTGACGATTAAAATTTAATATTATCTATTTTTGTAGGCGATGCCCCGTCACTGGATGAGACCAGACATCGTGACTACGCAACTAGGTCAGCAGTGCGGGTCGAAAGGCACGAAACAGGAGCAGAGCATGATGATATTGATGACGTAATTAGGAGCTTTAAAAATAGGAAGAAGAAAAAGAAAATTCGATAATGTAAAATATTGTATTATTATAAGACAAACGTTACCATACTTGGAACGTTTTTTGCATTATATAAAAAACTCATTTATCATACTATTTTTATGTCAAGCATTAATTTCAATGTTTCCTTGCGTACTTTTTGTTGAATTGTTTTTTTATTAGTTATTGAATATTTTTGTTTATGCTCATGAAAGTAAAAAATGAAATATAGATTGGGTATTGGGGAATTGAGAGTGATGTGAGGGGGAGGGGGGGAGAGGCCATAAGAGCTTCCATCTTCACGTGGTTGGCCCTGCTTAGTAGAGAATAATTTATTAGACCGATTTAATCTTGGAGCAAACCTCCCTCGATCTAGCATAGCAACAAAGAAGTCATTGTTGACTTAGTTGCTACTCTTTCAGATCGTGGGAGGCTTGTTCCAAGTTCATGCGACTCCAATAAATTGTTCTTGAAACGAAGAGGAGCTTATTCAGGTATGTTTTGAAATTTTCAACATATGTTCTAACATTATCATAAGAATTCATCGTAGAGTAAAAAATACTACATCAATTACTTGTATTTATTGTATAGATAATGATGGATTTTGATTGACTTGGCAGTGCAGGTAAAAATCCTCTTGCATCATGAGCAATACAACTTGTCAACCAGGGTCATGTCCAGGATATTTTTGCTTGTGCACTTGACCAGGTTCGTAATGTCACATTTTGTAAGTTCCTTTACAGTTTATAATTCAATATTAAGCTTGTTCATGATTATTATCTAGGTTTTTTGTACGTGTTTTTTCATCTATTTGATTGTAAGCAACTCTGCATGTTTCCTGTTGTTCATTATGATTTCTCCCATTACCACTCCTAGGATGAATCCGACTTTATTTTTACATAGGTTACTTTATTGTTACTATGATTTCTCCATTTATGATTTCATAGGTTACATCATGTAAAGTTGTCAATCTCAGGTTGGTGATGAGCTTTAGTTCTCCAGATTTGGGGCTTTTTTGATATTTTCTCCCTCATGTCATTCTTGCATCACCTCGTTGTTTGAGCATGCCAATTTTCTACCACTTGTACCAATTGGCACATGTCAATCTCTGAGTGGTGCCACATTTCACCTATTTTCGGCCCACTTGACCACCTGAAAAACTCAAATCCACACACCATGTGTCTTCGTCATGGAGTGCCACATGTCCTAGATATTTAGGCCGATAGGCCTTCTGTTATGAAAGAGATCAATTTTTTTTCGTCAACACTTCTTATCTAGGCACGACACCTGTT
Source organism: Pinus albicaulis (assembly GCA_034641835.2). NCBI lineage: Eukaryota > Viridiplantae > Streptophyta > Pinopsida > Pinales > Pinaceae > Pinus > Pinus albicaulis. The sequence goes on along the minus strand of CM076573.1, from coordinate 651,108,957 downwards.
ACTTGTTTAATTTGACTGTCACAGTCTCTCGGGTTACCTTCTAGGTTTGGCATACCACTGGTTTCTGGTATATTTCCATGGAATCGGTCTAAAAATACTAGCAACAATCCACACACCTGAAACCGTCGACAGAACTTCCGTTTTAGTAGCTACATTTCCGCAACTGCCAATACACCTGCCGTTTTAGTTGCTGCATTTCGGCAGATGCCAATACACCTGTAGTTTCATTCTCCTGGACTCTGTGTATGCATATTTTTCATATAATTTTATCACGAAGTTGGCTGCAGTGCTTTGACATGCCTTTAAATATTTTTGTAGGTTAGAAGACATTTCAGGCCAGAGCTATTGAATAGACTTGATGAGATAGTTGTATTTGATCCTCTTTCACGTGATGAGCTCAGAAAATTTGTTAGACTACATATGAAATATGTAGCGATTCGTCTTGCAGAGAGAGGTGTTGCTTTAGGGGTTACAGATGCTTCTTTGGATCTTGTTCTTCAGGAAGCCCATGATCCTGTAAGTAATCACTTTGTTTTGCTTTCTTTCTTATTCAGAGTCTATCTTTCCAGGGGATGTGCCCGTTATGGTTTTTTATGAGACCGTTGTCAATTTCATCACCGTCACTCATAATATGTTTGATTGTGTTTATAAATAATAAACAATTATTACACCAAACAATAAATAATTAACTATACTATTAGTAATATGATATCTTGAAATAATTCTCATTATAATTTCATAACCTCTGCTCTCACTTGGTGGTGTCTATATCACTAAGTGTGTCTTCTTTAAAATTATAGTTACAGCATATAATGAACAATCAACTGCACTGTGAGTGATATCTTGTAATAATTCTTATTATAATTTCCTAACCTCTACTCTCACTAGGTGTCTATATCACTAGGTGTATCTATTTTAAAATTATAGTTTCAATGGTAGATAAATTGTTATCTGAAAATTATATCTTTGATGGTGATACCTTGTGATTGATAATGCATTTTGAAGCAGCTTTGGCTTTGACTAATATAGTCTCAGGAACCTCTGAGAATACAAAGGTTGTGATTGATTACGGGGCATTGCCTATATTTGTGGAACTTCTTACCTCTGGGAATGATAATGTTCGAGAACAGGTAGCACGTTTATTTTAGAGGCATAAAATTATTCTTCCCAACTATCTTTATATGTCTGTAATTTTGGAATTTGATTTAAAAAACTAGTACCCAACTTTGAGTTCAACTGGTGTTCATGTAAGGTTGTTTGGGCTTTGGGAAATATTGTTGGAGACTCTAAAAAATTTAGGGATCTTGCCCTCAGTCATGGAGCTCTGAGGCAGGTGCTTGCCCAGTTGAATGATACTGCCAGAATTTCAATGATAAGAAATGCTACATGGGCTCTGTCAAATTTTTGCCATGACGTAAACCCCAACCACTATTCGAACAGGTAAGCAGAATACATTTTCTGCCTCTTCTTCTTAGTTCACAGATACTGTGGATTTTTTTAATAGATCTTGGTTCTTGGTAGATTTGGACGTAATATAGACCTAGGCGCTTGTTCATTACAATGACTCTATCATCAGGTTTTAGAAAATGCTCAGAAATTTGGGTTTCACAAGGGGATTACCCTTGCTTGCAATTATCGATTATCAATCACATTCAAAAAAAGTCTTTTGTAGCATTGCTGAGCTCTTTGTAGGTGAACTTCCGAGGGATTTGTTTCCATGATACAACAACCTTGACACCTCCTGTTGCAATTCCTGCAATTCACCCTCTCTACACGCATGAATGACTGTGGCACCCTCTTTTGTGAACAGGTACTGGAGCTGAAGGTACTGGTTTCCATTAGAATCATGGAATTCAACATCCAAAATAGTATCAAATTCCATTGCAATAGTATTCCCCGACGAGGGCAACAGTTCATTCAGACCTATTGGACTCATCACCCCAAAATAGCCTCCAGGGCTACCCAGAGTGTGATCATCTTTGTTGCTGAGTATATTTTTATTTTTTCAATGATAGTTTAGGGTTTTTCTAACATAGCTTCAGCAATCCGATTCAGTGCCTCTTGAATATTGTCACATAATACTCATGGTTTGGATTGATGAGCATGCTCTGAATGGTTGGTTGATTCATAAGAACCACCCATATAGTCATCTTGAGATATTTCAGAAGTTTTCTCGGGTTTCCTTTTTCACCGTTTCTAGTGGGTGGGATGGTGTGGGGTGATCCATAAATATTGGTGCTCTTGTAGTAGGGAATTTGTTTTTGGGGATATAAAGAAGCATTTGATGTAGATATCCCATTGGATGCATTCATAGATGGGCACGAGAGGTCAAGAATTTAAATTAAAAATATGCAACCTCTAGCATGGCAACCTGAAGGCCACGAGAGACACTGGTTAAAGATTGTTTTGTGATGGCCTTAATATGGTCGTGATTTCTTTCTATTATCTTAATGAAAATATATAGTCCGGTCTCATTAAAATGAGGATTGTGGTTGTATTTATCTTTGGTTGTTTCTCTCTTAATGCTCCAGAAGTTGCCAAAAGTTGCGATAGTTTTTTAGTTTTCCTGTTACAACTTAAAAGTGATTTTTAGCAATGGGAGTCATGTTTTTTAAGGTTCATACTAATATGAAGATATTGTAATTCTATATTTAGGATAAGAGAAGATGGCCTCTGCTTTGGGAAGTATGACAACAATTTCCACATCTACCTCATTGGGTAACAATGGAAAGGGGAAGACGTTGGGTGCAATGTTTGATAATTATGGCAGACAATTGTCTTCTCTTTCAGTTTTTTCACCCATTTCCTTTAATCGCTCAAGCATAATAGGGACTCTAAGATTACGCGATAGAGAGAAGGTAGTTAATACAAGAGCTATGGAAAAGGAGTTGTACTTCAACAAGGATGGATCAGTGACAAAAAAATTGCAGGTCAGAGAAAAAATTATGTTTAAAGGAAGGTCACCTGCACGTGAAACTTCACTGCGGTGGATCTTTCCTTGTCCACTTATATTCGATTTTAATGTGTTATTTTAATTTTTCATGGAGTTTTGTTTTGGCATATGGTCTGGCATTCAATTGCACACTTACTGAAAGCATTGTCAATTTGTCTTGCGGGCGGTGTGAACAAACTTGCTGATCTTGTTGGAGTCACCCTTGGGGCGAAGGGAAAAATGTTGTCTTGGAGAGCAAGCATGGTTCTCCGAAAATAGTTAATGATGGTGTGACAGTAGCTAAGGAGGTAATTTGTAGATGTGTCCTCTGGTTTTCTTTTTAACGTTGTATTATTTCCCCCTCTTAAATGTATTAGATTTGGTAGGCATAATTTGAAAACTCAAAGGTGAAAGGAAACATATTTGTTACCCAGTGGTCTACTTGGCCTATGGACTAGCCACATTAGAGTAATGCATAAATATTTTCACAAAAATAAAAGGAAAGGGTTATGGCTGAGTCAAATTTTATTTTTATTGACGGTGTAATGAAATGTATCTCAATGCTATGGTTTTGGCCTTTTTATTGGTTGAATTAGAGGACCCAGTTGAAAATATTGGGGCCAAGTTGGTAAGGCAAGCTACGACAAAGACAAATGATTTATCTGGGGATGGAACCACAACATTTGTTGTTCTTGCACAGGGTTTAATAAGTGAGGGTGTAAAGGTAACTTTTTGTCGATAGTACTCGATTAAGATCATCTATTCATTTTTGTAGGGTCTTATGGTGTTTGGTTTTTTAGTTTTGGATTGGGCTTATTGAGTCTAAGATAGTTTTTGAGTGAAAAAATTGCTATCAGGTATAAAAAAAAATTGGTTCTTTTGTCAAAATTTACGAGCTTGTTAGGAAATACAAAACTGACAATGGTTGTATCTTAAATTTGTGGAAAATAATTTGAAATGAAACCTTTTTGTTTAGGTTGTTGCAGCAAGTGCAAACCTTGTTCAAATTAATAGGGGCATTGACAAGACAATAAAGGCCCTTGTTTCGGAACTCAAAATTTTGTCAAAGGAGGTAAACGCTTGCCTTTTGAGTAGGCTGGTTTTCCTTTTTGCTGATGGTTTGGTGTATCTAATTGAATTAGTTGCCTAAGGTATTTTTGGTTGCAAACTCCTTTTCATTTTTCATACGGTATTGGCCTTGTGGAATACATTTGATTGTGTGGTCTTGTTAGATCTACAACATTTGTAGTTGTTTAGTCTTATGGCCGAGGTGCACTTTTATTATGGAAATAGTTGATGCAATATTGTCATTTAATCCTTACCGCAGGGTAGCATGTTGAGAAGTTTCTTGTGAAACATTTGGTATTGAAAATGACACTTGATCCTATACAGCATCATGCACTTGACTTCAAAATTCATATTCAAAGTGTGCCAGACAATTCTTGCAAAATTTCAAATATTTATGTTGTTTTAAACTATTATCCTTTTCATGTATTGGATGCTGAAAATGAGAAAAAGACTTTGGTATGAAACCAACTGGTGAATAATTTCCAGCAAAACAACCACTTCCAAGACATGATTTAGAAGTAGAACATATGTACTTATGAAGCATAGAAAGATATCCTTGATGCATTGTCAATGTTTGGCTAGGGTTATTTTTGGATAAAATAACTCCTTATTCCTAGAATAGTGATCTTCAATACAAGTAAATTTCTTTCACGAACACTTATGCCACTTGGCTTGTTGTTTATGTACTTTGAGCTCTACAAAAAAAATCTACAAAAGTTTTCTATATAAATGACCACAAAAATGTAATACTTACCTTTATATTTCAGTAACCCTGTAATAAAGTCTATTGATATATCTTCTATTCTTTGAATATGTATGTGGAATGGTTGAAGTAACCCTAGAGATTTTACTATCTCTCTTTTATTTATTATGCAAACCTGACCTTCTCTTAAAAAAATTTGAATATATTTCTTCATTCCTTCCAAAAATATATTTTTTGATCCTTTGAGATGTTTTAAGGAACCCTTCGTCCTACCATCAGAGAGACATGGGACTCCCTTAATATTTGTTTATTCAAATATGCTTGTGTGCATAAAAATATTCTACATTTGCACCAAAGTATATCTCTCTTTCACTCCCAATGCTCCATAAAGTTCATCCCATCCTTTATAAATTTTAGTTTTTGTTTAGTACTATTGTCATTTTTCCATTATGGCAAGCTTCTTCTAGCCACCTAGGAATAGAAAATGTAATTGGATATAAATTTGAGGCCTCTTCTATTTAGAAAGAGCATCATGTACTAAATTTTCCTTACCCTTTTTGCAGATTATCTCAAAATTAAAACTTTGCATTTTTTCTCCTCATTTTTGTTAATCTTCTAATGAAAATCATAGCTTCAAAAAATACTTTATGCTATCATGGTATATCTTGACTTTAAAGTACCTCCCAATGATATACTATCCTCATTTTTTATTGCATGTAATATTGCTTCCATTTATTTTTCATACGTAGATTTCACCAAATATTTTCTTTGAATTCCTTGCTTTTAAAAGCCAATGATATCCCTTATTGTGTTAATGTTACGTAAATTCCTTGTCCTAGTGCCTCACACTCTACTATGAATGTTTTACCAAAAGTAGGTGCAACCGATGTTGGTGTGGAAGACATGGCATCCATTGAAAGAGAGAATGCCAAAGTAGCCTCATCATTCCATATAAATGATATTTTCTTCAAGAGATATGTGAGTGGACTTGAAATGCATGCATAATTCTTAACAAATGATCAATAATATCATATAAGTCTAAAAAATCTTCTAAGAACCTTGATTTTCTTAGGAATAGGTCATTTTGTAATAGCTTGCATCTTTTGAGGCTCCAACTTCACTCCTTCCTTTAAAACAATATGAACCAAATACTCAAATTTTTATTTCCCAAAAGCACATTTGGATATTTTTACATAAAAATGATTGTTCTCAATAATTATTTATATAACTTTTCCACATGTTTAGTGTGGTATTCCCATGATTTATTATAAATATATGTATTATCAAAGAAAACCAACACAAATTTTATAAGATGGGATCAAACAAAATTGTTCTTAAGTCGAGCCCGCCGGACTTCAAACGGCGATAAACCATAATTCAAACCAAATTCGCGTTCCAAAATAGCCTGCTGACGTCGACCAATTTTGTGACGCGAAAACCAAATGAATTCCGCCCTAATCTTTTTCGGGTCCGAAGTTGGGCTGGCGTACGGAGGGAGAGTTGTGACGCGAATTTCTTATCAAATTTGCCCTAATCTTTTTCGAGTCCGGATTTCCACTGCGCGAGCGGCCCAAACAAAGATCTGCTCCAATCAATTTCTGCCACGTGTCCTCAATCAAAATTTGCCCTGTTCCTGGATGCGGGTGCATTCGATGGCATTTAAGGCGATGGGACATGGATGTGGCGATTTCATATCAATCACATTAAGTTTTAACGCTGTTCAATTAGCCGATATTTAAGTTCCAAGGTTTTCACATCAAATCGCATTAAGTTTTAACACTGTTCAAGATCAGACCTCCACTCATGTTAGCGATTCCGCATGCTCCAATATGATCCGGCCTTCGGCTCTCATTAATGAGAGATTAATTATGACAGGCGTTCTTCGATTGCATTGCAGTCAGGTCGATAAAATGGCGTTTCGCTATGGTTTTTCAGACGAGCCGCAACCTTTGAATTGCAGATGCTCTCCAGTTGCTAGGTTACACTGCCTGCTCACTATGATGAGAAGAAGAAGTGGCCAGCTGAACTGTTGCTTAGACCTTGGTGCATATTTGCATTTCTCTCGGTCTGGTATGTGTCTGTCTTCCTCGGTTTCTTGGAATCCTGCTTCTCCGTCTCGTCTTGTGCCCATTGCTGAGACTGCACCCATGCCTCGCTTGCGTCAAAGGATACGTTGTCGCAGGGGGAGCACTAGAGGTCAACCCCTGCGCGCTCCCTCCAGCCCCTCAACCGAGTCGTCTTCCTAGTCCAGTGATTATTACGCAGGTCTCTATCCAAACACTAGAAGTGGGCGGGGTCAGGTTCTAGAATCTGGCCACTGTATGGGCTCCCCTTCTCCTCATTTCCCCACTGCTTCACCTTCTCCCATGACGCGCACTGCGATTTTTCCCTTTAATTTCTCTCTGAACCGCCCACGAATCACAGCTTCAATCACCGTGGTTTTCCGTGAGGAGGCCCAAATGGAGGAACAATGCACCCGTCTGGCGGGTCTAAGCTCAGAAAAAGCTGGCCAACATTCGGGCCTTCAGGAGGGGAGAGGTGGCGTGAATGTGGAGATAGCACCTGGCGATCCTGGACCTTCCGAAGGATGGCGCCGAATCGTCGAGGAACCACCGGAGGAGTAGTTTGGTTAATTTGGTTTTCTTGCTTCGCAGGCCCACTTAATTGGGCATGTTTTAGATTATATTACTGTGCTGGACCTCTGTAATATTTTTGAATTCTGTAAACGTTCAAGACTGGTTTCCCCGTATGAGGGCAGTCTTCTTTTTTGATTTTTTGATGACAAATTTGCCATAAGTCTGGGCAATGTTTTTGACTAAAGTCATGCTGTAATTTTATTCCCACTGTTAATAGATTAACTTTACTTAGAAAAAAAAATGTTGCCCTGTTTCTATTTTAAACCTGTTTTTTGAAATACAGAGCCATGTTTATATGATTTTTTATAGTCGAAGCGCTGCGGGGTGGTTTATTATATTAATATTTCATGGTCGAATTATGTTCATAACAATTGGAAAAAAAAATGTTGCCCTGTTTCTATTTTAAACCTGTTTTTTGAAATACAGAGCCATGTTTATATGATTGTTTATAGTCGAAGCACTGCGGGGTGGTTTATTATATTAATATTTCATGGTCGAATTATTTTCATAACAATTGGAAAAAAAATGTTTCCCTGTTTCTATTTTAAACTTGTTTTTTGAAATACAGAGCCATGTTTATATGGTCTACGTATTATACTCTTTCTCTGTATATCTACAAGAACCTTTTTGCTATGAACAGGGTGGATGTTGTAGTGGGCTACTAATGGAAACAAGAGAGCCTGAACCTTACATCTCGGATGCAACAGATGGTTACCAATTTTGGAATCAAGCGAGCCTGATCTTACAAGCGAGCCTGGGTTTCTGTAGATGGTTTTTATTTCCGGGAACAAGCGAGCCAGAACATATAATCGACCCTGGGTTTATACATATTTTTGCTCTATCATGGATGCTTTTTGTGTGAGGCGTATATCAATAGTACATGTCTCTGCACATTTCCTGTATCCTCTTTATGATACTATTTTATGTGTTGACAGGTTATCACTCTACCTTCAAAACTAGTGATGTTGGTCTATGTTGCTGGTTTATTGATATGGTCTGATGGTATTTTTATATTTTGGACATATCACACTCCTCACATGATTAGCGTTTTTCTCTGTTCAAGGATTTTGGGTAATTTAATTTGTATTTGGAACAAAGGACGTCGGTACTCTATTTGTTGCTTTACTATTCTACATAATGTTATTTCACTTTCTGATAGATGCCTCGTGCATATTTGGATGCTTTCTCAGATTGTCGATAATCTCCATGTGGACCATTACTAGGTTTTATATCATGTCCCTGTATGTGACATGGGGTATTTTTCTATCATTGTCTGGGGTGGGACTTCCACTTTTCTGGATGGATATTTGGGTTCCAATCTTCAAATGTGAAAATGTAATGACTTCATAGATTGTTTTACTTCATATAATATATTCAAAACAGCATTTTTTCTCTTGTGAAAAAAAAATGATTGTTTATAGTTGAAGCTTTGTATGGTGGTTTATTATATTAATATTTCACGGTCGAATTATGTTCATAACAATTGGAAAAAAAAAATGTTGCCCTGTTTCTATTTAAAACCTATTTTTTGAAATACAGAGCCATGTTTATATGATTGTTTATAGTCGAAGCGCTACGGGGTGGTTTATTATATTAATATTTCACGGTCATTAGAATGCCCACAATTCATAACAAATATTGGAGATTTACTGTCATGTTTTAAAGTTTCATTTTTTTTTTTTTAAATTGAACCCGCTGTCGGTATACCAACGCTTTGTAAGCGTCGGTCTTCCGACGTCTTGAACAATTTCCGTCAGTATTCCTAGGGTCGGTATTGCGATGCTTTTGGAATGTGTCGATATTGTGACGCTTCTGGGACGCGTCGGTCTTGCGACAGCATAAAAACGTCGGAAGAGCGACAGTATAAAAACGTCGGAAGAGCGACGTTCAAAACATCGGACCACATTTCGTAAGAATTGCGACAGTTTACAAAGGTCGGAAGAGCGACATTCAAAATGTCGGACCACATTTCGTCGGAATTGTGACAGTTTACAAACGTCGGAAGAGCGACGTTCAAAACGTCGGACCACATTTCGTCGGAATTGCGACAGTTTACAAATGTTGGAAGCGCGACGGTTTGGGAAACGTTGGAAGAGAGACGCTTGTTTGGAAGCAACGGAAAAAGTGTCGGTAGTGCAACACTTTGTCAGTGCGTCAGAATTGCGACGCAATGGAAAACCACGTTTTTCCCATCCTCAAACTGTCACTCTTGCGATGACTATGTGTCGGAATAGCGACGAAGTTGTGGTCGGAAATTGCACCAAATTTTCTAGTGGGTAACATTGAATTCACCACCATTTTACTCTATTGAGAGACACATATTTGAATATGTTGGTTCAGGGGAGGTGCTTGGGGAATTTTACCCTATGGCGTACCCTGATGGATACTTTGTTGACTCCTCAGAGGGGTAGCTACCTTTTGACCTCGAGGGGTCATCGGAGGAGTTGAGTGTGGCGACCCTATTGGGGTTTCCATTGGTGTTGTGGTTGGTGACCCTTGGGGGTTTCCAATCAAACATGCCCGATAAATGATGTTATGATAACAACGACAATGTGACGTCATCTGCGCTTGAATGGCGAGAGGTCTGACACTCCTCCCTTTAATGGGGGGGGGGAGAGGGGTTTAAAAAACACCTAAATCAACGGGGTTCTGTCGGGTCCCCTATGATGTCGATTAGTGATAATTTGTTTTATTTGGGAAGTAGGATGGTTCCTATCAAAGCAAAAATACAATCACATGCATAAAACAAAGCGAAAAATAAAAAGGTGATTTTTCTCTTTAGCGTTACACTCTGTGGTCAATCAAGAAAAAAATGAGTTCTTTTTTTTTCCTACGATACCAAAAGCCTATATAGACCTAATCGTCCTTAGACTGTCAATGTAATTGGGCCTTGGGTGGATATATTCTGATGGGTACCAGGGCCAACTTCTTGAAAGAACTGGTGACACCTTCTAGTAGCCGAAGAACCAACCAACGTAAAGGTATGAGGAACAAGTGCTTCCTACAACTTCACCTATAGGGAAGGATGCCCTATTTTTGGCCACTAAAGTATCATTGTCCCATGTGAGCATTCGAGTCTTGAGCTTGTTATTAATCGGTTACCAGTACTAAGCACTATATGGGTCAGGTAGCCCCATAAAGTATTACACACACTAGGCCTAAGCTTAACCCCATCTGAAATGGGTCTCTGTAATGCAAGGGTATTCGTTCTTAGGGCGTACAGATGGGTTTGAAGCTCCCTAAAATGTCAACATCTATGTTTCAATATGTATTATGAACACACTGACTTATTGGATACCTACCCTCGATGGTCCTAACCTGAACTATAATTTCTTTTGAGGCCCATGTTGGTAGAATTTAGTGACTTTCGTTAATGATTATTTTTAGAGAGGCTCTATTTTTCATAGGGTGCGCTTTGGTGACGTAACTGTAAGAAGAGAATAAAGGTCCCAACACACTAGGTGACTTATGGTTCAATGCTTACCGATGCATTGTGTGTGATTTGGAGTGAACAATCACAAGTGTTATGAGATGTGGATATGCGATGATCCTTTAAAATCCTTTTCTAATTACCATATGTGTGATTTTTCCTTCCAAAAATTGAAATGATGGGTCGCTTACACCTTGCCTAATTAGACTATGTTTTATCTATAGGTAGACGGAAAATTTTCTTAGGAAAGCATTCATATGCATACCCAGGCTCACCGAGAGGTGCAAGGATGACAAATATTACTCACTTTATTTGTTTATATTTTAATCCTTGTCCCAAATATTAATGTAAAATTGAACTAATCTAATGAAAAAAATTGAAAAACTTGAACTAGCAAAAGATATGTGAATATATGGGCAACTTATTCTTTACTAATTAAGCTACATATTTTGTATCTTTTATCATAAAATAATTTTTTCAGAAAACATATGTCGATTTTAGGCCACTTACATGTTCCCTATTTAAACTATGTGTAATTTTCAAAATAAAATACTAAAATTAAAACTACCTAGTTGCTAAGCTAATTCGAGGTTAAACATAGTACTAAAATACAAATACAAAGTGATGGAAATTTATTCGGGGTTGAAAATGAGAAAAAGTAGCCAATTATTTTCTTGTTGGCCTGTCCTGTGGGTTATCTCCCCAGAAGCATGGAACGTGCATTTGTTGGAGCACAAAGCGTGTTTTCAGAGCACAAAGTGCGTTGTCCGACAGAGTAAAGAAAAATTTCCCTCTCCCCTGCGAAAAATTTTTCAGTGAGTGTGATTGAAGATGCAAAGAGAATGTAGGGGTGGTTTGTAGTAAACTGAGATGGAATAAGGACCTGCATAAAAAACCATTAACTCAAAGAGAAAGAATCCAATGGAGTCGTCATTCCTGTGGTAGTGTATTTGGCGCAAGGGTGTACAAAATACACTTTGTTAGCAAGTTGGCTGCTACCTGCACAAGGTCAGAGAGAAAAAATTTTGTCTATTGTAATTGGAAGATATTTGGTACATTGTAAATTAAGTTTGAGGGAAACATAAGCATACAACATAAAGAAAAAAACAAAACACAAGACGAAAAATACAAAAGCTTGATGGAGAAAACAAACTAATAACAGAAATAGAGAGTTCCCCCTTTATTAGTTGTTGGTGGTAAAAAAGATACATTTCTAAACACTTGAAGAGGGCCCTTTCAACTATGGAGCTTAAACACACAAAACAAGGAGCTCTCCTTCCCTCGAGTTCTTGCAAGTGTCTCTTCCTTCTGTCAAAGGATGGTAGATCAAGATCAAATGGTGGACCTCTCTCTCTTGGACTGAGATGTTGGCTGGCCAACATATGAGTCCTTTCAATCCCTCTGTTGTTGGAATATGAAAGATGGTTTTATATGAAACAATTTGGCCAGCATAACAATGTGTCTCTAATTCTTCTTCCAAAGGTTGGCTTATATAGACATTTCTTAAATTCCTTCCTCTTCCCTTGGCCCAAGATGGATAATGACACAAGAGTGGAGGAGGGATTCATTTCTATGATGCATTTAAGCCTCAAGGTGGCTCCATGTCGATTGTCCTTGGTATTAATAAGTGGAGAATATTCCTAACCAAGTTTTCCAAGTGGTCCGAGATGGTGACATTTCGCCATCATCATCACCACACGCCTATCGGAAGAATAGTCGCACTGTCATGCAAAAGTATTTTTTTTCTAGTGCATTGTCCATTAAATTCTCCCTTAAACTTAGGAAAAATTAAATTTTTGTCCGCTTTAATGTATTCCTTTTGTGAAAATCTTCATCTTCACCTTCAACTTGACATTTTTTAATGTCTTTGGCCTGTATGATTTTCTATTGTTAACACCTACAATCACTATTTTAAAGAAAATATTTTTTTTTTGTTTTATCCCTTTATGGATTTCCACACTAAATCTCTAGTGTCTATTTAATTATGTCATGCTTGTTTGTTAAATTCACAAACAAATAAAAATAGTGATGTTTCAAAAGTTTCAACAATTACTTTAAAAAAAAAAAAACATACACATTAACAAAATAAAAATTAAAAAAACTTTTTAAATTAAAACGATCAAACTTTAATAAAAAGAGTCTACTCCAGTAAAACAATTAAACTTTAATTTAAAAAAGCCTATTTCATTGTTTGTATGTGCTTATACTTATCCTTTCACTTAGTAAACAACCACTAATAAATATATATTACATAATTTCTTTTACAATAAGTATACGAAAATAATAAAATTAAATTAAAAAATAAAAAACTTTTTAAAGTAAAACAATTAAACTTTAATAAAAAGTGCCTACTTTGGTAAAACCATTAAACTTTAATGAAAAAAATGCTTAATTAATTGTTTGTATGTGCTTATCCTTATGCTATCACTTAGTAAACAACCACTAATAAATATACGACAATAACCTGAAACAAGGAATAGTGATCGAAAAAATACATAGCAAAAAGGCATAGAAGTTGAACTCAGAAATGTTAAATAAAATGATAAAGAATGAATAATAAACAATAGGGAGTTATTAGAAGATTAAACAAATGCATATCAAAAAGGCATGGAAGTTCCAGCCGTAAGGGGAGCCTATCTGGAACATAAAATACTAATGAATAATAAACATAAGAAGTCTAAGTCGTAGCCCCTGATCATGATGGACAGGAGAAGTGAACCTGCTTACTTAGTAAGCCAGGAGAATTTAACACGTGTACTTAGGAAGTAAGGAGAATGAAACCTAATGACTATGGAGTTTTTAATAAACTAATTTATCCATCGACATTAATAAATTAAATTAGCATGTGTACTTAGAGGTGCAACGGAACCTTGATAGGAGTTGGGAAGGTGGAAAGTAGTAATCAACTAAAAATTAGATAATTTTTTTAGATAGAAAATAAGGGAATGAAGCTTCCTAAATTGTTTATAGCACAATTATAATAGAAGACAATAATGGATAAGGACAAGATATTCACCAACAAATGTTTTATTGAATATCTATTTTAAACAACTTGAACTAAAAAAATTACCAATATTGCAGAAGTTTGGTTCATGAATACAATTTTATTTTTGTCTTGCTTCCATAATATTTATAATCATTCAATGACCAAATATAATGAAAGTAAAAAATTCATTATGCCTTGAAAGTGTGAAACGGTTTCAGCTAAAATCATTTAGAGACTAAAAACAATAATAATAGTGGACTGAAAACAATAGACTTAGATAATCTAATTTGTAAAAATTAAATTGTTTATAATATGAGATCAATTTATTTCAAGAACAAACTAAGAACATGCCTCGTTGGTTTGAAGGTTTCTTCCACTTACGGGATCATAACTAAGACATCGCAAGACCTTCATGGTCATAAAATTTTGATGCATATGGAATTGGAAATGATTAAAGGTGTAGTTCAGGGAGCACTAGAGGAAGAGGTGTACAAGAAATTAAAATAAATTGCGACAGCAACGTGACAATCTCTGCTCAGTCATGCATCCAAACATGACCTCCAAAGTTGGATAACACACGTTCACACCATAATGTTGAACGTGCAAGTTGAGAAATCAAGCATTAAATAGAACTATGGATGAAAATCTACATAATCAATGAAAGGATTGGAAATCCTTGAAAAGTGGTACTTATGCTTGGCATTACTAAACACAATATATTTATGGAGTTATGAAGATTATCATGACCAAGAGGAACATAAGTGTCAGCATGGAAAAATGTAGATATCTAATGTGAGTTGCATTAGTAACTCCTTATTACTAACAACAATTGTTATTACTAAACATCATAATTGTTCAAGATCCATGAATTGGTATATCTAGAAGTAATTATGAACACAAGTGATGAAACAAAAGGAAATGGATCCATTTCATGTTTCTTATTTCTTGAAAATTTATCATGAAATATTAATAATACTTTTTTATTTTCATGGAGGAAAACATAATTTAACTAGATATGAAATGGGTCCATTTCATATTTCTCATTTATTGAAACTTTGTTATGAATATTAATATTACTTGTTTTTTTTCCATGGAGGAAGACATAAGTTAAACATATATTTTAAAGGTTTTTTTTTGTTTTTTTTTCAAATAATAGTATAGTTTAAACACTTATTTATTTTTGTCATTTATTGAATATAATTATGTTATAAATTGTTATAATAATAGATTTTAATTGTTAAATATGCACATAATGAGTGTGGTTGTTAGGTCCCAATAATACTAGTGTATCCCCTTATTACTATTATTAGTGTAGCCCCCTTATTATTGTTGTTGTGCCAATGTAGTCCCTATATTGCTATGAATGTGCCCCATATTGGGCCACTATTGTTACTGTTTTTTCATTACATTATTATTTTTATGTCGGCTCTGATTATATTGTGACCCCTTACATGACTATATATAGAAATGAGGTTTTGTAATTTGAAGAATTCAATAATTTTTAGTTTACATAATATAAAGGAGGTTTCCCCCTTGAAGGGGATATTTTCTAAGTCGTTTATCTATTATTTCTATTTTTTTTTTGAGTTGGATGCATAACATTTAGTATGAGAGATTTGGATTCTAGGGTTTCACTTCTTCAAACAAGTCATCTTGGAATTTTCGATATAACGTTGTTTCTATGAAGCTTTAGAATTTGAAATTGAAACCACGTGGAGGAGATATATAATATAACCTTGTGTAAGAATTTTAGATCTTGGTTCACTATGTTTTCAATGATACGATCTGAGGAATTTAGGGTGTTTGAAGGTTCACAATTCTATCTCAAACAAGCGACCGATGGAAAATCATCATAACTTTCGTTTCGGGCATTGGAACTGAATTATGTAAATAGTTGCTGAAAAAAAAAAAAAAAAAAAAACTTTATTTTCTTGTGTATTAATTTCAAGGCCAAATGTTAAAAACGTGACATCTGGAACACTGTACAATTTCACTCTACTCAACCATTCCATAATTAGGTCATTGTGGGATATCGAACATAACTTTATCTTAAAGAATCCAAATTAGCTCTGACCTATGCCATTGGAAATAAGACTCAGAGGGATACTATAGGACTGAAGTTCAAACCTTGGAGATCCAAAATTACAGAGATACAACAAGTTCAATATTGAGCTCTTACACAACAAGAAAAATGTGTGTAATTTTTTAAAATTTTCATAAGGTTTGTTTGTCAAAAAAATAGTTTGAAGTGATTGAAAGAGAATATTGAAGCATAAATATAATGCATGGCCTTAAGAAGTAAAATGGAAACACCTAGTAAGAAAACATAAATCTCTTCTATGACACATGAAGAAGAGGGAGAAATGCAACATGATATATCAATATTACGATACCAAGTGCAACAAATGTCGCTCTCACAAAAAGTAACAAAAGCTAACATGGATGGTTTAAAGAATGACATGGAAGCTAATATGTATTTTTTGAATAATTTCATGGAAGCTACTATGGATGATTTGGATAATGGTATGGAAGCTAAGATCGATGGTATAGAAGAAAAAATTGAAGGTTTGAAGGAATGTTTTACAAAGTTGCTACAAGAAAATATTCCTAGTGGCATAAAGGTAGAAGAGGATAATCATGATGATAAAAAAGGAAATGTTAATCATGACTTCATAGAATCTAATGTTCGATTGAAGAGCCACATATTCCAAAGATCGATATGAGGAAGTTTGATGGAAAGGATCTCGTAACATGGATACTACAAATGGAGCAATATTTTGATATCGATAATGTGAAAAACACACAAAATGTACACGTTGCATTTTTTTATTGAATAAAATCAGTTTGTATGGTATCGATGGATTTTATCTCGTAAAAAAATGTTACTTGGTCAATTTTTACGAAAGGAATGATAGTACATTATGAGGATACAAAGAGAAACACCTTCTTTAGCCAATTGATAAATCTAAAACAAAAGGGTTCAATGGTGGAGCACGTTGAGGACTGAAAAAAATTTAATATAAGGGTAAATGATATTCTAGAGGAGCATATTATTGATGTCTTCATAGGTAATTTAATAGATAACTTATAATATTAGGTTCACCTTTGGGAACTTGGTTCATTGGAAAAGGCATCCAGGTTGGAAAGAAAAATTGAAAGCAAACTTATGGTGACAAAGAAGACTCCCACTCATAACTATAAAGATGTAAGTGTTACTACTCCTCGCCCTCCACAACCTACAAGGTTGATACCCCAAAAATTGGAAGAAAAAGGAGAAAAAAGGATTTTTTACAATTGTGATAGAAATACACTAATGTTCATAAGTGTGCTGAGAAGAAATCATTTTACATAGATTGTGAAGAGGAGGAAGAAAAGGAGCAAGAAACTTCAAAATAAGAGGATATACACCAGGAACCAACCTTATAGAAAGAATAAATGAATCCAACCATATCTTGTAATGCACTGGCAGGAATTACCACTCCTCAAAATCTCAAGATAGAAGGACATATCAAGAAGAAAAAGGTAATAGTCTTGATTGATTCATGTGGTACCCATAATTTTATTCATTGTAAGATAGTGGGGGAATTGAATTTCTTCCTATGTCTAGCACTGGAGTGTCAAGTGATGGTTGGAAATGGAGGAACTATAAATTGCTATGGAAAGCACCATACTATCAAACTAACCATGGGGTGATATGTAATTAATATTCCAATTCTTTCCATTCCAATGGGTGGTGTTGATGTTGTACTAGGAGTCCAGTGGTTACAATATTTGGGTACGATAGATTTTAACTTTCAAAAAACTTTCTAGAGATTATTTTGGGAAGGAAATGAAGTTGAATTAAGGGTATCATAGTAAAACTAGGAAAGATATTAAACTATAATGGTATGAAAAAACTTCTAAAGAAATAAAAAGGGGGCTTAACTACACAATTATTGTCACTAAAAGTTTAGACATCAAAATTATCTATTTATCCAGATCTCCAAAAATTCCTGGACAATCATTCCAAGGTATTTGACACTCCCAAAATCCTCCCACCTATTTGTGATCATGTTCATGTTATTCATTTGATTACAGGAAGTGATCCTCTAAACATCAAGCCTTATAGATATGCATATGAATAGAAGACTCAAATTGAACATATGATTGCATAAGTGCTAGAGGCCAGTATAAGTCAACCTAGTCAAAGTTCTTTCTCTTCTCCAATGGTATTGGTGCACAAGAAGGATGGTGTTAGGACCCTATATTACTAGTATAATCCTTTATTGTTGTTAGTGTAACCCCCTTATTGTTATTGTTGTACCCCTGTAACCCCCATATTTTTTTCATTTTTTTTTGTAAATTCGGTAGGACCTTCTATTTTCGATTTATCAAAAAAGGACAGGCTACAAAATATAGAGTTTTTTCGATGGCCTCAACCTGCCCGGAGGAAACCAGGTCTGTTGGCCATCTGAGTGCATGAAAAGCTTGCCAAAACCGAAATTGTCTTTTCCTTCTATATGCCGCTTGAACTAGCTGTCCTACTATGACATTATAATCAAGACTAATACAGAAACTAAATACAGAAAATATCCAAAAGTACATATAACAACTTCCTAAGCCAACTATCCATCAGAGGAAGAAACTGGTGCTGGATCCTTCACAGTGGATCCAGGCATATCTACTTGCTGCATTTGCTGGAGCAGCTTCTCAATGCATCCAATCTTGTCATTTGTTCTCTGAATTCAATCAGTTGCTTGATGTTGGGTGATTTTAATATGGTGTAGCTGACATTGAATATCTTCTAGCAGTTCTTTGACTTGAGGTTCACTCTTTAGTTGTCCTACTTTGTCTTGGGTGGGCTTAAAAATTTGCATTGCCTTTGCAAGAAGGCATTTCAGAAGCCAGTAAGTATGCATGGTCTGGTTTAATAAAGTAAGTCTGCCCCAGTGTTTCCAGGATCCTGGATGAAATCCAAAATCTCTGCTTCAGCCTCATTGTCCTTTGGTTCAATCTACAGGTCTCTTTCCCAACCTCGAATTTGTTGGCGCACTGGTGAAGAATTGCCCATGATATAACTGACAACCAGATTCTCCAAATGTTCCTGGTTAGTTTTTCTACCTCTTTTCTTTGAAACTTTCTCTGGCTGCACCTTCTGTTTGCATTTGCCAATCTCAAACCTTAAACAATGTTTCCCCATCCTTATCATGTGCCTATACAACGAATACATAATGTATGAAAAAGCATACAGGAGGTTATAAGGACTCTTCAAATGAAACAGATTTACAGACAGCTTGTATCTGTCAACAGTGCGATAATTAGGACTGCCTGGGCGCAACTTAATGACCCAGGACTGTCGTTGCCCCAATTCGCTTTTCAAACCAAGGCTTTCAGTTTCCAAGGGTCGAGAGCTACAGCGGAAGTCATACCCAACTCCCCGAATGATGATAGAATAAACAGTGAGCAAAGAGCCAGAGCCACTATAAATCTGCAGGTAAAAAGCTTGGGTGCAGGGTTTGTTAAAGATGCTAAGAAAGTCATTGATACCCGCACGATTAAGCAACTCCTCGTGGATTGTTTGCAGCCATGCATGGTGGCAGGGATTATATAAAACCATTGTATGACAAACAAGGACCGCCTCTAACCACTGGTTTTTTAAAGGAATAACATTTGGAAGGGTGGTAGCTGCGAATTTTGAACATGGGTCTCTGGAACAAGGAGGAACCAACCATGCATAGTTGCAAGGATTATATAAAACCATTGTATGACAAACAAGGACCGACTCTAACCACTGGTTTTTTAAAGGAATAACATTTGGAAGGGTAGTAGCTGCGAAATTTGAACATGGGTCTCTGAAACAATGATGAACCAACCATGCATAGTTGCAGGGATTATATAAAACCATTGTATGACTAACAAGGCCCGACTCTAACCACTGGTTTTTTAAAGAAATAAAATTTGGATGGATGGTAGCTGCGAAATTTAAACATGGATCTCTGAAACAAGGTTGAACCGATTTGGGCAAGGGAATAAACAACCCAAAAAACCAACATATAACCCAACTATCCTGTGTATAGTCGAAAACCATGATCATATGCCAAGAGGTGAACGCCATGCATTGGAGAAGGAGTACCGATACATACCGTTCAAGCGTTTCCCGGTTGATAAATTCCTCGCACCGTCGCTTCTGCTCCCAAGCTTTTGCATGCACAGAGCTTTGCATGAGCAATTGGGGCGAAGGAGGGCGGATACAAACCTTAAGCGGAAAATGTTGTTCGTGCGCTGACAGACCAGGTTGGCTCGCGTACATAGTGATCATTCCAAAGCAGGTGCTCACACACTCCAGTGATCGGATGAGGCGGTGCATCATAATGAGAAGTAATTGCCGAGAGAAGGCCTCCGCCAGAGCGCCACGTTACACCCTCTAATCACCCCAATCGGGGGTGTAACCCCCATATTTTTATTATTGTGCCCTTACATTATTATTCTTAGGTCAGTTAGGATTAGATTGTGGCCCCACTAGGATTACATTGTGGCCCCCTGGACTCCTATATATAAAAAGGAGGTTTTGTCATTTGTATCATCCAAGATTTGTTCATTCATGTAATGTATTGGAGGTTTCCCCCTAGAAGTGGCTTATTTCTAAGGCATTGATATCTCTTTTCATCTATTTTTGGAGTTGGTTTCAGAACATTTGGTATCAAAGGTTTGGATTCTAGGGTTTCGCTGCTCCAAACAGGCCATCGTGGAATTTTCGCTATAATTTTTTTTCTACAAAGGTTCAAAAGCTGAAATTTTTAGGGTGCGAAGCCGAAATCCTGGGGAACATCATCGCAAAATTTTAAATCTTGGTTCGCAATATTTCTGAGATATAGTTTGTGGAAATAAGCAATTTTTCAGGCTCCTGAATTTCATCTCAAAGAGGTGATCGTGGGAAAATATTCATAACTCTCTCTCTGAGCATCGGATTGGAATGATGTAAAAAGTGGACGCAAGTAAATAGGCTATAGTTTCTTGTCTATAAATTTCAAAGCTGAAGGAGGAAACAGTGACATGTGTCAAGTCGTACAAGTTCACTCTACTGAAAGAATACATAATTAGGTCATTGTAGGAGATTGGAAGTAACTTTGCCTTGAATAATCCAAATCAGGTAAGACCTGTGGCATTCAAAAGAGGATTCAGAGGGCTACCTCAAGGCCAAATTTCAGATATTTAAGATCTGAAATCACAAAGATAATTCAGTTTCAATATCAAGCTCCTCAAAAGGAAGAAAAAGGTGTGTTTTTTTTTGTTTTTTTTTTTTTCGAATTGCAAGAGTCTTGTGTAAAAAATTAGTTTGAAGTGATTCGAAGGGCCTATTGAGCCTATATATTAGTATTGGGTTCTAAAATTCGCCCTAAAAGGAATTCAACACCCATTAAGCCTTTAGAAGGCTCTACTATGACTCATGAAGACGAAGAATGGAAACATGACATATCCAAATTACAAGAGCAAGTGCAACAAATTTCACTCTCGCAAAGAGAAACAAAAAATGACATGGAAGTTTTGAAGAAAGGTGTGGAAACTAAGATGTATGGTTTGAAGAAAGGCGTGGAATATAAGATAGATGGTTTGAAGAATGGCATGGAAGCTAAGATGGATGGCATGGAAGCTGGCATGGAATCTAAGATGGATGACGTGGAATCTAAGATCAATGAAAAAATGGAAAACATGAAGAATGATATAAAAGAAGACATGGAAGGTTTGACAAAGTTGATACAAGAAATGTTTCCTAGTGGTGAAAATATAGTAGAGGAAACTCATGATGAGAACAAAATAAATGTTAATCCTGATTTCATAAAATCTAATGTTGGAGGGAAGAACCACCATATTCCAAAAATGGATATGAGGAAGTTTGATGGCAAGGATCCCGTAACACAGATACTACAGATGGAGCAATATTTTGATCACAATAATGTGCAAAACACACGAAAGATACACATCGCAACTTTACATTTAGAACAAAATACATTTGTATGGTATCGATGGCTTTACTCCCGTAAAAAAATTGTCATTTGGTCAATTTTTACGGAGGAAATGATAGCACATTATGAGGATACAAAGAGCAACACCTTCTTTAGCCAATTGATAAATCTTAAACAAAAGGGTTTAGTGGGGGAGCACATTGAGGACTTACAAAAATTGAATATAAGGGTAACTGATATTCCAGAGGAACCCAGGATTGATGTCTTCATAGGGACTTTAAAGGATAACATCCAACATGAAGTTCGCATTTGGGAACCTGATTCATTGGAGAAGGCATTCAGGTTGGCAAGAAAAATTGAATGTAAAATTATGGCAACAAGGAAGCCTACCACTCACATCTATAAAGATGGAAGTGTTGCTACTCCTAGACTTCCACAACCTGCAAGGTTGACACCACAACAATTGGAGGAAAAAAGAGCAAAAGGGCTTTGCTACAGTTGTGATAGAAAATACACTAAAGGTCATAAATGCGCTAAGAAGAAATTATTTTACATAGATTGTGAAGAGGAGGAAGAAAATGAACAAGAAACTTCAAAAGTAGAGGATATACACAAGGAATCAACCCTAGAAGAAGAAGAAATGAGTCTGGCCATATCCTGTAATGCATTGGTAGGAATTACCACTCCTCAAACTCTCAAGATAGAAAGACATATAAATAATAAAAAGGTAATAGTGCTTATTGACTCAGGTAGTACCCATAATTTTATTCATTGTAAGGTAGCCAAGGAATTGAATTGTTTCCTATACCCAACACCAGAATTTCAAGTGATGGTTGCAAATGGAGGAACTATAAATTTCTATGGAAAATTCCATAATATCAATCTAGCCATGGGGGAATATGTATTGAATATTCCAATGCTTTCCATCCCATTGGGAGGTGTTGATGTTGTACTAGGAGTACAATGGTTACAATCTTTGGGGACGGTAGCTTTTAATTTTCAAGAACTTTTCTTGAAATTTTTTTTGGAAGGAAAGGAAATCGAATTACAGGGTATCACAGGGAAGCCATGAAAGATAATAAGTTCTAATTTCATGACAAAGCTTCTGAAGAAAGAACAACAAGGCATAATTGCACAATTATGCTCACTAGAAATTCCAACATCAAAATCATCTATTTCTCCAGATCTCCTAAAAGTCTTGGACAATCATTCCACGGTGTTTGATACTCCCAAAGGACTCCCACCTATTCATGATCATGATCATGCTATTCATTTGATTCCAGGAAGTGTTCCTCCAAACATCAGGCCTTACAGATATCCTTATGTCCAAAAGAGTGAAATTGAACGTATGATTGTAGAAATGCTAGAGGCTGGTATAATTCAACCTAGTCAAAGTTCTTTCTCTGCTCCAGTAGTATTGGTGCACAAGAAATATGGATCATGGTGCATGTGTCCAGATTATAGGGGGCTCAATAAGCTCACTATTAAAGATAAATTTCCCATTCTTGTGATTGATTAATCATTGGATGAATTACATGGAGCAATTTATTTTACCAAGTTGGATCTTCGTTCAAGAGATCATCAAATTAGAATGAAGACTGAAGATATTCCGAAAACAACATTTTGAACTCATGAGGGTCTTTATGAATTTTTGGTCATGCCTTTTGGCCTTACCATTGCACCTTCTACATTTCAAGGGTTGATGAATTGCATTTTCAAACCCTTCCTTAGAAAATTTGTGCTAGTATTTTTTGATGATATACTAATCTACAACAGGTCTTGGAAGGATCATGTTCAACATGTTGACAGGGTGCTCAAACTATTGGAGGAGAAACAATTATATTCAAAAACATCCAAATGTTTCTTTGGAGAACAAGAGGTGGAATATCTGGGTCATATTGTATCTCACAAGGGTGTTAAGGTATACCCTAACAAAATTAAATCCCTTAAGGAATAGAAATTCCCAAAAACCATAAAGCAGTTGCGTGGATTTCTCGGGTTAACAGGTTATTATCGCAAGTTTGTTAATAATTATGGGAGAATAGCAGCACCTCTAACAACATTGTTGGAGAAAGATGCATTTTCATGGACTCCTGAAGCAACTAAGGCCTTTGAACATCTTAAAGAGGCAATGTGCCTAGCACCAGTCTTAGCTACGCCAAACTTCACAAAAAAATTTATTGTGGAATGTGATGCCTCAGGAAATGGAATTGGTGCAGTTTTAATGCAAGAAGGAAGACCCATTGCCTTTGAAAGTTGTTCAATCAAAGGAAATTATTTACAAAAGGCTATTTATGAGAAGGAAATGTTGGCAATACTACATGCACTAAAGAAATGTAGACCTTACCTAATGAGAAGACACTTCAAGGTAAAAAGGGAAGCTAAATGTTGTTGCAGATGCACTCTCAAGAAAGGAAGAAGAGGTGGAAGCATTACTTTGTGCCATTTCAATTATCCAACCAGATTGGATAACCGAAGAAAGGGACAAATGGAAGAAGGATGAAGAAGTGTGGACACTCATTCAAAAGTTGCAGCAAGATCCTAGTACATCTGATACATTTAGTTGGAAAAATGATTCCTTATGTTACAAAGATCGCTTATATATTTGCAAGAATTCCCAACTAAAACAAAATATTCTTTTGGAATTGCACACTTCCCCTTTAGGAGGACACTCGGGATTTTTAAAAACTTACCATAGGGTGAAGAAAGAATTTTTTTGGGATGACCTTAAATCTGATATTCAAAAGTTTGTGGCAGAATGTTTGGTTTTCCAGAAAAATAAAGTTGAGACAATTAAGACCTCGGATCTTCTACAACCTTTTTCCATTCCAAGTCAACGTTGGGAGGAGATTTTAATGGATTTTATCACAAGTTCATCTAAGTCCGAAGGAAGGAGTGTCATCATGGTGGTAGTTGATAGACTTACCAAGTATGCACACTTTTGTGCATTATCTCATCAAATTAAAGAGATTACAGTTGCTACTGCATTTATGGAAAAAATTAAAAAGCTACATAGAAACCCGAGGATTATTGTAAGTGACACAGATCCCATTTTTATAGGAAATTTTTGGACGAAATTATTTTCTTGTTTAGGTACTCAACTAGCTCATATCTCATCTTATAGTCCTCAATTGGATGGTCAAACAGAGATAGTAAATAAATGTTTGGAAGGATATCTTCGTTGCTTTGTATCTGATAAGCAAGCACAATGGGTCAAGTGGTTACCTCTCGCTAAATGGTGGTATAACACTTCCTTCAGTACTGGAGAAAAAATGACCCTATTTATGGCACTTTACGGATATCATCCACCATCCATCACATCTTATTTAAGGGGAAATTGTAGAGTTCAAGCAGTGGAGGATCACATCGAGCATCAACAAGAAGTTCTCCAACTCTTAAAGGATAACCTAAATTTGGCACAAAAACGAATGAAACAACAGGCATATCAACATCTCAGTGAGAGAAGCTTTGATGTGGGAGATTGGGTATTTTTACGACTACAACCATACAAACAAATGTCACTCAAGCAAGCTAAGAAGGATAATAAATTATTTCCAAAGTACTATGGTCCTTACAAGGTGTGGCAAAAGATTGGTACTATGGCATACAAATTGGAGCTTCCTGCTTCTTCACGAGTGCATCTAGTTTTCCATGTTTCATGCTTAAAAAAGGTTATAGGGGAAAAACTTCCAGTTCAAACAATATTGCCAGAACTTGATGAGGAAGGAAAAACCATATTGGAACCTGAAGCAGTCACAAAAACAAGAACTCAATAGTTATGAAATTGATTAATTTCAGAGTATCTCATCAAATGGAAGAACTTACCCACTAAATATTCTACATGGGAGGATGAGAATTTTATACAAAAGCACCCTGAGCTACTCAAGTGTTGAAGAAAACACTTTTTTGAAGGAGAGGAGCATGTTATGTCCCTATATTACTAGTATAGTCCCTTATTGTTGTTAGTGTAACCCCCTTATTGTTATTGTTGTACCCCTGTAACCCCCATATTGTTATGATTGTGCCATTACATTATTATTGTTAGGTCAGCTAGGATTATATTGTGGCCCCATGGACTCCTATATATAGAAAGGAGGTTTTGTCATTTGTATCATCCAATAATTGTTCATTCATGTAATGTATTGGAGGTTTCCCCCTCAAAGTGGCTTATTGCTAAGGCGTTGATATCTCTTTTCTTCTATTTTTGGAGTTGGTTTCACAAAATATGGATCATGACACATGTGTCTGGATTATAGGGAGCTCAACAAGCTCACTATTAAAGATAAATTTCCCATTTATGTCATTGAGGAAGTATTGAATGAATTACATGGAGAAATTTACTTCACCAAGATGGATCTTCATTCAGGATCTTATTGTTATCTCTGATGGTAGTGTGTTGTAATTTGATATTAAGTATTTTCTGTTTTCACTCGGCTTTTTGTTTCTAGTTAATGTGATTGTATTGGGAAATTGTCTTATGTTTTAGTAGTTTTCTTCTGGCCAACAAATCCAGTAGGAGTGAGGCAAAAACAATTTTGAATAATTGTTATCAGTGATATAATTGAATTTTGAATAAATAGAATCTTTTCAATTACAAAAAAAACTACATAAAGTAATGATACATAAAATTAAAGATTAATATAAGTAAATAACATGTTATGAATCACATACAACTATATATTTATCAATTATTTTATATATTTTTATTTACTTTAAGTTTAGAGTTAATTATAATAGTTAATGAATTAAAATTTTAAATAAAATTATAAAAAATGTAATAATTGCATATATTTAAATGAGGAAAATATTATTTTAATAAATAATATAAGTGTTAATATAAATAATTTGTAACACTAGATTTTGGTGGCTCTTTGAACATGTGAGAGGGGAGGGGTAGCTAGCCCTCTGTCATCACCCAACCCCGCATGGAGGGGAGGTGGGGCTATCCCTCCCCCCACCTCGCTATGGAATTTAATTCCCATCCACTCTATGCTACATAATTATACCATGCCTTCAATAGACTTGAACATGAAGAAGATGGACATTATGAAAACCATCCTTGCATTGATTTTTGCAGTGAGACTGGTCATCTAGTCATTACCATTATTAAATAATAAAGGGAGATAATTTATACCATGGGTTCCAATTTTCCACCTAGAGCTTCTATCTCTTTAATGTGAGGAAGTGAAGCCCCAACTCCTCCTGAGCTGGTCTTACCTGTCATAAAAAATTCTGTAAATAACTAAGTCAATTATTTGCTAAAGGTTGGCTTCATATTTTGCTAGCAATGGAGGGTATGTTAGATTGTGGTGGTCAATGATTCATGATTATTTAGGTGCAGTTGTGGGCTCAAGATATGTTTTTTTATCATTTCAACGTTCTCTCCATCTCACCGACATTGAGGCTTAGCCACCTTTCTTTATACTTTAGGTTTGGTATTCGTCCTATCTCTTGTCACAACTATGTAGGATTTTGGGTTTTTATTTATTTATTTTCTCAGTCTTATAATTGATATATTATTGGCATTGTTCCTCTCCCTTGCTTCTAGTGCAAGTCGTTTCCTTGAGTCTTGGTTTCTTTAAGATTAGTCCTAGGATTTCCTATTGTGTTGGACCTTTGAGAGTTGAGCGTAGGGAGAGCACGGTCAAATACTCTAATGATTTCACTATCTCCTTGGTAAATTCATCTTCTTATCATTTATAAATTCGACACTTCCCATTTGTGCCTAGAATATTCCACATTTCCTTTGTTTCATTTGCCACTATGCTTGCTTATTCTCTCTCAAACAAATTGGATAAGATTATCCCACCATGGTGTACTTTCATTGTTCTATCTCTAAATTTTAGTGACGATGACACCTTTTACATTCCTTCCCAGCATAGGAGAAGTAGCTGTGGCTCCTCTAGTAGAGGTTAGCGGTGCTCGCGAAATTGCTTCCAACCTCAAATTGTGATGCAGAGGTACTATGATGACCACACCCTTGAGCACATAAAATATGTTGTGAAAAAAAGTTGCAAAGGAAACATGAAAGAAATAAAAATGCATTTTGATGAGGAAAAATATGAATCTAAAAGAAATATTTATCTTCAAATTAACATCAATCAAGAAAATCTATAGAATTTTACCTTTGAACATAGGGACATGAAACTTATTACCATGAACTTAGGTGTCTTATCCAAATTGAAGGGTGCTACTTCATCTCCCACACTGGAAACAATAATTAATTGTTCAACCTCTACTTGATTTGCTCTATGGCACATCCTTTTTTCTACTGCAACATTATCACTTTGGCTTGGAGAGTTGGAGTTTTTATGGATATTGAGCAGCAAGGTAGCCATTTTGATGTATCTAGACATATGCACTTGCATGGTAGTACTAGTAACTATGTTGAGACATGGTATAGTCACCACCTCTATATGTTTTATGTTAAATATTGGACAAAATAACTATTCTTCCTTTACTAGTTTGATTTCCCTAGTAGAAAATAGTGGTTAGAACTTATATGATGTACATGTTATTCCCTTATTCACCAATAAAATACCAAGATTATATATATATATATATATATATATATATATATTAAGAGATAAGAAGTTTAAAATCAAAGAAATAAAGTAGGTATACCATTTATAAATTTTAATAGTCACATATTATGTAATTTTTTGTTTTGTATTCTAACTAAAAAAACCTTATATAGAAATTTGACATCTATTTTATTATAATTTTAAAATTAAAATTATATAAATATAAAATTAACAAATTCCAAATATTAAACATTAATTATCTGACTTTTATTATCATAAATTGAATAAACACTTTGACATTATACAAAAAAACACTAAATATAAACCTAAAAGGGAGTTTGAGCCTAGTGATGGCAATTCATTTTTCTACAAGAGAGGTTAGATTAAAGATAATTGTGTTATAGTTCAATATCATTGATATCACTTAATTAAACATAATTTTGTTATAGTTAGATATCACTAATATCTCTAATTCCTTCATTGCTCAACTTCAAGTCTACACATGTCCATTTTAAAATAAAAATAGAATATTCTTTGAATAAAAAACTAATGTGAAAAATAATAAAAATAAATAAATTAAGTTTTGAATAAAAACATTATAAAACATAGGTAATCTCAATTTCAGTATACTCACTTTCAGTTCAATGGTGAGCGATAAACACACAAATGAAAATATATGAAAAGTTATAACTTTTATGTGAGACATTTTGATAGGAAGGTGTTGCAATGAATGGTGTAGTGATGGAGCCATGAGTGATATGTTATTGATTGACAAGTGAAGATTGATCTTAAGCCCTCAATATTTATACCAAAGTCATATGATGAAATAAACAAAAGGAAATGGAGTTGTTGAATTTTGACCTATTGGCAAGTTCAACAATAACATGATGTGATTTTCTAATACAATCAATGGAGGATTTCCATGGGTAAAACCATGGATTAATACTGATGGTAATAAGAAGATCAAAGTATATATATACAACATAATAATGATAGAAGAGGTTTTTAATATGGATACAAAGAAAGGTGGCGAAAAGATCAAAAGACAATGAAAAGAAGAGATAGTACACTGGACTCTCTATGAATATGTAATAAAAATAGAAAGGATGATATGTTTGTGGCAAAGGTGTTTTTCAAGTAAAAACAACTGCTAATATGAGCTCAAAGTAAGTCTTAGAAGGAACATAATAGAAACTATATTAGGTTTTCAACAACTGCCCTCGATTTAGAGATAAAGAGGGGATCAGATTTCCTAGTAGGTGGGTACTTAATATATCTTGAGGATATATATCTCCAATAGGTGGGAGTTTTCCAAGGAAGAAAGGTGATAATATCTTGTGCAAGTGGGTGCTTGTAAATTTTGTAACTGTAAGTGGTTTTCCTACAATCATTGTTTTAAAGATTTTTTTTTTAATTCTGTAACTATAAATGGTTTTCCTACAATCATTATTTTAAAGAAAATATATTAATTTTTTGTTTTTTTCATTTTATTGGTTTTCAGGTTAAATCTCTAGTGTCTTTTATGTTTGTTTAATTATGTTATGCTTCTTAAATTCACAAACAAAATTAGAAATACTAATTTAAGTGAAAATAAATAAGGAATAATAATTTAAGTGAATATTTATTTTGGGCTAGCTGAATATTGATTCACCCCTCCTCTCAGTATTCAACATGGACATATCTCTATTTGAAATTGGGACCAATCTTGAAGTTAAACGCTACCTAAAATATTTTAACATTAAAAATTTTATTCTTACTTTGTTTAGCTCTTTTAATATAACTTTATTTTGAAAATTATTTTAACTCCTTTTAAACTAACTATGTGATACCAAAACTTTTATTTAATCAAAATTGGAAATTAACATAAACTCTCAAAATAAAGATCTTTCTTCACCTATTTAGCTACTCACATTCCCTACTTTTTCAACCGCCCTTTATTTACAATTAAAAAAATACTTTACTTATTTAGTTTATCCCTATCCTATTCTAGTCATCAAATTATATCTTTTACCCAATTAAAAAATTACAAATCATAATATAAATATTCTATATATTAATCACTAATTATGAGTTATTTTAATTATTTTTAGGACTATAATTATAACATAAATAATATAATTATGACACATCCATTACCTCATTTAAATTTTTATAACTACACAAATATTATACACCATTTTAAACTAGGAATTTGGCTTCTGTGATCCATGAAATGTGTATAAGAAATTTTTGGTGTAAATCACATATAAGAAATTTTTGTCGATGTGTTTCGAACCAGCTAGTATGGTTCATCATCAGGACAAGATGAAAAATCTAATTAAGAAACCTATTTAAATAGAATGGGACAGCTCCAACTAGCCGTTGAAAAAACGGCTAGTTTGACTCAAATAAAAGATTTTGTCAAATTTTATTAATTTTTAAATATAATTAAATATTAAAAATCAATAATTTTTAAAAATAATTTAAAATTATTTTTATTTAATTATATTTGAATAAAATTTAATATTAAAAATCAATAATTTTAAAAATAATTTAAAATTATTTTTATATTGAATTATATTAGAATATAATTTAATATTATTAATCAATAATTTTTAAAAATAATTTAAAATTATTTTTAACATAGAACCTAAAAAATAAAAATTACATATAAATAAATAAGTAAGTAAATAAATAAATAAATAATAAAAATAAAAATTATAAATTATAAATATAAAATAAAAATAATAAAAAGAAATTCAAAAGAAAAATAAAAAGAAAAATTAAGATTAAAATAGATAAATAACTACAATAAAATAAAATAAAATAATCAAAAATAAATAAATAAATACAATTAATAGAAGAAAAAAAAAAAAAAAACTAAGAGTGAAGGGCAGGAATCCAGCATCTACTAACACTCCACCCATCATCTCTGTTGAGGTTAACCAGCCTCTTTTCGATTTCCAAGGCTTCCCTCAACTTTCTGTGGTGGAAATGGTCAATCCTTGCAATAACCTCAGTATCTTCAATACAAATATGATGCTTCTTTTTTTTTAGCATGCTCTGCTAAGGCTGAGGACCGAGATCTACCATGTCTAAGGTCAGCAACATGTTCCTGAATTCTTTGATTAATTGATCAACTAGTTTGACCTATGTAAGGTGACCCACAAGAACACGGAATCAAGTAAACACCCTTACTATCCAAAGGGATAATCGAGTCTTTAACCGATCTAAGAGAACTTCGAATAGTGCGGAGAGGCTTGAATGTTGAAGAGACATTATGTTTCTTCAGGATCTTAGCAATTTTATCAGTAGTACCTTGGATAAACGGAAGGTGAACTCCAGATAACTTCTCACAGGGATCTTTCTTAACCCTAGGACCTTTTTCAGCTTTTTGAAAAGCTCTAAGACAATGAGCCCTGCTATAACCGTTCTTACAAAAGACATCCAAGAGATGCAATTTTTCACCATCAAAATGGTGAACATCAGAGATTCTAAAGGCTCTTGTGACTAGGGTACTGAGAACCCCAAGTTTTTGAGCAGGGAAATGATGAGAACCTGCATGTAAATACTGCTCAGTATGTGTCTTCTTTCTAAAGACTTGATGAGAGAAGGAACCATCATCATTTCTCAAAAGAAGGACATCAAGAAAGGGTAGGCTACCATCCACTTCGAATTCCATGGTAAACTTAATAAAGTTAGATTGATCATTAAGATGCTGGAAGAAAAGGTTCAATTTCTCTTTACCATGGGGCCACACCACACAAGTGTCATCAACAAACCTTTTCCAAAGCCTAGGTTGAAAAAGAGAGGAGGAAAGGGCCTTCGATTCAAAGTCTTCCATGAATAGATTAGCAACCACAGGGGAAAGTGGGGAACCCATAGCCACACCACAAGTATGTTCAAATAATTCACCCTCAAAACTAAAGAAGGTCGAGGTTAGACAGATCTATACGAGATGAGCAGTATCAGGATCTGTGATATGAGAGATGACATCAATGGCTTCCTTAATGGGAATGCAAGTATACAATGATACAACATCAAAACTTACAAACTTATCATCTGGATCCAACTTAATGTCTTTCAATTCATTAATAAAGGAAGAAGAGTCTTTGACAAAGGATTCGGTGCGACCCACAAGGGGCTTCAGCTTACTGGCTAAAAATTTAGCGAGTAGGTAAATTGAACCACCTATTGTGTTGAAAATGGGGCGAAGGGGAGCACCATCCTTATGAATCTTAGGAAGACCATAAATCCTCGAGGTGAGGGGGTTACTTTCAATAAGTTTTTTACTAAGGGAGCTGACAGTGCTACTCGATTTTATCGCCAAAGCAACTGCTTTAGACACTTTTTTAAGGGGATTTTTGTCAAACTTCTTGTAGCTACCGCTATTAAGAAGGTGATCCAACATCTTATTACGATAATCCTCCTTGTTTAAAATCACCGTAGCACCTCCTTTATCAGCCTTAAGAACGACAATTTTCTGGTTATTGTTTAAGGATTTAAGAGCCTCAAACTCCAGTTTGCTAATGTTGCTCTTAGGCGGCTTAGCTTTTCTAAGAATCACATAGCAGTCTTGCCTAATGGTGTCTTTAGTAGCATCAGGAAAATCTCTAATCCCATATTCTATATCACAAATGATGTCTCGAATAGGGATGTTTTTAGGAGCAAGAGCATAATTAAGGCCCTTCTCTAATAAACTATAAACATGACGATCAAAAGAAAAACGAGAGAGATTGATAAACGTCTTCTTTAAAGGGGAAGAAAAAGAATCTAAATTAATATTATTATTTGAATTATTATTAATGATTCTATTATTTATATTATTATTATTAATAATATCAATCATATTATTAGTTTCACTATGGTTATTAATAGGGTTACTATTTTTATTAAATTTAATAAAAGGCAAATTGATATTAACACTATCAGGGCTCAATGTCTTAGAGCTTTTCAAAAAGCTGAAAAAGGCCCTATGGTTAAGAAAGATCCTTGTGAGTGGTTATCTAGAGCTCACCTTCTGTTTATCCAAGGTACTACTGATAAAATTGCTAAGATCCTGAAGAAACATAATGTCTCTTCAACATTCAAGCCTCTCTGCACTATTCGAAGTTCTCTTAGATCGGTTAAAGACCCGATTAGCCCTTTGGATAGTAAGGGTGTTTACTTGATTCCGTGTTCTTGTGGGACACCTTACATAGGTAAAACTGGTCAATCAATTAATCAAAGAATTCAGGAACATGTTGCTGACCTTAGACATGGTAGATCTTGGTCCTCAGCCTTAGCAAAGCATGCTAAAAAAACAAAGCATCATATTTGTATTGAAGATACTGAGGTTATTGCAAGGATTGACCATTTCCACCACAGAAAGTTGAGGGAAGCCTTGGAAATCGAAAAGAGGCTGGTTAACCTCAACAGAGATGATGGGTGGAGTGTTAGTAGATGTTGGATTCCTACCCTTCACTCTTAGTTTTTTTTTTTGTTTTCTTCTATTAATTGTATTTTATTTTCTATTTTATTTTATTTTATTTTATTGTATTTATTTATTTATTTATATTATTTTATTTTATTTTATTTTAGTTATTTATCTATTTTAATCTTAATTTTATTTTGACTTTTATTTTAAATTCTATTTTTATTATTTTTATTTTTATTTATAATTTATAATTTTTATTTTTATTTTTTATTTTTATTTTTTATTTATTTATTTACTTATTTATTTGTAATTTTTATTTTTTAGGTTCTATGTTAAAAATAATTTTAAATTATTTTTAAAAATTACCTATTAGTAATATTAAATTATATTCTAATATAAGTAAATATAAAAATAATTTCAAATTATTTTTAAAATTATTGATTGTTAATATTAAATTCTATTCAAATAGAATTAAATAAAAATATTTTTAAATTACTTTTAAAAATTATTGATTTTTAATATTTAATTATATTTAAAAATTAATAAAATTTGACAAAATCATTTATTTGAGTCAAGCTAGCCATTTTTTCAACGGCTAGTTGGAGCTATCCCTTTCTATTCAAATAGGTTTCTTAATTAGATTTCTCATCTTGTCCCGATGATGAACCACACTGGCTTGTTCGAAATGCGTCAACAAAAATTTCTTATATGTGATTTACACCGAAAATTTCTTATACCATTTTAAACTATAAATATTAGTGACATAGTAATATAATTACACACCTAAATATTTACTACGAAAATAATAATATTATAATAAGTTTTAAAATAAATAATTTATCTATTAAATTTTAAATTATTTAATGGTCAATGTTTTTTAGATTATTATAATTACTACGAAAATAATAATATTATAATAAGTTTTAAAATAAATAATTTATCTATTAAATTTTAAATTATTTAATGGTCAATGTTTTTTAGATTATTATAATTTTATTAAATTTGTTATGATTTAATTTTTTTTATAAAAGTATTATTTTAATCAAAAATATTGTCTAATTATTGTTTTTTTTATTACATTATATTTTTTTAGTTATTTAAAATATATTCTTAAATTTATAAATCTAGTCACTGTTTTAAAAAAAAATTGAGACAATGTAATTATGAAAAAAGATAAAATTGACGATTCAAAAGCTTCAACAATTAAATTTAAAAATTTTAAAAACACACATTACCAAAATAATTCAACAATTAAATTAAAAAATATAAAAACACAGTACCAAAATAAAAAAATAAAAACATTTTTAACGTAAAACAATTAAACTTTAATAAAAAAAGAGCGTACTTCAGTAAAACAATTAAAATTTAATTAAAAAAAACCTACTTCATTGTTTGTATGTGCTTATCTTTATCATTATCCTTTCACTGAGTAAACAACTAGTAATAAATATGTATTACATAATTTTTTTTACACTAAGTATACGACAATAACCAGAGAACAAGGGATAGTGATCGAAAAAATACATAGCAAAAAGGCATGTAAGTTCAACACGGAAATGGAGCTTATCCGGTACTTAAAATGATAAAGAATGAATAATAAACAATAATGAGCTATTACAAACATTAAACAAACGCATAACAAAAATGCATGGAAATTCCAGCCATAACGGAAGCCTATCCGGAACATAAAATACTAATGAATAATAAACGATAAGAAGTCCCAGTAGTAGAGCCTGATCTTGATGGACATGAGAACTGAGCCTACTTTCTCAGTAAGCCAGAAAATTTAACACGTGTACTTAGGAAGTAAGGAGAATTGAACTTGCATTTCATGGCAAATGGCTAATAATAAAGTTATTTATCTATAGACATTAATTAACTGGTTTATTTATAAACATTAATAAACTAGCATTTGTACCTAAAGATGCATACTGAATGTCTATAGGAGTTGGGAACGCCGAAAGTAATAATTTATTTTTAAAAGAAAAACAGGGAATGAAAGTTTCTTAAATTAATATGTACATTTATAATGGAAGGCAAAAAGATACTCATTTACACAAGTTTTGTTGAATATCT
Source organism: Pinus albicaulis (assembly GCA_034641835.2). NCBI lineage: Eukaryota > Viridiplantae > Streptophyta > Pinopsida > Pinales > Pinaceae > Pinus > Pinus albicaulis. The sequence goes on along the minus strand of CM076573.1, from coordinate 651,073,264 downwards.
CTCTCAAACAACCCAAACTCAAAAATTATCAATATTGCAGAAGTTTGGTTCATGAACACAATTTTTTTCCTAATTGTCTTGCTTCCATAATATTTTGAGTCATTAAATGACCAAATATTATCGAAGTAAAAAAATGATCACGCCTCATAAATTGTGAAGAGATTACAGCTAAAATCATTTAGAGACCATAAACAATAATAATAGTGGACTGAAAACAATAGAGTTAGATAATCTAATTTGTAAAAATGATTTTTTTTATAATGACATAGTGAGTAAAATACAATACGAGATCAAGTTATTTTAATAACAAACTAAGAACATGCCTCGTTGGTTTGAAGGTTTCTTCCACTTGCGGGATCATAAGTAAGACATCGCAAAACCTTGATGGTCATAAAATGTTGATGCACGTGGAATTGGAATTGATTAAAGGTGTAGTTCAGGAAGCACTAAAGGAAGAGCTGCATGAGTAATTAAAATAAATTGCGACAAAAATGTGACAATGTCCGCTCAGTTATGCATCCAAACATGACCTCCAAAGTTGGATAACACGAGTTCACACCATAATGTTGAACATGCAATTTGATAAATCAAGCATTAAATAGAACTATGGATGAAAATCTACATAATCAATTAAAGGATTTGAAATCCTTGCAAAGTGGCACTTATGGTGGGTGTTACGAAACATAAAATATTTATGGAGTTATGAAGATTCTCATGCCCGAGAAGAACATAAGTGTAAGCATGCAAAAATGTGGATATCTAATGTGAGTTGCATTAGTAACTCTTTATTACTAACAAAGATTGTTATTGTTGAACATCATACTTATTTAAGATCCATGAATTTTTGTATCTAGAAGCAGTTATGGGTCCATTTCATGTTTCTCATTTCTTGGAAATTTATTATGAAATATTAATATTACTGGCTTGTTTTCATCGAGGAAAACATAATTTAACCATATATGAAATGGGTCCATTCAATGTTTCTCATTTCTTGAAAGTTTATTCTGAAATATTAATATTACTTGTTTTTGTTTTCATGGAAGAAGACACAAGTTAAACATATATTTTAAAAGAATGTTATAGTTTTTGTTTTTGTTTCTTTCCAAAGAATAATATAATTTAAATACTTATTTATTTTTATTTTTTCTTGAATATAATTATTTTATAAATTGTTATAATGGTATATTTTAATTGTTAAATCTGCATATCACGAGTGTCGTTGTTAGGTCCCTATAATACTAGTGTATCCAATTATTGTTATTATTAATGTAGCCCCCTTATTATTATTGTTGTGCTCATGTTATCCCCATATTTCTATTATTGTGTCCCATAGAAGCCCACTATTGTTATTGTTGTTCCCTTACATGATTATCATTATGTCGACTTTGATTATATTGTGATCCCTTAGATGAATATAGATACAAAGGAGAATTTGTCATATGAAGCATCCAAGAATTGTTCATTTATGTAATGTAAAGGAGTTTCCCCCCTTGAAGAGGAAATTTTCTAAGTTGTTGATCTATTATTTCTATTGTTTTGTGAGTTGGTTGCATAACATTTGGTATCAGAGCTTTGGATTCTAGGGTTTCACTTCTTCAACAGGTTATCTTGGCACTCTCTCTATAAATTTATTTCCACAAAGATTTAGAAGCTTAAATTGAAACCATGCCTAGTTGAAATAAGGTATAACCTCGTGTACAAATTTTAGATCTTGGTTTGCTATATTTTCGGAGATATGATACGAGGGATTTAGGGTTTTTGAATCGTCTTGAATTCTGTGTCAAATAAGTGACTGTGGGAAATTTTCACAACTTTTGTTTTAGGAATCAGAGATGAATTATGTAAATAGTGTCTGAAAGATAACAGACTGTATTTTTTGTGTATTAATTTCAGGGCCAAAGGTAAAAATAGTGACACATGGAACGTCGTACAATTTCAGTGTACTGAACAAGTCCATAATTAGGTCATTGTGGGAGATCGAGATTAAATTTACCTTGAAGAATCCAAATTAGGTCTGACATGTGCCATTGGAAAGAAAACTCAGAGGGGTACTAGGGGATTGAATTTAAAACCTTGGAGATCCAATATTATAGAGATACAATAGATTCAATATAGAGCTCCTACAAGGCAAGAAAAATGTGTGTAATTTTTTAGAATTTGCATAAGTTTTCTTTGAAAAAAACTAGCTTGAAGTGATTAAAAGAGAATATTGAAGCATAAATATCATTAATTCATGCCCCTAAGAAATCAAATGGAAACACCTAGTAAGAAAACTAAAATCTCTACTATGACACATGAAGAAGAGGAAGAAATGCAACATGATATATCAAAGTTACGAGACCAAGTGAGACAAATGTCGCTCACACAAAAAGTAACAGAATCTAAGATGGATTTTTTGAAGAATGGAATGGAAGCTAAGATGGAGGGTTTGTAGAATGTCATGGAAGCTACTATGGATGGTGTTGGGAGCTAAAGTTGCATATGTTTACTTGCCTTTTTTTTCTTTTTTTCCTTCCTCATTTATATTATTATCAGTCAATTCATGTCATAAACTGCACATGTATACCTCTTTTCATGTCTTTATGGATTCATTAATAAATGAACCATAGTCGAAGGGGGTTATTACCAACGTGGCTTTCTAATTCAATTATTCTTGCAGATTTGGAGGTAGAATGACCAATTTCATGATTATAAGGAAGAACATTGAGCTGGTAGCACTATCTTTGGATATCAGCGACAACGGTGGAATAACTTTGGATTTATCTCTCTAGTACATTTTGCATTATGTTTGGTTTTGACAATCACTATGTAATTGTAGGCAAACATCTACCATAATTTCAGGTGCTGTCGATATCATAATGATTGCTTAGTACAAAATGATAAACAACTTATATCGTCTAATGCCCATTTAAATTGCATACAAATAATGAAAAAAGGAAATCTATCAAACCACACTACTCTGCGTCAATCTAGCCTTTCTATACTCTAATATTCTTATTTAAACTAGAAAACATTCTTTCTGAAAAGAGGCAGAACCAATAATCAAATAAAATGGTTCTAAAATTAACTACAAACTTATATTTATCACACTCACTCTGAGATCAATCAAGAATAGCATTCATCTAAGCCACTATAGAATTTAAACTAGGAAATAACAAAATTGACTTATTGAGGCTTAAGGAAGCACAATTTCGAGTTGGTAAATCTAATTTCTCACACAGACACTGTTATGGTATCAACCTTGAACTTCTATATTGGAAATGGAGAATAAAATCTTCAATGAAATCCAGATAATTGCAAATCAATTCTCACTCTTTACAAGGCCAAATCTATACTATTGTTTGAGCTCACTTACTAAATTGAATTAACCTTTTTTTGGATGGAATCAAACTGAAGCAACTCACACTATTTCTAGTACTTTTTTTAAATTGACTAATTCACCCAAATCAAAAAACTTTGAATAACACTTCACTCAATCTCAAATGGAGTGGAAATACTAAACATGAACTATACAACTTCAACTAATTATGGAACGAGAATCTAATTATTTCACTATCTAATTCTATCCTCGAGAAAATCATAAAATTAACTAATCACTCAATCGTTCTTTAAATTAAGCTACTGTACTTAATGAAACCAATCCTTGCCAAATAACTTTCACTATTCTAAAAAGATCACACAACCTAATAGAAGCTAAAACAAAATGAAATATACTTGTTTACTTGAAAAATACTCCTGACCTTAACTCTACTATTGACTTATTCACACTAGAAAACGAATACTCTCACACAGCTATCACTATTAGTCCTAAATGCATAAATGAAATCGAAATTCTTCAATCTTTCAAAATTCACAATCCAACATTTTATCAGGTCAAAGCTTCATTCATTGAACAAATCACACTTTAGCCCATTCAATGTATTCAAAGGAAAATCCATTCATAATCATCACCAAGAAGTAATGCATCTATCTTTTCTAGCTTCAGAATCAACAGAGACTCGATTCTTTCCCTCAGGGGTAGAGCATAGCTCTGTGCTATAGATTCACACATAGACGTTATGAGGTTTGGAAATGTATGTGCGTATCCAAAATCTTGCTTTCGTTACCAATCAATAAATGCGAAGCTTAAAATGATCATGGATACTATGGAATTGAATAAAACATATCACACAGTTGTTTAATAAACTGAATCAAATTCAAAAATGACTGAATGAAAATGAATGCAACAAGATATCACACATTTATATTCTTACAATTTAATAGCAAAGCTTGTTCCCGGATGATGGTGGGCCCGGACACACCTAGATAATCTTTAAAATATTACATAACTAACGAAAACTTGGACTCAATAACTAATAGAATCGCTCTGAATCCCTCACCAACCACCCTCAACTCGAATTCCATGAGCTAACTGAGTTTATCACACTCAGTTAACTATTACAAGTGATTATGAGATAAGATTACAATTTATTGTCCAATTTAATTAAGGGAAAATTAAATTAGACACACATTTCTTGTTGACTTTTCAACATTCCCTCTCAACAAGAAAGGGATTATCAAGTACCCCAATCCTACCCCTATGGTATTCGAATTTTCTCCTGGCAAGTGTCTTCATCAGAATATTCGCATCCTGATCCTCCGTGGGAATGTACTGAAGTAACATAATGCATATTTCAACAAAATCTCTGAGATGGTGGTAACATATGTCTATATTATTAGACATATCATGGAATACCAGATTAACCAAGAGTTTTATGCAACTTTGGCTATCACAATGTATCACCGTCAGATCCATCTAATGACCAAAAAAACAAACAAGAATATTTCTCATCCAGATGGCCTCACATGCAGCCTAACTGGCTCCCATGTACTCTGCCTCGATTGAACTAAGCGCCAAAGATCTCTGCTTCCTGTTGTACCAAGTGTAATGTTCCTAAATTAGCTTTAGCTAATTTGGAATATTAATTTTGCCTTATTTATTTTGTATTTCATGTTTAATGAATAAATTGTAAGGGAGGATGTCTAATTCTCTTGAAAATCAAGAATAAATCAATGCCTATGTGAAAAGAGACATATTTAGGCCATTGGAATAAAATATTGCATGTGTGAAAGGGCCAAGACCACCAAAGGAGATCCCGTTTGACCAAGTCAACAGCGTTGTCTAGGTTCATTGAACCTCCTTGATGGACTGTGCAGTTCTAAAAGGGGTTTCCCAAGTGTGAAAAGAACCAAAGGATGAAAGTGGTTTAGGGTTTGCCAAGAGACTCAAATGTTATAAAAGGAGGGTGAAGGCTCATGAGGAGGTTGCTGATCATATTTCATTTTCTGAGCTTGCTAAGGCAACTCCATTTCTCTTTGCTGCTTAGCAAGAGAAAGAGAGGATTTCCTGTTTAGTAATCCTCTATCCTTCTTTGAGTAGATCTTGAAGGAAAGTGTGCTATATTGAACCACTATTAGGTTGGAGGCAAAGCTATTCTTACATATACAGCGTTGGCTCATTGAGAGTTTTCCTGCTACTGTAAGTGTAGTAAGTGGGGAAACTAGATCTGCAAGATCTAGTTTCTTAAGAGGATATTTCTCTCAGGGAGGGTGTCTTCTGACCACTCGGAAGAGGATCTTACTCTCATTTTGATTTCAGATCTATATATTTCATCTGTTTTACTAGTCTACTCAAGCTACTGCACAGTCTCCTTGGATAATTGCGTTATTCCCCATGTACAGTTTCACTATTGTCTAGATCTTTCATTGTACTTGTTTCTGGTGATTGGGGCTTGCCTCTCACCTTGAAGATTTATGAAGTAGCTTGCTGATATCTCATGTTTAGATTTGATGTATATTATGAATAAATTCATCTTCATAAATTACTAAATCTTTCTGCAGTTCTGGGTATAAAATTATAGATCTACACTTTGTTATTCAGTATTTTGATGAAATCCCAAGGGGATCTTGTAAAGAAGGTTGTGTAGTTTCCAGATCTGATATGGATCTGATGTTTCAGCCATGAATTTGATGTAGATATGTAATCTAAAATTATACTACTGAAGCACACTTAAATTTACACTGTCTATTCATTTCTTCACTTTGTACATACATTGCAGCTCCTAGATCTGAAGATTTATTGTTTATTTCTTCATAGAATTCACTGTATTTCTTGAGAAGCTCCATTAAAAGTCTGATTTTCTACTGCTATAATTTAACATATGTCTGATGGCTGATTTACAGTGACTTCCATTAGAAACTGTGCAATTCTGAAGTGGGTTCTTCTTCATTCCATCAGCTCTTCTCTTTAGCTAATTTTTAACTAGTCAACTTTGTGGGAGATATGTTTAAGGCCCTTAAACCCATTTTTTTTCCTGAAATTCAGCATGGAGGTCCCACACAGACTATAATAAGGTAAACCATCCCTGTTCTACATTATTCTTGCACCATTTGGCTTATACATCGTTTTCCTTGAGCCTCTTGCAATTTTTCCCGGAAGTGGAATTTCCCTCTTCTTACTTGATTGGTTTTTGCTTCTCTTTGTATCCACTCTTTAGATCTATATATATAAGGTTCCCAAGGGCATAAAAATACAAGAGGAGTGTGTCATTCCCACACTTGTTGTGTTTCATCAGTCTTCTATAGACAGAGTCTGGAGCGGGCCAGGAAGCCTCTGGTTTTCATCCTCTCCTTGGAGGTGATATAACCAGTAAATTCCCTACTATTCTATCTCTGGTTTAGGATTTTATCGTGTTTTTTCCATACTATGATTATCCCATAGTGGAATATCTTAAGATATTCCCTACTGAGCCTATTTTTCTGCATTTGGAATATTACACCAAGAAACTATTGTCGATCCTATGCTAAAGATCCCTCCTGATATGATCTTCCTATCTGTTGGAATTCCTACCCAATCTGCATCAGTTAAGCCTTGAATATTTACTCCCTCTGTTTGTCTAGACCATAATCCATACTCTGTAGTGCCCCTGATATATCTCAAGACATGCTTCCCCGCCTTCCAAAAGAGCTTGGTTGGCTTAACCATAGCTTGAATGAGTTGGTTAACTGCATATAAAATGTCTAGTCTAGTGTTCACCAAGTACATTAATGAACCGACAAGCTTCCTATACATAGTAGCATCCACGACCTCACCTGAAGTATCATCCTTCTTCCTACAGTTTCCTACAAGAGGAGTCTCTAGGGGTTTACAACACTCCATGTGAAACTTACTCAGAATATCTTTGGCATACTTGCCTTGAGCAACAAATAGATCACCATCTCGCTACCATATATCAAAACCAAGGAAATACTAAAGGAGTCCCATGTCCTTCATCTCAAACTCTCTTGCAAGATTCTCTCTGCAAGAAGTTATGAGCTTCTGATCACCTGTCATAATAAGATAATTAACATAAAATACGATATTCAAGAGCTTACCATCAACCACAAGATGTTACATGTTCACATCCACTTCACTCTTTGTGAATCCCAACTCGGTGAAATAGCCGTCAATCCTGGTGTACCAAGCACGAGGTTCTTGCTTTAGCCCATATATTTCTTTCTTGAGTCTGCACGCATGCGACTCACTGTCAAAGGTCTCAAAACCTTATGGCTGCTCTATGTACACTACTTCCTCAATAACTCAATTGAGAAACACAATCTTGAAATCCATATGATGTATCTACCACCCCATCTATGCTGCGAGTGCAAGGATAGATCTAATTGATGAGTACCTCACAACTGGTGCAAAAGTCTCCTCATAGTCAATCCCTTGAACTTGTGAGAATCCATGGGCTACAAATGTAGCCTTGTACTTCTCCACACTCCCATCAGCTGACTTCTTCACGTTATAGATCCATCTAGATCCAACCACTGATTTCCCGACTGTTCTTGGGACAACTTCTCATGAATTATTCTTGAGGGTGGAGTCATACTCCTCAACCATGGCGTCAACCTAAATTGTTTGCTGCACTTCTTCCTCAAAAAATTATGCTTTTGTCACTATACACTTGCTCATAATAGCCATGTATCCAGTAAAATTGTCTGGAGATTGTCTCTATCTGCGCAGTGAAGTAGGTGCTCCTACATGTTATTCCGCATCAAGTCGCAATCTATCAACTTCTATAGTACGCCTTCTATCATGTCTTGTGGATGGATCTTTATGAGTGTTTTCTACCACTCCATGATCCTCTGCATGTGGTTTCTCCTCATCTTAAGGTTCATCCTTTGGAACCAGGAGTTCCTCATCTGCATGCAAATCAAGCTCCCTCTCAAGGGACAATCGCATGGATTACTCCTCATCACATTTTCTATCTCGTCTCACAAAAGTCATCCTATTGTTTGGAAAATACACACGATATTTTTTGGGTGTATCAGTGTACCCCACTAATATCCCAATCTCAGCTGTTGGTTCTATCTTCTTCTTGGAATCTTTGGTCACATGGCAATAGACAAATGAGCCAAAAAAATTAAAATATGAAACATCAGGTTTCTTACCAGAAAATGCTTCCTCTGGTGTATTCATGCCAAATATCCAATGAGGAATATGGTTTTGCACAAATGAAATTGTGTTGCATACCTTTTCCCAAAGATGCAACAGTATGCCCTGATCATGGAACATCGCTCGTGTCGCACCCATAATTTCTATGTTCTTTCTTTCTGTGACCCCATTATGTTGCGGGTTATGAGGCGCAATCAACTCTCTTTGAATTCCTTCTTTGCTACAGAATTTCTTGAATTAATTGGATATGTACTCACCACCATTGTCACTCCTAAGATCCTTCACATGCTTCCCCGTGTCTTTCTCAACTAGTTATTTGAACTCACAAAATTTTGAGAACGTCTGATGTTTCTTCTGCATGAAGTAGATCCAACACTTTCTAGAAAAATCATCAACAAAAATCACATATTACCTTTTATTTGTTGTAGAAGTTGTAGAGAATGGTCCACACACATCTAGGTGAACTCTTAATGATTTCCACTACTCGGCTCTCCTTCTCGTGAAAAGTGGCCTTTCCATACTTCCCCATGGTACATCCCTTGCATGTGTCTATCTACACAAGAGTACCCTTTGGAAGCCCTATAGAAATCTATTGCATGACCTTCAAAGCTCCATGGTGTAGATGGCCCAATCTCCTGTGCCATAACTTACCCTCATCTTGGCTCACCACTTTTTCTTATTTACCCATGAATTTTGTGCTGCCATCTACATCAAGTTTGTAGAGATTCTTCACATGAATCCCTATCTTCTTGGCTTTTCCTGTGGCTTTGTAATGAAGCAATGATTTCCCTTCATTGAAAACCACAACATAACCTCTATCGTCCAACATAGCAACTGAAACTAAATTATTTTTCAAGCCTGGTACATGCATTACATATTTTAATAAGGGTTTACTTGACTGTCTCTGGAAGGTAATCGTACCAATCCCAATAGCGCTATACCTTACTTCATCACCCATTTTGATATGCATCTAGATATCCTTGCCCTCCAAGCTACTGAAAATTTGTTTGTCTCCCGTCATGTCGAAAGATGCACCACTATCCAAGTTCCACACTAGTCCCACTGCACTAGACACCATGCATGTGATGAGCGAGAATTGCAACTCAAATTGCAAGGCCAAATCCTCACCAGATGCAGATCCTGAAGCCTTCCTATTCTTCTTCTTCTATGGATCTTATCTGGTACATAAAATGACAGAGAATGAATAAAAAAAAGGCATGGAAGTTCCGACCATAAGGGGAGCCTATCTGGAACATAAAATACTAATGAATAATAAATGATAAGAAGTCTGAGTCATAGCCCCTGATCCTGATGGACAGGAGAACTGAACCTGCTTACTTAGAAAGCCATGAGAATTTAACACGCGTACTTAGGAAGTAAGGAGAATTGAACCTGCCTTTCATCACAAATGGCTAATGACTATGGAGTTTTTAGTAAACTGATTATGTGTTGTTGAATATCTCTCTCAAACAGCCTAAACTCAAAATTAGAAATATTATAGAAGTTTGGTTCATGAACACAATTTTTTTCCTAATTCTCTTGCTTCCATAATATTTAGAATCACTCAATGACCAAATATTATCGAAGGAAAAATTTTATCATGCCTCGAAAGTGTGAAACTTTTTTAGCTAAAATCATTTAGAGACCAAAAACAATAACAATATGGACTGAAAACAATAGAATTAGATAATCTAATTTGCAAAAATGAAATTGATTATAATTTCATAATGAGTAGAATACAATACAAGATCCAGTTCTTTCAATAATAAACTAAGAACATGCCTCGTTGGTTTGAATGTTTTTTCCACTTACAGGATCATAAGTAAGACATCACAGAACCTTGATGGTCATAAAATGTTGATGCACATGGAATTGGAGTTGATTAAAGGTTTTGTTCAAGAAGCACTAAAGGAAAAGGTGTACAAGTAATTAAAGTAAATTGCGACAACAACGTGACAATGTTCGCTCAATCATGCATCCAAACATGACCTGCAAAGTTGGATAACACGAGTTCACGCCATAATGTTGAACCTTTAACTTGAGAAATAAAAAATTAAATAGAACTATGGATGAAAATCTACATAATCAATTAAAGGATTGGAAATCATAAAAAAGTGGCAATTATGGTGGGTGTTGCTAAACACAAATTATTTATGGAGTTATGAAGAATCTCATGAGTGAGAAGAATATAAGTCTGAGCATGAAAAAATGTACATATATAATGTGAGTTACATTAGTAAATCTTTATTACTAACAACGATTGTTATTTCTAAACATCATAAGTATTTAATATCCATGAATTGTTGTATCTAGAAGCAATTACAAACACAATTGATCAAGCATAACGAAATTGGGCCATTTCATGTTTCTCATTTTTTGAAAATTTATTATGAAATATTAATATTAGTTTTTTTTCATGGAGGAAAACATAATTTAACCAAATATGGAATGGGTCCATTTCATGTTTCTCATTTCTTGAAAGTTTATTATGGAATATTAATATTATCTTTTTTTCATGGAGGAAGACATAAGCTAAACATATCTTTTAAAGGAATGTTATAGTTTTTTTTTTGTTTCTTTTTTCAATGAATAGTATAGTTTAAATAGTTATTTATTTTTATCTTTTCTTGAATATAATTATGTTACAAATTTTTATAATGGTAGATTTTAACTATTAAATCTGCACATAATGAGTGTCGTTGTTAGGTCCCTATAATACTAGTGTATCCCATTACTTTTATTATTAGTGTAGCCCACTTATTATTATTGTTGTGCCCATGTAGTCCCCATATTGCTATTATTGTGTTCCATAGAATCCCACTATTGTTATTGTTGTTCCCTTACATTATTATTGTTATGTCGACTCTGATTATAGTGTGACCCCTTACATGACTATATATAGAAAGGAGTTTTTGTCATTTGAAGCATCCATGAATTTTTAATTTATGTAATGTAAAATAGGTTCCCCCCTCGAAGAAGATATTTTCTAATTTGTTGATCTATAATTTCTATTGTTTTGTGAGTTGGTTGCATAGCATTTGGTATCAGAGCTTTAGATTCTAGGGTTTCTCTTCTTCAAACTTATCGTCTTGGAATTTTCACCATAAAGTTTTTTCCACGAAGATTTAGAAGCGGAAATTGAAACCATGTGGAGTTGAAATAAGGTATAATCTCATGTCTTAATTTTAGATCTTGGTTCCCTATATTTTTGGACATATGATCTGAGGAATTTAGGGTTTTTGAAAGCTCCCGAATTATGTCTCAAAGAAGTGAACAAGGGAAAATCGTCATAAATTTTTTTTCAGGAATCAAAAATGAATTATGTAAATAATGTTTGAAAGATAATAGACTGTATTTTCCTGTGTATTAATTTTAGGGCCAAAGGTCGTACAATTTCACTCTACTAAACCAGCCCATAATTAGGTCATTGTGGGAGATTGGGCATAAATTTATATTGAAGAATCCAAATTAGTTCTAACCTATGCCATTGGAAAGAAGACTGGGAGGGATACTACAGGATTGATGTTCAAACCTTGGAGATCCAAAGTTATAGAGATAAAATAGATTCAATATAGAGCTCCTACAAAGAAACAAAAAAGTGTGTAATTTTTTTAGAATTTTCATAAGTTTTGTTTGAAAAAAACATTTTGAAGTAATTGAAAGCGAATATTGAAGCATAAATATCATTAATTCATGCCCCCTAAAAAATAAAATGGAAAAACCTAGTAAGAAAACTGAAATCTCTACTATGACACATGAATAAGAGGAATAAATGCAACATAATATATCAAAATTACGAGACCAAGTGAAAAGAAAAGTACCAAGGAGAAGGAGAAGAAGAAGAAGAAGTAGCAAGTAGAGGATCAGAGGAATTGAGTATCCCAAATGAAGAAGAAGAATACTTGGATGAATTCACTTCACCACTTGATAGAAGAAGTGTTTTTAAACAACCTCAACCATCTGTTGTAGAAAAATCATAACCGGTTGAGGTCCTGAGTGAATGTTAATAAAATATTCATGGCACTTTCAACTTCCTCAATATTCTTCCCAATTTGAGATGTTAGGGGTGATGCACCCATGAAGCCCATTCCTTTTACAACATTACCTAATTTCCATGGCTAAAGATCCAGATGCATTCCTTTTTGAATTTGATATCATCTCTCGGGGGCACGACTACATACCTTATGCTCAGAAGTTGAAGATATTCCCTGTTACTTTGAAAGGGATAGATCTGTGATGGTTTATGGGTTTAGGAGGAAAATATATCACCTCATGGGATGATATGAGGATGATTTTTGTAGTTAAATATCACGATTACTGCAAATTTCGAGATATCAAGGAAGAGATATTTAAGTTTATGAAGAAGGAGGATGCGAATATGGAGGGTTTTGTGGAACGTTTCAAATATTATTTACAAAGATCAAGCCATAGTGACCTAGATAAGGACATCTTGAAAATCATCTTTCTTCGCTAACTAAGGGAAGAATCTCTGGAACTTTTGAATATAGTAGGAAAAGTGGATATATAGAAAGAGGATTTCGATTCCATCTACAAATTAAGAATTCGGTGTTCACGAGGGGCTATAAGAAATAATTAAGGAATTGAAACCATTAAGACATCTAGTGGGGGAGTTAAAAAGGCATAAATTGGAAATTTGCTTCATAATTTAAGGAATGATATCTTGAGTACATTATCCTCTCAACTCAATACTTTACAAGAAAAACAAAAGAAAACGGAATTAGAGAATACCGTGGCCATGTTATGCCCTCAATGTAGGAAGAAACACCCGTTGAAGGAATTTCCATTGAATACTGTGGAGACTTGTGAAATATAAGAACAAATTCATTCCATCAGCTCATGTCCATCTCTTCCTCGGTTAAAGGAAATATTTCATGGAGAAAATGAAGAGGTATATCAACGGTATTTTCTGGGTTCGAAGAGACCATGGCAGCCACGACCACCAAACATGAATCAAAGCATGCCTTAGGACCTTTCTCAATATTTCACTAATTTAAATATTGGCCCTTAGTCGGTACCTTTTTCACCTTCATGGCTCAGTATTGTCAATATCCACCTTGTTAACCTTGGTTCCCTCACTCTAGCTCATACCATTCATGGTCTACTAATTTTCTTGGGTCTCCTCCTCCTAGATAGTTCCCCCAACCTATGCCACAAAAATAGCTACAACTGCCTTCTAATGTTTCCTCCAATAATCCCCCCCTTCGCCCTCAAATTCCTATTTAACCTAATCCAAATCCTCACAACAAGGGAGTTCAGTAAGGTGATACTCTCAACCTTCTTGCGTATATAATTTCTACCACAAAATGTAATGAGATAAATATGCGATCTGGTTGGATAGTGAATGCTTATATTTCACCAATTATTGTTGAACATGTTGATGATGAAGTTACAGAACCATAAACAAATAGTTCGGGATGAATAAAAAAAAAAATTCTATAAAAAAACCCCCTCCTCAATGAACTATTACTGAGGGATGCCAAGTTGATCTGGCTTATCCTTAAGGGTTAGCCTTGAGTTAATAGAATCCTCACTTAGAGGTTGAATTTTTAAGGGAACTTCAAAACGTTTTTGTCAAAATCCTCTTACTTCAAGATGGTACAAAAATAAAAGGACCCGCATACCATCCATGTTATGGGAAAGCTATCTGAAATTATGTTGAGAAATCCTATACCTATTAAGTATGGGGATCCAGGGAACCCGATTTTGATAGTATAGTTTAACGGAGTTTACATTACGAATGTGGTGGTAGATTTGGGAGTCGTGTTTAATGTTATCACCCCTGAAACCATGGTTTCAATAGGTCTACAAAATATTAAACCAACCCCTATCATCATATAATTGGAAGACAGATCTACAATAATACCAATAGGGAAGTTGGAATATATAACAATTTCATTAGACTCATGGCACTACCCTATTGATCTCTTGGTATTACATATGCACTCCCCAGTGGGTGGTCAACCTTTTATTTTAGGAAGACCTTGGCTTGCCACTGTAGATGCCTATATCGAATTTCGGTAAGGAAATATGGTGATATCTAATGGGGACGTCCCAAATAATCTCATTCTTTATCCACCTACAGAACCCAAGCCATAAGAAAATTCAACATTCACATCAATACAAAATTCCCTACCTTTATAAGGGTCAAAACCTGAAAAGAAGGACTCAAACTAGTCCTTACTATTGAACAAGCCCTCTATTTTAAAGATGAGACAAAGGATGATTCCATAAGTACTTTTATTAGCAGTCCTCATTCCGTTTCTGATTCAACTCGTCAATTCCTAGAATATGTCATGAGCTATAATATGCAAGAAACCATTGAACTAGAAATCAAAGCTAAAGATATTCCGGTAGTTGCACCTCATGACATCATCCCTATAGAAATTGAACCAGGGGTGACATTGAACATTAATCCAAACCTTTCATCATCCCATACTGAATAACTATTGAAATTCAGATCAGACTAGAAGGAAGCTTTCGCCTAGGAACATAAAGATATGAAGGGAATCCCTACTGATTTATGCACCCATCATATATACATTAAAGAAGATTTTCTTCCTATGAGACAACCCATAGAAGAATGAATCATGCCCTGAAAAACATTATTAAAGACGAGCTTCATAAGCTACTAGATGTAGCATTCATTTACCCTATCTCGGAGAATCAATAGGTATCCTCTCTAGTCGTTGTTTCTAAAAGGAATGATAAGTGGAAATTTTGTGTTGACTATAGGGAATTGAATAAAGAAATCCAAAATGATAATTTTCCCTTGCCCTTCATTGACCAAGTCCTTCATATTTTAGCTGGAAATAATTTTTTCTCCTTCTTGGATGGATTTAGTGGGTATAACCAAATAAAAATAGCTCACGAGAATCAAGATAAAACTACCTTCACATGCCCTTGGGGAAAATTTTCATACCAAGTCCTCCCATTTGGTATTTTTAATGTGCCTACCACCATTTAGAGGGAAATATTATGAATTTTTTATGATCTAGTCAACAATAGTGTTGATATTTATATGGATGATTTTAACCCATACAAGGATTATTTTTAAGAAGGGTTGGAAAACTTAGTGAAGGTACTCAAAAGATGCAAACAAACACATGTTTCTCTGAGTACAATAAAATTCCATATGATGGAGGAAGAGGGAATAGTTCTGGGACACTTGCTTTCGGCTGCTGAAATTCGAGTTGATCCTCGAAAGGTAGAGGTAATATTACAGTTTATTGTACCCAAGACACTGACACTGGTATGCAATTTTATTGTTTTCACTCACTATTATAGACGCTTTATAGAATTTTTTTCTAAAATAGCATTTCCACTTTTTCAACTATTGACCAAAGATGCATAATTTCCATGGACAGATGAATGTGAAGTAGCTTTTTCAAATATCAAGGAACTAGTCTGTGGAGCTCAAATATTACGTGGTCCTGGCTGGAAACTACCATTTCATATCCACACTGATGCCTATCATACAGGAGTTGGGGCAGTTTTGGGACAACAAGAGGACAAAAAGCCGTATGCATTCTATTATGCCAACACGAATTTGACTCCTAGTGAATTAAGCTATATGGGAACTGAAAAAGAGTTTTTGGTTGTTATTTACGTTATTAATAAATTATGGCATTACATTACTAGATATCCCACTTTTGTACACACTGGTCATGCAACAATCAAGTACTTGATGAATAAACATGTAACCCTTGGTCATATTGGAAGATGGTTATTGTTAATTCAAGAATTTGACATTAACATCATCGATAAAGTAGGAAAAGATAATGTAGTTGATGATTTCTTGTCTAGACTGGATACTAGTGATGAACACACATCTATAGAAGATAGTTTTCATGTTGAACATATCTTTGCAATTTCTACTCATACTCAGTGATATGCAGATATTTCTAATTCTTGCTATAGGGAAGGTGCCTCAACATTTTCCATAAAGGGAACAATGGAATATTATCCATCATAGTGTTAATTATTCATGGATAGTGAGATATATTTTTCCTACATGTATCGACCAACAAATCCGACGCTATGTAGGAGAATAGGAAATCTATGATTTCTTGAAGGATGCTCATTATGGTTCTTGTGGAGTACATTTTGCAGATAAACAGACATGTCATAAGGTGTTACAAGTGGGATACAATGGGCCCCCCATATTTCAAGATGTAAGGAATTATGTTCAAAGGTGCGATAACTGCCAGTAGATGGGTCAACCTGGTCGATAGGATGAAATGTCTTTTCCCGTTTAATGAATATTCACATCAGAAATTCCAAATTTTGGTCTTAATGGATTATGTGAAAAATTGGGTAGAGGATAAGGCGGTTGTGAAAGAAAAAAAACATGGTGTCTTAGACTTCTTATTCGAATAATTTTTTTCTCGATACGATGCTCCTCGAGAGATAACTACAGATGGGGGAGAGAAATTTACATCACATATGACATCAAGGCTTACGAAAACTATGGAATTAAGCATAAGGTGAAATTTCCATGCCATCCTCAGGAGAATGGTCAAGTGGAAACAAAAAATAAGGTATTAGAAATTTTTTTCACAAAGACTGTGGAAAAACATCGCTGAGATTGGGTTGAAAAACTTCTTGAAGCTCTCTGGGCATACATAATGACATGGGGGAGTACAACTGGGTTTTCACCATATCAACTTGTCTATGGAAAATCCCCATTGTTTGCAGTGGAACTCAAGATAAACACACTTAGAAAACATCTTGAAGTAGGACTAGATCTTTCATAATCCCAGAAACACTGACTAGAACAAATAAATGATTTGGATACTTTTCATTTAATGGTTGTCCAAAAAAATGCTACAATTCAACAACATAGAAAAAAATGGCATGATAAATTTATCAAGAATAAGGTGTTTCACAAAGGGGATTGGACACTACTCTATGATTCTCATTTTAGGGACTTTAAAGTAAAGCTTTGCTCTCATTGGTTGGGAACTTATGAAGTTGATGCGGTGTTTGATAATGGAACTTTCATACTTGTCACAATTGATGAGACACATAATTATTTCATTGTAAATGGACATCGTATCAGATTTTAACACTGCCCAGCTTCTAAATATGCCTTCATCAAACATCTCTTTGATAAATCTAGTTTGAAGGTTGTCAGTGCAGAGAATTCCTCATCTGCATCCTCTAATATATATATATATATATATATATATATATATATATATAATACAGTTAATACTCAATTGTTTTTGTTTTAGGTATTATCGTTGGTGTTCATATTCTCCTGAGGTTGAAATCTTTCGAAGTACTCAGTGTTGTTACTCCTTCAGTGTTGTTACTCCACCGATGTTCTAACTCTTATGGTGCTGCTACTCCATGGTGAAATTTTTCTAAGTACACGGTGTTGTTACTCCTCCGATGATGTTACTCCTTGGTGAAATTTTTTTTAGTACCTAGTGTTGTTATTCCTTCGAAGTTGTTACTCCTTCAATGTTGTTACTCCTCTGGTGTTGTTACTCCATGGTGAAATTTTTCGAAGTACCTAATGTTGTTACTCCTTCGATTTTGTTACTCATTTGGTGGTGCTACTCCTCCGATGTTCTTATCCATCAATGTGGTTACTCCTCCGAGGTTGTTACTTCGCCAAGGTAAGTCGCCAGGTATGTCTCCAATTAGACTTTTGAGGATTTGATTAATAACTATTTTTACATGACTTGACATGACTGCAGATGCTCATCCCTTATTTGGGGGGTGGTATTTTCATGAATAGAACAATGACAATCAAATCATAACGATGATTTTTCATTGTCATCATTAAAACTTGTGCCAATGCTTACACTCCACGACCCTCACCCTATTCCACACAATGTACATCAGGACTTGGAATAAGTACGTTTACGTTAATTAAAAAGTGCTTTCCAAATCTACAGAATAATTACCATAATAATCCCTCATCACTAGGTGACTTATGGTCCAATGCTTACCGATGCTTTGTGTGTGATTTGGAGTGAACAATCACAAGTGTTATGAGATGTGGATATGCGATGATCCTTTAAAATCTTTTTATAATTACCATATGTGTGATTTTTCCTTCCAAAAATTGAAATTATGGGTGGATGATGGGTTGCTTACACCTTGCCTAATTATACTATGTTTTCCCTATAGGTAGACGGAAAATTTTCTTAGGAAAGCATTCATATGCATACCCAGGCTCACCGAGAGGTGCAAGGATGAAAAATATTACTCACTTTATTTGTTTATAGTTTGATCCTAGTCCCAAATATTAATGCAAAATTGAACTAATCTAATGAAAAAAATTGACAAACTTGAACTAGCAAAAGATATGTGAATATATGGGCAACTTACTCTTTACTAATTAAGCTACGTATTTTGTATCTTTTATCAGCAAATAATTTGTTCGGAAAACATATGTCGATTTGAGGCCACTTACATGTTCCCTATTTAAACTATGTGTAATTTTTGAAATAAAATACTAAAATTAAAACTACCTAGTTCCGAAGCCAATTCAAGGTTAAACATAACACCTAAGTGTCCTAATAGTACTGAAATACAAATACAAAGTGATGGAAATTTATTAGGGTTTAAAAATGAGAGAAAGTAGCCAATTTTTTTCTTGTTGGCCTATCGCGCGGGTTATCTCCCCATAAGCGTGGAGCGTGCGTCTGTCGGAGCATAAAGCACGCTATCGGGTAAAATAAAGAAAAATTCCCCCCTCTCCTGCGAATTTTTTTTTCAGTGAGTGTGATTGAAGATGCAAAGAGAATGTAGGGGTGGTTTGCAAAAAACTGAGTTGCAATAAGGACGTGCATCAACAACCATTAACTCAAAGAGAAATAATACAGTGGAGTTTTCATTCCTGTAGTAGTGTATTTGGTGCAAGGGTGTACGAAATACACTTTGTTAGCAAGTTGGCTGCTACCTGCACAAGGTCACGGAGAAAAATGTTTGTCTATTGTAATTGGAACATATTTGGTACAATGTAAATTAAGTTTGAGGGAAACCTAAGCATACAACACAAAGAAAGAAACAAAACACAAGACAAAAAACACAAAAGCTAGATGGAGAAAACAAACTAATAACACAAATAGAAAGTTCCCCCTTGATTAGTTGTTTGTGGTAAAAAAGATACATTTCTAACACTTGAAGAGGGCCCTTTCAACTATCGAGCTTAAATAAACAAAACAAGGAGCTCTCCTTTCCTCGAGTTCTTGCAAGCGTCTCTTCCTTCTATCAGAGGATGGTAGATCAAGATCAAATGGTGGACCTCTCTCTCTTAGACTGAGATGTTGGCTGCCAACATATGAGTCCTTCCAATCCCTTTGTTGTTGGACTATGCAAGATGGTTTTATATGAAGCAATTTGGCCAACATAATAATGTGTCTCTAATTCTTCTTCCAAAGGTTGGCTTATATAGACATTTCTTGAATTCCTCCCTCTTCTCTTGGCCCAATATGGATAGTGACACAAGATTGGAGGAGGGATTCATTTCTGTGATGCATTTAAGCCTCAAGGTGGCTCCATGTCGATTGTCCTTGGTATTAATAAGTGGAGAATATTCCTAACCAAGTCTGTCAAGTGGTCTGAGATGGTGACATTTCACCATCATCATCATTGCATGCCTATCGGAGGAATAGTTGCACTGTCATGTAAAATTATTATGTTTCCAGTGCATTGTCCATTAAATTATCCCTTAAACTTAGGAAAAATTAAATTTTTGTCTGCTTTAATGTATTCCTTTTATGAAAATCTTCATCTTCACCTTCAACTTGACATTTTTTAATGTCTTTTGCCTGTATGATTTTCTGTTGTTAACACCTACAATCACTATTTTAAAGATTTTTTTTTTTTAATCCCTTTATAGGTTTCCACACTAAATCTCTAGTGTCTATTAAATTATGTCATGTTTGTCTGTTAAATTCACAAACAAACTTAGAAATAATAATTTAAGTGAAAATCCCCCCGATCGGGGTGTGCATTTGTCAAGAGTGCAATAGCATGATAGGACAGATGGCTGCGTTCACCTCTTCAAACCATTAATATCCATGATGGCACAGATTGAACCATGGTTATGGAAGTGTGTGACTGATCGGGGAGTAATGAACTGCCAGGGTCGATAGCCTGTGTTGTCAGAACGACAAAGGAATGTTTTTAAGATAGTAAGATTTCAGCATTGGCATTTTCATTCTTCCATGCATAGTTATTCTGCAGTGCAAGCTCGGAGGTAGCACAGGAGGACGTCGGACGCCTTATCCACCGGCCAAATAGTTCTGTTGGGGTATGTTTTCATCTTTCTTCTGTCTCTCATCGTTGATGTTGTAAGGGCTATGTTTTGTTCGCAACAAGCTTTGTTTATTTGGAATCCGTTGATGGCTTATAGCTCTGCTACTCCTCTTTTGCGCCCTGTTGAACCTTGTTTTTCGGACCCCAGTTAACTTTCTAGTGGCTTCTTAGTTTTCATTACGGTTCAGGTCAGAGTTCGCCTTCTTTTGCATCCTGTTGTTGGGTGGGTTAAACTCAAAGGTTTATTCTGTGGCTGTTTCAGTTCTATGTTCAGTTGTCTGAGGCATTTGGGGCTATGCTCATTTCTTGTTCCAGCAAACGCAGCTGGGTTCAACATTTTCCTTTTATCCTTTAATATGCTCATCAGTTCCTTTCTAGTGGCTGGGTTTTGTCTTGCTCTGGTTATCTGAGCTTTTGGTGGGTAGGGTTTATGGAATTTTATTTGTATGGCTGTCGTCGGGGTGGGCAGCGGCTTTCTTTCCATGTTATCAATTGTAGACATAAGTTTTTCTAGACTTTTAAAATTCCTCGTGGTGATTAGGAGCAGACCCAGCCTGAGACTGGTCCCAAGAACGTGGTTGGAAGTCACGCCAAGAGGTCCTAGAAAACCTCACTGCAAACTATGTTACTGGAAATTCATCCACTGTTCGCCGGGAGATTCGAGGCTGGGAACGGGAAATTCAAATTGATCCAAAAGATACTGAAGTGGAAGCAGAGATCATGGACTTTAGAACAGACCTTGGTAATACTCAGGGTCGTCTCACTTTGTACTAGTAGACTGTCCATACTTACTAGATAGTCAAATGCCTTTTGGCCAAGGCCATGCAGAGTTTTCCTCCCACTCAAGTGAGGATTGAGCCACAAATTTTGGATTTGCTACAGGACATTTAGAATCAGCTGCATCATATAAAAATTACTCAGTATCAGGCTACTAATCGTATCAGTAGAATCGATGATCGGGTAGGCCGAATGGAGAAACAACTTCAGCAGTTGCAGCAAGTGGATATGCCTGGTTCTACAGGGAAGGATCCTGCTCTGGTTTACTCCTTTGATGGCTAGTTGTTTTAGAATTTTCTCATGGTTTTTAGATGCACTTTTCTATTTTGTATGGATCTTTTAATTCCCCAACTTGTAGATAGTTGTGTAATCGGTCAATTAGTTAATAAGGCTCATGGACGAATGAAACAGTTTCAATTTTGGCTTTCTTTTAACATTTTAAGGTGGCCAACAGACCTGGTTTCCTACGCGCGGGTTGAGGCCACAAACTGGATTTTTATATTTTGTAACCTGCTATAAAATTATAAGTAGAAAATAGCAAGGTACTACCAAATTTACAAAAAAAAAAAATTAAGTGAAAATTAAATAAGGAATAATAATTTGAGTGAATATTTATTTTGGACTACCTCAATATTGATTCACCCCTCTCAATATTCAACATGAACACGTATCTATTTGAAATTGGAACTAATGTTGAAGTTATCCCCAACCTATAACATTTGAGCATTAAAACTTTTATCCTTATTTTGTTTAGATCTTTTAAGTATAACTTTCTTCTAAAAATTATTTTAACTCCTTTCAAACTAGCTTCAAACTAGCTATGTGATACCAAAATTTTTACTAAACCAAATTTGTAAATTGACATAAACTCTCAAAATCAAATCTTTATTCACCTATTTAGCTACTCACTTTCCCTCCTTTTTCAACTGCCCTTTATTTACAATTAAAAAAAATCATTCACTTATTTATTTTATCCCTATCCTATTCTACCCATCAAATGACATCATTTTACTCAATTAGAAAACCATGATATAAATATTGTATATATTAATCTCGAATTATGAGTTATTTTGATTATTTTTATGACCATAATTATAACATAAACAACATATAACATAAATAATATAACTATGACACGTCCATTACATCATTTAGATTTTTATAACTAAACAAATATTGTACACCATTTTTTAGTATAAATAGTACCTCAATAGTAAGAGCTTTCCATTATTGGAACATCGACACATGTAAATTTTTGGCATATGTAATATAATTACACACCTATACATTTACTATGAAAAGAATAATATTATAATAAGACTTTATAACATAGTATATAATAATTATAATCATAATAATTAATCTGAATTAGGAAAAAAATAAATAAAAACATTATAAATAAAATATAAAATAAGATAAATAAGATAATAATAAATTAAATAATAAACATAAAAATTATTAAAACATAAGACTTTATAACATAATATATAATAATTATAATCACAATATTTAATCTAAATTAAGAATATAAATGGATTAAATTATTACAAATATTTATATCTAATTAACCAATTAAATAACAAAGTTGGTAACTGGTTGGCTCTTTTCACATCATCTTTTTCTATTTATTTACCCTAATCTACTCTCTTCTTCATTTAGACTCGAAACGTAGACTGAAAAATGAATTGGGTCATGTTTTTTAGATTATTATAATTGTTTGTAATTTTTTATAATATAAATATTTTGTTAATTAAAAGTATTGTTTAATTATTTTATATATTAGAAATTTTGGTAAAAATTTAATGATTTTTTTTATTATATTATATTTTTAGTTATTTAAAATATTTTTTTAAATTTATAAATCTATTTAGTATTTTAAAAAACGTTTGAGACCATGTAATTATGAAAAAATAAATAGTGATGATTCTAAAGTTTCAACAATTACTTAAAGAAAACACACACACTAACAAAATAAAAATTAAAAAAACTTTTTAGAGTAAAACAATTAAACTTTAATATAAAAAAAAAAAGCTTAAAACAATTAAAATTTAATTTAAAAAATCCTACTTCATTGTTTGTATGTGCTTATCCTTATCCTTTCACTTAGTAAACAACCACTAATAAATATATATTACATAATTTCTTTTACAATAATTATACGACAATTTAAAAAAAAAAAAAACTTTTTAAAGTAAAACAATTAAACTTTAATAAAAAGTGCCTACTTCGATAAAACGATTAACCTTTAATGAAAAAAATGCTTACTTCATTGTAAGTATGTGCTTATCCTTATTCTTTCAGTTAGTAAACAACCACCAATAAATATACGACAATAACCTGAAACAAGGAATAGTGATCGAACAAATACAAAGCAAAAAGGCATAGAAGTTGAACTCAAAAATGGTAAATAAAATGATAAAGAATGAATAATAAACAATAGGGAGTTATTAGAATATTAAACAAATGCATAAAAAAAAGGCAGGGAAGTTCCTGCCATAAGGGGAGCCTATCCAGAACATAAAATACTAATGAATAATAAACATAAGAAGTCTGAGTCGTAGCCCCTAATCATGATGGACAGAATCATGATGGACAGGAGAACTGAACCTGCTTACTTAGTAAGCCAGGAGAATTTAACACGTGTACTAAGGAAGTAAGGAGAATGAAACCTGCCTTTCATGACAAATGGCTAATGACTATGGAGTTTTTAATAAACTGATTTATCCATCAACATTAATAAATGAAATTAGCATTTGTACTTAGAGGTGCAACAGAACCTTGATAGGAGTTGGGGAGGTGGAAAGTAGTAATCAACTAAAAAATTATATAATTTTTTTAGATAGAAAATAAGGGAATGAATTTTCTTAAATTGTTTATAGCATACTTATAATAGAAGACAATAATGGATAAGGACAAGATATTCACTAACAAATGTTTTATTGAATATCTATTTTAAACAATTTAAACTAAAAAATTATCAATATTGTAGAAGTTTGGTTCATGAATACAATTTTTTTTTTTGTCTTTCTTCCATAATATTTAGAATCATTCAATGACCAAATATTATCAAAGTAAAAAATTTATTATGCCTCGAAAATGTGAAACGGTTTCAGCTAAAATCATTTAGAGACTAAAAACAATAATAATAGTGGACTGAAAAAAAATAGACTTAGATTATCTAATTTGTAAAAATTAAATTGTTTATAATATGAGATCAAGTTATTTCAATAAAAAACTAAGAACATGCCTCGTTGGTTTGAAGGTTTCTTCCACTTACAGTATCATAACTAAGACATCACAATACCTTCATGGTCATGAAATCTTGAAGCATATGGAATTGGAAATGAGTAAAGGTGTAGTTTAGGGAGCACTAGAGGAAGAGGTGTACAAGTAATTAAAATAAATTTCCACAACAACTTGACAATCTCTGATCGGATTCCAATTTTGAAAGTGCGCTGGAGCGAACGCGCTGCTGCCTGCGCATCTTGATCCGGGCCGCGTTCTTTCTAGGGCTTGCGCCCATGGAGGGGTTGGGCTCTCCCCAGGGGCCTCGTCCCCCTCCCCCGCCCTCTTCTGCTGAGGCTTTCGATCGCTTATTGGCAGGGCTTCCTAAGAAGAAGAATGTTGAAGCTGCGAAATTTGTTAAGAAAATTGATGAAATACCTGAGATCTCTCTTCCAGCAGAGACTCCGATTCAGGTTGCTTTATCACTGGCTGAACGAGCTCTCATAGGCCAGTTCATAGGGCTTTGGCCATCTCCCAAAACCACTGAGAGCTGGGTCAACAGAAACTGGGCGCCTCTGATCAAAGAAAGCGTTACTTCTTATTTTTTGGGGAGAGGTTACTTTCTCTTCGAGTTCACTTCAAAAGATGACAAAGATTTGATCTTCCAGAACGGCCCCTACTTCATGGGCCCCCAGGGTTTGTATCTAAATAAGTGGACTCCAGACTTCGATCCTGCAGTGGATGTGCCCAAAGCAGTCCAGGTGTGGGTTAGACTCCCAAATCTGCCAGTTCACTGCTGGAATTGGGATTCTCTGATGCATATTGGAAATGCCCTTGGGAAGTTCATCGATCGAGCAAACAACAAGGACCAGTATGACTGCGCTAGGATCTGCGTTGAAGTAGATCTCGAGGTTGGGCTACTAGAGGCCATCAAAATCAAAGTCGGAAGCTGGACGCATGTGCAGAAACTGGACTATGAGCAGCTGCCCTTCAAATGCCGGAAATGCCATGTCTATGGCCACTTCACCAGAGGCTGTCCATCCAACAATGAGGTTGTGCAAGGGAAGGAGGACGGATGGAATCAAGTCAAGCGCTCCAAAACCTCCCATAAGGCTCAAAAGCCGGGAGGCCCTAGTGGCAAAGGTCCCCAACAGGCCTCTTCTCAACAGATCCCGTCTAAGTCCGCTCCTGAAAACAAGTTTGAACTCCTAAGCTCGCACCAAGAGGACACCCAGGAGGTGGAGGTTCAAAAGACAGCATCCCCGATCAAAGGGACTCCCTCTATGTCTTCCAAAGACGCAAGTGTTGCAGAAAGCTCAAAAGGAATACCTGTTGAAGTCAAGGAAGAGGACCAGGAGTCGGAAGATTCGGAGGAGGAAGGAGAAATAGGCGACTCTCAGGCCTCTGTTAGGAGATACACAAGAGGTCGCAAAACAGATCGGGAGAAAAGAGAGCAGGAAACGTACAAGGACAAGTTACAGGGCAGCCAACCAACTTTGGAGAAGCTACTAGCAAAAAATCCAAAGATGGTGAGAAACTAGCCCCAAGGCTCCAAGGGAGCCCAGCAGAACAAAGGTAAATAATGAAAATAGTCTCCTGGAATTGTAGGGGTATGGGGAGCAAGATCAAGGAAGAGGCAACAAGAAAATTAATAAGAATAGAAGCCCCGGACATATTCCTTATCCAGGAGACTAAGATGGAGGAAGCAGACTTCCTCCAAACAAGTAAAAGAATCTGGAGTAAAAGCAAAGAAAAAGCTGTCTCAGCCCGAGGAGCCTCTGGAGGGTTAGGCATTCTTTGGAATGATAGCAAGTTCTCGTTAATTTCTGAAATTTCAAACACTCACTGGCTGCTCCTAAAAATGCAGCATCTTGTCACTAAAGAATACTTTTGTCTCTTTAATGTATATGTACCGGTCAATGCTAGAGAAAAAAATGCCTATTGGGACTCTATAAGAAGCCAGGAAGAATTAGGGAACCTTGACAACATCATTATTGCAGGTGACCTCAATCTCACATTGCATTCCTCTGAAAAGAGAGGAGGCTGCATTGTGCGATATCCGGCGAGGGAATGGGCAGAGGATCCTCTGCAAGATTGGGATTTGTTGGACATCAAGCCCTCTTCAGGTAATTTCACTTGGTCAAACAAAAGAGTAGGCCCTGGTCACATAGCAGCAAGACTGGATAGATTTTTTGTACAAAGTTCCTTTCTATTGCTTGGTTTAGATGCTAGTATGCAAATCCTTCCTTGCAGCATATCTGACCATAATCCTATCAAGCTTGATCTCCGGGCTCACCCCGACCTCGGCCCCATTCCGTTCAGATTTAGCCCCCTTTGGGTCAAGGAATCCAATTTCATGCAGATTATCAAAGAAAGTTGGTCTCAGCCAGTCAATGGATCACCCTTCTTCGTGTGGGAAGAAAAACTCAGAAGAACGAAAGCTGCCTTAAAATGCTGGGCCAAAACTCTTTCTAACCCAGCAGCTGAAAGGAAAAACCTCCAAAGTCAACTGGAAGCACACCACTTGCTTTCGGAAGAGGCATATGTAACTAGAGAAATCCTCGATAAGGAGATTCAACTCCAACAGCACTTCCATAAAGCCTGCCTGGCAGAAAAAGAGTTTTGGAGGATTAAGTCTTGTTGCCTATGGCTTAAAGTGGGAGACAGAAATTCCTCTTTCTTTCACAAGCAAACTCAAGCCAGAAAATGCTTCAACACCATATCTGAGATTAAGGATGACAATTCCAATCATAAATATTTTGCAAGCATTAAACGAGCAGCTTTTCTTCACTTCCAGAAGTTGTCCAGTGAGGATGTGAATCTGATTCAAAATTCTGATCTTCTGGACTGGGTCCCCCCTTCAATCTCTGCTGAGATGAACCATCTTCTAGAAGCAAAAGTCACCAAGACTGAGGTCAAGAATGCTCTCTTTGCCATGGATCCTGACAAAGCACTAGGACCGGATGGATTCACCGCCATATTTCTGCAATCCTGTTGGCACATTGTGGAAAAAGATCTCTACAAAATGGTTCAAAAATCCCAAGACTGTCAGAAATTAGGAGGTAGCACAAACTCTGCGTTCCTTGCTCTCATCCCCAAGGAGAAAGGCGCCAATTCCTTCAACAGATTTCGCCCCATCTCTCTCTGTAATATTGGTTATAAGTTGATCACCAAAGTAATAGCAAACAAGCTGAAATATCTTCTCCCCACAATCATTCCTGAAAATCAAGGGGGCTTTATTCACGGTAGACAGCTAGTGGACAATTTCATTTTGGTTCAAGAGGAAATTCTCTCAAGCCAGCAGCGTAAGGAAAGAGGTATGGTTGTCAAATTGGACTTAGCTAATGCCTTCGATCGAGTCAGGCATTGTTTCCTTTTGAATGTTCTGAAAAAATTTGGATTTGGGGAGAACTTTATAAACTGGATTCGGGCCTGTATCTCAGAGCCTTGGATTGCTCCCCTTGTTAATGGCAGAGCAGCGGAATTCTTCAAAGACTCAAGAGGACTAAGACAGGGCTGCCCTCTTTCTCCCCTTCTGTTTGTCCTCCAGGCCTCCGTTATCAGTTTCTATCTAAACAAGAAAATGCAAGAGCAGGAGATCACAGGGCTTTGCATTGCCAGAGGAGTTAAAAGCATCAACCACGCCCTCTTACCCGATGATACTTTGCTGCTGGGGGCTGCAACACTACATTCAGCCAACAGCTTTAAAGAAGCTATATACGAATATTGTATGGTGTCGGGAAGTAGCCTCAACAAGGGGAAATGCCATATTTACAGTTGGAATACTCCTCCCAGCTTGCTCAGTTCCATTGCAAGGTGTTTTGGCTTTGCAGCCTCTCCAGCTTGGACTTCTTTCAAATACCTTGGGCTTCCTCTCTTCCTCAAGAGGGCCTATAGTAAGGATTGGCTCCCCCAAGTGGAAAAATTCAAAAATAAGCTCCAGGCTTGGGGGCTCACCTGGCTCAATATTGCGGGCAAGTCTGTCCTCATCAAAGCTGTCCTTTGCAGTCTTCCCCTATTTCAGTTCTCTGTTCTATTGGCCCCAATTGGCATCCTTCATAAAATGGAACAGCATATTCAAAACTTCTTTTGGAAGGGGGGCAAACATAATGAGAGGAAATTCCCACTGGTTAACTAGGAGACTGTCTCCAAACCGCTAAGGGAGGGGGGGCTAAACTTCAAGAATCTCTCTCTTTAGAACATAGCCATGGGAGCCAAGCTGCTCTGGAGAATCATTGCGCCCAAGCCTTGTTGGGCCCAATTAGCACTCTGGAAGAAATATTTTAAAGGCAAGAGACTCAGATGCCTAGATGGTCCTCTTCCCCAAGGCGTCTCTCCCTTTGCTAGACTCTGCTCCAAAGCTGCCCCCCTTATCAGCTCCAACGCCTATTGGATTCCTGGAAACGGTAAGAAGATAAATATCTGGACAGATCGTATTCTGGGTCGTGATCCAATTGGTGACTGTTCCTCTTTGAACGCGATTCGTTGCTGGTTGACTTCTGCTGGGAAAACTACGCTGTGGGATATCTCCACGTGGGATGGGACGCATTGGGCAGGCTGGAATTTCTTTAACGTGCCTCCGGAGCTCCTTCATGATTGCAATTGTCTTCGCTCCATGCTGAACGGTATTGCCCCCATTCATCCGCGCAGAAGAGATTCGCGTGGCTGGGGTTTACTCGCTGCAGGTTACACGGTAGCCCAAGGCTACGCAAAGCTCACCTTGAGGCCTCACGTCCCCCCGGACCCTGCCCCTTGGACTGCGATCTGGCGTCTGCACTCTCTGCCTAAAATCGACATGTTCTGTTGGCTTCTTTGCCACAAGAAAATTCTTACAGATGACAAACTGCAGAAACGAGGTTTCCATGGTCCGTCCAGGTGCTCATTGTGCAATGTGGAATGTGCCACACACTTGATCTTGAATTGTAAATTCACTGTGCAGGTTTGGAGCGAGCTGATGGATTACTGGAACCCCAATTTTTTCCTTCCCTCCTCTATTCCTAATATTTTTGCAAATTGGCAGAACAGTTACCCCGGTCCTCCACCCAAAAACAAAGTGATAAAAAAGGCGTGGTCTGCCCTCCCCAAAATCTGTTGCTGGCAGATCTGGCTTGAGCGAAACAGCAGAATCTTTAGAGATACTAAGTATGATGTCAAGGTGGTGGCGGCCAAGATAAAATTCCAGTTAAAGGAGAGCTTGGATAATCAAAAAGATGCCTCAAATCTCACTCAATTAGATTCAGTCTGGGGTACCTCCCTAAACCTGCAATTTCTTCAAGCCACCAGCAACCTTTCCCTCATTGAAGATTGGCAAATAAGGGGGAAGAACAATGCTAAGTTTCAAGAATGGATCTCCAAGCAACAGGTGCACTCTTTCTTCTTTGATGGGGCATCAAAGGGTAACCCAGGAAGGGCTGGAGCAGGAGGTATTGTAAAAAATGCTGAAGGTGTTTTGATCCACAGCTTTGCATGGGGTCTGGGGATCAACTCCAGCATTCAAGCAGAGGCACTAGCCCTCCTTCAAGGCCTTAAATCGCTCTTGAATCTAGAAATCAAGGAGGTTAATGTTTTTGGGGATTCCCAAGTGATAATCAAAATTATGGTGACAAACTCCTCCCCCCAGGATCTTAGATTGGCAAGGCTGATATCCAGAATCAGAATTTTGGGGAAATTGTTTAAAAAGTTGAGCTACTATCATGTGTTGAGAGACAACAACAAAGAAGCAGACCTTGAAGCAAATAAAGCTGTCCTCATCTCTGCTGGAGCAATAATTCGAGACGAGGACGAAACATGGGATCCAATTCCATAATCTGCCAGCTTAAATGTTTTAATGCTTGCTATTGAATTAGTTTGTTTGTATTTTTAAGCTAGGGGAAATCACAAAAATCGAGTGCATAATTGTAGTCAAAAAGAGCTGGAAGCTGTCCACAAGTCTCATAGCACTTCTGGCTATTGATACTTCCTGGGCCCTTCTCCCTCTCATTGTAACCCGAAATCTGGCATTTAGACCCAGTAGTTAATATATCTCATAACCGTTTCTGTAAAAAAAAAAAAACTTGACAATCTCTGATCAATCATGCATCCAAACATGACCTCCAAAATTGGGTAACACACGTTCACACCATAATGTTGAATGTGCAAGTTGAGAATCAAGCATTAAATAGAACTATAGATGAAAATCTACATAATCAATGAAAGGATTGGAAATCCTTGAAAAGTGGCACTTATGGTGGACATTACTAAACACAATATATTTATGGATTTATGAAGATTCTCATGAACTAAGAGGAACATAAGTGTCAGCATGAAAAATGTAGATATCAAATGTGAGTTGCATTAGTAACTCTTTATTACTAACAACAGTTGTTATTGCTAAACATCATAATTGTTCAAGATCCATGAATTGTTGTATCTAGAAGTAATTATGAACACAAGTGATGAAACAAAAGGAAATGGATCCATTTCAAGTTTCTTATTTTTTGAAAATTTATTATGAAATATTAATAATACTTTTTTGTTTTCATGGAGGAAAACATAATTTAACTAGATATGAAATGGGTACATTTCATGTTTTTCATTTATTGAAACTTTGTTATGAATATTAATATTACTTGTTTTTTTTTTCCATGGAGGAAGACATAAGTTAAACATATATTTTAAGGGATTTTTTAAGCTTTTCTTTTGTTTTTTTTTCAAACAATAGTATAGTTTAAATACTTATTTATTTTTGTATTTTCTTGAATATAATTATGTTATAAATTGTTATAATAGTAGATTTTAATTGTTAAATCTGCACATAATGAGTTTGGTTGTTAGGTCCCCATAATCCTAGTGTATCCCCTTATTACTATTATTAGTGTATCCCCCTTATTATTATTTTTGTGCCAATGTAGTCCCCATATTGCTATGGTTGTGTCCCATATAGGGCCAATATTGTTACAATTTTTTCATTACATTATTATTGTTATGTCGGCTCTGATTATATTGTGACCCCTTAGATGACTATATATAGAAATGAGGTTTTGTCATTTGAAGCATTCAATAATTGTTAATTTATATAATCTAAAGGAGTTTTCCTAAGTCGTTTATCTATTATTTCTATTGTTTTTTGAGTTGGATGCATAACATTTGGTATGAGAGCTTTGGATTCTAGGGTTTCACTTCTTCAAACAAGTCATCTTGGAATTTTCGATATAACATTGTTTCTACAAAGCTTTAGAATTTGAAATTGAAACCACGTCGAGGAGATATACAATATAACCTTGTGTACGAATTTTAGATCTTGGTTCACTATGTTTTCAAAGATACGATATGAGGAAGTTAGGGTGTTTGAAGGTTCACAAATTCTATCTCAAACAAGTGGCCGATGAAAAATTAACATAGCTTTCATTTTAGGCATCATAACTGAATTATGTAAATAGTTGTTGAAAGAGAAAAAACTTTATTATCTTGTGTATTAATTTCAAGGCCAAATGTCAAAAACGTGACATGTGGAACACTGTACAATTTCACTCTACTCAACCATTCCATAATTAGGTCATTGTGGGATATCGAACATAACTTTATCTTAAAGAATCCAAATTAGGTCTGACCTATGCCATTGGAAATAAGACTCAGAGGGATACTATAGGACTGAATTTCAAACCTTGGAGATCCAAAATTGTAGAGATACAACATGTTTGATATTGAGCTCCTACACAATAAGAAAAATGTGTGTAATTTTTTAAATTTTCATAAGTTTTGTTTGAGAAAAAATATTTTGAAGTGATTGAAAGAGAATATTGAAGCATAAATATAATTAATGCATGGCCCTAAGAACGAAAATGGAAACACCTAGTAATAAAATGGAAATCTCTTCTATGACACATGAAGAAGAGGGAGAAATGCAACATGATATATCAATATTACGAGACATGTGCAACAAATGTCACTCTCACAAAAAGTAACAGTAGCTAAGATGGATGGTTTGAAGAATGACATGGAGGCTAATATGTATTTTTTGAAGAATGTCATGGAAGCTACTATGGATTGTTTGAATAATGGTATGGAAGCTAAGATCGATGGTATAGAAGAAAAAATTGAAGGTTTGAAGGAAGGTTTTACAAAGTTGCTACAAGAAAAGATTCCTAATGGCATAAAGGTAGAAGAGGATAATCATGATCATAAAAAAAGAAATTTAAATCATGACTTCATAAAATCTAATGTTGGATTGAAGAGCCACGTATTTCAAAGATCGATATGAGGAATTTTTATGGAAAGGATCCCATAACATGGATACTACAAATGGAGCAATATTTTGATATCGATAATGTGAAAAACACACAAAATGTACACATTGCAAATTTATATTTAGAATCAAATCAATTTGTATGGTATCGATGGATTTTCTCTCGTAAAAAAAAATGTTACTTGGTCAATTTTTACGAAAGTAATGGTAGCACATTATGAGGATACAAAGAGAAACACCTTCTTTACCAATTGATAAATCTAAAACAAAAGGGTTCAATGGTGGAGCACATTGAGGACTTACAAAAATTTAATATAAGGGTAAATGATATTCTAGAGGAACATATTATTGATGTCTTCATAGGTACTTTAATAGATAACATATAATAGGTTCACCTTTGGGAACCTGGTTCGTTGGAAAAGGCATCCAGGTTGGAAAGAAAAATTGAAAGAAAACTTATGGTGACAAAGAAGACTCCCACTCATAACTATAAAGATGGAAGTGTTACTACTCCTTGCCCTCCACAACCTACAAGGTTGATACCCCAAAAATTCGAAGAAAAAGGAGAAAAAGGGTTTTTTACAGTTGTGATAGAAAATACACTAATGTTCATAAGTGTGCCGAGAAGAAATAATTTTATGTAGATTGTGAAGAGGAGGAAGAAAAGGAGCAAGAAACTTCAAAATAAGAGGATATACACCAGGAACCAACCTTATAGAAAGAATAAATGAATCCAACCATATCTTGTAATGCATTGGCAGGAATTACCACTCCTCAAAATCTCAAGATAGAAGGACATATCAAGAAGAAAAAGGTAATAGTGTTGACTGATTCATGTAGTACCCATAATTTTATTCATTTTAAGATAGCGAGGGAATTGAATTTATTCCTATATCCAGCACTAGAGTGTCAAGTGATGGTTGGAAATGGAGGAACTATAAATTGCTATGGAAAGTGCCATACTATCAAATTAACCATGGAGGGATATGTAATTAATATTCCAATGCTTTCCATTCCAATGGGTGGTGTTGATGTTGTACTAGGAATTAAATGGTTACAATATTTGGGTACGATAGATTTTAACTTTCAAAAACTTTTCTAGAAATTATTTTGTGAAGGAAATGAAGTTGAATTAAGGGTATCGTAGGAAAACTAGGAAATATGTTCAACTATAATGGTATGAAAAAACTTCTAAAGAAATAACAATGGGGCTTAACTAGACAATTATTCTCACTAGAAGTTCAGACATCAAAATTATCTATTTCTCTAGATCTCCAAAAAGTCCTGGAGAATCATTCCAAGGTATTTGACACTCCCAAAAGCCTCCCACCTATTTTTGATCATGTTCATTCCATTCATTTGATTACAGGAAGTGATCCTCTAAACATCAAGCCTTATAGATATCCATATGACAAAAAGACTCAAATTGAACATATGATTGCATAAGTGCTAGAGGCCAGTATAATTCAACCTAGTCAAAGTTCTTTCTCTACTCCAATGGTATTGGTGCACAAGAAGGATGGATCATGATGCATGTGTCCGAATTATAGGGAGCTCAACAAGCTCACTATTAAAGATAAATTTCCCATTTATATCATTCAGGAAGTATTGAATTAATTACATGGAGAAATTTACTTCACCAAGATGGATATTCATTCAGGATCTTATCATTATCTCTGATGGTAGTGTGTTGTAATTTGATATTAAGTATTTACTGTTTTCACTCGGCTTTTTGTTTCTAGTTAATTTTATTGTATTGGGAAATTTTCTTATGTTTTAGTAGTTTTCTTCTAGCCAACAAATCCATTAGGAGTGAGGCCAAAACAATTTTGAATAATTGTAATCAGTGATATAATTGAATTTTGAATAAATAGAAACTTTTGAATTACAAAAAAAACTACATAAAGTAATGATAAATAAAATTAAAGATTAATATAAGTAAATAACATGTTATGAATTACATAAAACTATATATTTATTAATTATTTTATATATTTTTATTTACTTTAAGTTTACAGTTAATTATAATAATTAATGAATTAAAAGTTTAAATAAAATTATAAAAATGTAATAATTGTATATATTTAAATGAGGAAAATATTATTTTAATAAATAATATAAGGGTTAATATAAATAATTTGTAACACTAGATTTTGGTGGCTCTTTGAACATGTGAGAGGGGAGGGGTAGCTGGCCCTCTGTCATCACCCAACCCCACATGGAGGGGGAGGTGGGGCTATCCCTCCCCCCACCTTGATATGGAGTTTAATTCCCATCCACTCTATGCTACATAATTATACCATGCCTTCAATAGACTTGAACATGAAGAAGATGGGCATTATGAAAACCATCCCTGCATTGATTTTTGCAATGAGACTGGTCATCTAGTCATTACCATTATTAAATAAGGAAGGGCGGTAATTTATACCCTGGGTTCCAATTTTCCACCTAGAGCTTCTATCTCTTTAATGTGAGGAAGTGAAGCCCCAACTCCTCCTGAGCTGGCCTTACCTGTCATAAAAAATTCTGCAAACAATTGAGTCAATTATTTGCTAAAAGTTGGCTTCATATTTTTCTAGAAATGGAGGGTATGTTAGATTGTGGTGGTCAATGATTCATGGTAATTTAGGTGCAGTTGTGGGCTCAAGATATGTTGTTTTATCATTTCAACGTTCTCTCCATCTCGGTGACATTGAGGCTTAGCCACCTTTCTTTATACTTTAGGTTTGGTGTTCATCCTATCTCTCGTCACAACTATGTAGGATTTTGGGTGTTATTTTTTTTTTTCTCAGTCTTATAATTGATATATTATTGACATTGTTCCTCTCCCTTGCTTCTAGTGCAAGTCGTTTTCTTGAGTCTTGGTTTGTTTAAGAATAGTCCTAGGATTTGCTATTATGTTGGACCTTTGAGAGTTGAGCCTAGGTCGAGCACGGTCAAATACTCTAATGATTTCACTATCTCCTTGGTAAATTCATCTTCTTATCATTTATAAATTCGACACTTCCCATTTGTGCCTAGAATATTCCACATTTCCTTTGTTTCATTCACCACTATGCTTGCTTATTCCCTCTCAAACCAATTGGATAAGATTGTCCCACCATGGTGTACTTTCATTGTTCTATCTCTAAATTTTAGTGACGACGACACCTTTTACATTCCTTTCCAGCATAGGAGAAGTAGGTGTGGCTCCTCTAGTAGAGGTTAGCGGTGCTCGCGAAATTTCTTCCACCCTCAAATTGTGATGCAGAGGTACTATGATGACCACACCCTTGAGCACATACAATACGTTGTGAAAAAATTTGCAAAGGAAACATGAAAGAAATAAAAATGCATGTTGATGAGGAAAAATATGAATCTAAAAGAAATATTTATCTTCAAATTAACATCAATCAAGAAAATGTATAGAATTTTACCTTTGAACATAGGGACATGAAACTTATTAGCATGAAATTAGATGTCTTATCCAAATGGAAGGGTGCTACTTCATTTCCCACACTAGAAACAATAATTAATTATTCAACCTCTACTTGATTTGCTCTATGGCACATCCTTTTTTCTATTGCAACATTATCACTTTGGCTTGGAGAGTCAGAGTTTTTATGGATATTGAGCAACAAGGTAGCCATTTTGATGTATCTAGACATATGCACTTGCATGGTAGTACTAGTAACTATGTTCAAACATGGTATAGTCACCACCTCTATATGTTTTATGTTAAATATTGGACAAAATAACTATTCTTCCATTACTAGTTTGGTTTCCGTAGTAGAAAATAGTGGTTAGAACTTATATTATGTACATGTTATTCCCTTATTCACCAATAAAACACCAAGATTATATATATAATTTTTAACAATTCTATATTCGTTACTTATATATATATATATATATATATATATATATATATATATATATATAAGTAACGAATATAGAATTGTTAAAAACTGTTTTTAACAAATCTATATTCGTTAGTTATATATATATATATTTTAAGAGATAAGAAGTTTAAAATCAAAGACATAAAGTAGGTATACCATTTATAAATTTTAATAGTCAAATATTATGTAATTTTTTGTTTTGTATTCTAACTAAAAAACCTTATATAGAAATTTGACATATATTTTTATTATAATTTTAAAATTAAAATTATATGAATATAAAATTAACAAATCCAAATATTAAACATTAATTATCTAACTTTTATTATGATAAATTGAATAAACACTTTGACATTATACAAAAAAAACCCCTAAATACAAACCTAAAGGGGGTTTGAGCCTAGTGATGGCAATTCATTTTTCTACGAGAGAGGTTAGATTAAAGATAATTGTGTTATAGTTCAATATCAT
This sequence comes from Pinus albicaulis, assembly GCA_034641835.2. Lineage (NCBI taxonomy): Eukaryota > Viridiplantae > Streptophyta > Pinopsida > Pinales > Pinaceae > Pinus > Pinus albicaulis. The sequence continues at coordinate 651,035,913 of CM076573.1, read as the reverse complement.
TGATATCGCTTAGACTAAAGATAATTTTGTTATAGTTAGATATCACTAATATCTCTAATTCTTTCATTGCTCAACTTCAAGTCTACACATGTCCATTTTAAAATAAAAATAGAATATTCTTTGAATACAAAATTAATGTGAAAAATAATAAAAATAAATATATTAATTTTTGAATAAAAACGTTATAAAACATAGGTAATCTCAATTTCAATATACTCACTTCCAGTCCAATGGTGAGTGATAAACACACAAATGAAAATAGATGAAAAGTTATAACTTTTATGTGAGACACTTTGATAGGAAGGTGTTGCAATGAATGGTGTAGTGATGGAGCCATGAGTGATATGTTATCGACTGAGAAGTAACCACGGATCTTAAGCCCACAATCTTTATACCAAAGTCATATGATGAAAGAAACAAAAGGAAAAGGAGTTGTTGAAATTTTGACCTATTGGCAAGTTCAACAATAACATGATGTGATTTTCTAATACAATCAAAAGAGGATTTCCATAGGTAAAACCATGGATTAATACTAATGGTAATAAGAAGATAAAAGTATATATATACAACATAATAATGATAGAAGAGGTTGTTAATATGGATACAAAGAAAGGTGGTCAAAAGATAAAAAGAGAGTGAAAAGAGGAGATAGTACACTGGACTCTCTATGAATGTGTAATAAAAATAGAAAGGATGATATGTTTGTGGCAAAGGTGTTTTTCAAGTAAAAACAACTACTAATATGAGCTCAGAGTAAGACTTAGAAGGAACATAACAAAAATTATATTAAATTTTCAACAACTGCCCTCAATTTAGAGATAAAGAGGGGATCAGATTTCCTAGTAAGTGGGTACTTAATATATCTTGAGGATATATATCTCCAATGGGTGGGAGTTTGCAAAGGAAGAAGGGATACTATCTTGTGCAAGTGGGTGCTTGTAAATTTTGTAACTGTAATTGGTTTTGCTACTAACATTATTTTAAAGATTTTTTTTTTAATTGTGTAACTATAAGTGGTTTTCCTACAATAATTATTTTAAAGAAAATATATACATTTTTTTTGTTTTTTTCATTTTATTGGTTTTCAGGTTAAATCTCTAGTGTCTTTTATGTTTGTTTAATTATGTTATGCTTCTTAAATTCACAAACAAAATTAGAAATACTAATTTAAGTGAAAATAAATAAGGAATAATAATTTAAGTGAATATTTATTTTGGGCTAGTTGAATATTGATTCACCCCTCCTCTCAATATTCAACATGGATATATCTCTATTTCAAATTCAGACCAATCTTGAAGTTAAACGCTACCTAAAATATTTTAACATTAAAAATTTTATTCTTACTTTGTTTAGCTCTTTTAATATAACTTTATTTTGAAAATTATTTTAACTCCTTTCAAACTAACTATGTGATACCAAAACTTTGTTTAACCAAATTTGGAAATTAACATCAACTCCCAAAATCAAGATCTTTTTTCACTTATTTAGCTACTCACATTCCCTAATTTTTCACCTATTTGGCTACTCACATTCCCTACTTTTTCAACCACCCTTTATTTACAATTAAAAAAATCCTTTACTTATTTAGTTTATCCCTATCCTATTCCAGTCATCAAATTATATCTTTTACTCAATTAAAAAATTACAAATCATAATATAAATATTCTATATATTAATCCCTAATTATGAGTTATTTTAATTATTTTTAGGACTATAATTATAACATAAACAACCTATAACATAAATACTAGCAGTTGCCCCAAAAGGCGCAAAGAAAGGCCGATAGGTTTATTTAATTGGAAAAGTTCTATGGGGGATGCATTTGTATGCATGTATTGTATTGCTTTGCATTTTGAAGCACACATTGAAAATAAAAATAGTACATAATTTTTTAAAATTATTTGAAGAGACTTGGTCTCTATAGATATGGTCCAACTCAAACTTCTTGTGAATTAATAGTTTTCAAATATCCTTCCTTAAGGGTTACTATCTTCCATTCTTTCATAGTGTTTTCTTTAGAAAAAATACATTTTTTTGCAAAGTAAAAGTTCTTAAATATTTCAATTAATTTTCTTAAAAAAAAAAAAAATGAATTGAAAAAACCTGTTCTCAAAATATTATTGAAATATGTAATTCATTTAAATATTTAAAATTTATATTCTTCTAGCTCTTGTAATTTACTCAATGAAATAAAAAACAATTTAAATTTAATTATTCTAATTCAATTTTTCTAATTGTTGTAATTAGTTAATAAAATAAAAAGCAATTTAAATTCAATTCTTATAATTTTCATAATTTAGTTAATGAAATAAAAAAAAATTATTTAAATTCAATTCTTCCAATTCTTGTAATTTAGTGAGAATAAAACTTAACTTAGATCTAATTACTAGATCTGTAAATCTAAAATTACTATCTATAAAAATAAATTACTAAATCTAAATTAATCCAAGAATTTAAAAAATAAGTTTATACAAGAAAATAACAAAATAGCAATTGAGACTTCAAACCTTCTTCTTTTTTTTTTGTGTATTTTTTTCTTAAATTTATAATATGTAAGTATATTAGAGTTGTTTAACAAGAACATTTTCGAATGTCATTTCAACAGTATGCTGGAATATTAAATACTAAATTGATTATATCATATTTTAAAATAATCTAATTAATAGATGAGATGATATTTTAATTTACAAAAATTGAGTGTGTCAAAGACACATTTATGCATGCAAAAATTTATAAAAAACAATAATCAAATCATTTAATTAGTTAAAATAAAATTGAAAATATTATATGTAAGCCAGAAAAAAATGAATGAAAATGGGGAAGTATATATGCTAAAAATTCAAATGAGATATATTTATGTGCAATGAGACATCTTTACCAGAAAATATTATTCATGTTTTATCAACGCAGGTTTCAACCCTAGCAATAATCACAAAGCAAATGGACAAACGGGCATTTATACTTGTGAATAAACAGAGTTCAAATATTTGATATGGGAATTATTGAAGGTTTTATCTTACATTGTAAAATAATATTAATAATCTATATTTCTTTTAAAAACAATGAATACTTTTTTATTAAATCTGCCCTTGGACACAACGAGGATTTACAATTTAGTGACATCAATAGACTTCAATTTCAGCACTTGTAGACAACCAAGCCATGCCCAATCGTGAGTATTTATTTTCATCTTCAATATGAAACACCAAAACTGTATAAATACATAAAAACATATAATACAATTTCATGGAACACATTACTTCATTATACCAACCAAAAAAAAATCTTAAATTTGTTCTTTGTACAATCACCATGGTTTTAGTTTATTATTCAATTTCAAACCCAAAAAAAAATTATTAAAGTTTTGACCATATATTACTTTTTACAATTTCACAACTATTGTTGATTTATATATATATATATACTTACCATTTGACAGAAATCTGTATTTGTTGTCTAATTCATTTTCGTTTTTCCTTTCTTGCTTTATTTTCAAAAAACAATGTATAAAAAAATAACAAAAATACTCATAGAACATGGAAGTTAAAATCCGTTTTGTGTATTTATTTCATGCACATCTTAACCATCCATCCAATTGTGAGAATATGTACATTGGATCCTCAGATTTATTTGTATCGTTTATCTTAAAATCTCAACAAAATTAAATGTTATGGTTTCCGAATTAAATTATTTGCCCAAATATGGTAGATAAAGTAGCAAGAATATAACCACCTTTGGTTTACCAGAAGCCAGCCACCTTCAATGTCTCACAGAATCAAATTTCATATCCACCTAAATAGCCATCGGGGCACTGTATCTACTTTTTCATTTGCATTGTGGATGATATATTTAGAAAACCCATATGGTGAACAAAAGATGAAACAGGAAATTATTTGAACAGTACTAAAAAATTTAGCTTTCATTGTAACAAAGCATTTATTTATCCCACTGCTACAGCCAACAGAGATGGCCTTTTAGAGCTTGGAAATGGTTTGATTTCCCCTTGAAAAGGAATTGCTATAATAGAGTGTTTTGCAATTTATCATTCACAACGTGTGTATGCTGATATAATTATGTAATGTGTCAGTCCTGTATTCACAAGATGCTACCATGGATAACAAGATAGGTTGCTACAAAGCCATATGATCAGAAATCTCTATTTTCTTTTGTTTCCAAGGAGGACTAGATCAATAAACACTCAAATAGCACCAAAAATCCACTCAGCGATCCTTTGCAGCCACCATTCTTGAATAACAATTGCTGTCATTGCTTCACGCATAAAGCTAAAGGTAAGGAAAATTGACCACACATAGTGGTTAATTCTCCAGAGATAATAATTGATCTTCGTTCATATTTTGCAACAAGTGTTCAGTTTTCCAAAAGACTAAATCTGTATCAATTGCAAAATGTTACATGAGTGTTGAGTTCTCCAAAAAAATTGCTCTACGTCTGCTCAGTATGTAGATACTACCCAGTGCTCTGTCATGTGGACAGATGGACAAACTGCACAAACCTGTTTATGGTGGATCTGCATCTAGATTTTGCAACAAGTGTTCAGTTTTCCAAAAGACTAATATGTATCAATTGAACAATATTACAGAGTGTTCAGTTTTCTAAAAAACTAATCTCTATCAATTGAACAATATTACAGTGTTTAGTTCACCGAAAAAAACTGCTCTGTATGTGGATGGATCTGTCATGTGGACAGATGGATAAACTACACAGACTTGCTTATGGTCTATGGGTATGATCATCAGAAAAAAAATTATGAAATTTGTAACCCCACTCCCACAAAAGAAAGGTCGGTAATAACACTGCAAACATCCAGAAAGTTTTGAAATGACACTGCCTAACATCAAGAAGAGGATTGCAATCAGAAAGGTTTAAAATAACACTACCAACATCAAGAGGAGGATGGAAATGAGAAAGATAAGGATTGCAATCATCCCCATATACACTTTTAATTCCATGGAAATGACAGCATGTATCACCATTTCATATTTACAATGAAACCAAGGGCAGAGAGAAAGCCATTGCAGTGGCACTTATTAAATTGAATAAACTTGTTGCAGTGGCACTCGTTAAATGAGTGAACACTATTAATATCAATAATTTATAAAAAATAAAATTAAAGACACTCTGGAATATTCATTCATCCCACACATTTACACATGCATAAAATTCATGATTGAGAAACACCGCAAATTATTGAAGAGGAGCCACTTTTTACAAAAATATAAGTGGCTGTGGAAAATTTTCAAAAGAAGCAGGCATATGGACAAGACACTATAAAAAAAAAAAACATAGTAGAAACAACTAGGAAAATAATAACAATAATACTTCTTCCTCTCGCTCTCAAAGGATTCACAAACAAAACCTCCCTCACTTGAACCAGAAAAACCTATATGACCCATATTAACTAAAATACCTAGCTAGTATGGACCCTGCAGTGCCAAAGACATAATGAGAAACCGATCCTGATCCTGACCCTGACACTCTCATAAAAAAAAACCCTTATGCTCTTCCATTATCAAATATCACCCTTCTAATCGGCAATATAATCAAAACAGAAAAATGCAAGTAATATGTAAATCCGAATGACATAAGAACCATTGAAGCTGGCCATATAATCTATGTTTCTGGAGGCATTGTAACAACACTTTTAACAGTTCGACCACTTCGACAAATAAAACATCAAAGAGAGGCATAAATGAAGTGTAATTTTCGGAGGAATCATCTAATAAAGCATCACAGCCAAGCCATTGAGTAAGAGACAAACCTCGGTTAAATACCCTAGGCCGCCATTAATGGCCTTCTTTTCATATCCCGGTGGTGGAAACAGGAGGCAGCGCGACATTTGAATTGATTGGATTATATTAAATGGGTATCAACCTCCTTCGAAATCCACTGAGATTCCTGTTGGATCTTTCACTGCGTCTCCCAAGAGGGCTGCTGCACAGCAGAGTTTTTACAAGGAAACGTAAATATGCATGTCTCAAGAGGAAAAATCAATAAGGAAATCAATAAGGTTTTTGAGAATCAAGAAGGAATCTGTTTTTACTGGTTTAGTTTACTTCAATGCTCCGAGATCTCAGAACTCTCATCAGTTTAAATTGTTTGAAAACGCAAACCCAAATCCCTGCTTCTCAATGGTACGCTCACTTGCTGCAACAATTCATCAATCTAAAAAAATGTTCAGTTGGGCAATTCATAAAACACCATAAAACTGCCGTAAAATCGTCTATACTTTTGAAGAGCTTGAACTTTGGTCAAGCTCTTTGATTCCTTCAAGGCCGATTCCACTGCATGGAGAAGGATCTTCTTCACCTCTAACTTCTCTTCTTTCGCTCTGTGACCCTTGGGAACCAAGCAGTACTCTTCAGTCAATTGAATACATTCCTGTAAATTATCAGGCGATACAAAATCAAGAGCAACTTTTATACATGACTTGAGGTTTCGAACTTGATGAGGGCACCCAACTGGAATGAAAACTGCCTCGCCAAGATGTTGTTCAAATGTCCATGCTTCTACTCCATATTCCTCTTTCAGCCTTCTCTTATGCTCAGCGCAAAGGTAAATCGTCTGATCATGAATAAGATGAATAACCTCTTTAAGACACTTACTGTCAAGGTGCCTAAATTCTCTATGGTGTTTCTCCATATAAGCATGTAATTTGGGTACATCCTCTCTTCGAAATATATCCCTAAGAGCGCCTCCAAAATCAGAGCTTTTGTTTCACATCTCCCCTGAAACCTGTGGCAGCCCATCTTTTCTTCTGTATTCTGTTCTCACTTTATCTATTTGCTCCTGTTGGAAGTCTGAGAACTCGACCTCGGCTGTATGCATTATAACATTGACAGCATCAGACATGTCAATGTGGAACTTAGTGACTGAATCCCCTCTAACAAGTTCTTCCCTGGTGCCATAAGCTATGTACGTTTTGGGTCCTAAATCAGTTCTCGGGCAGCCTGGTGGAAGCCTTGTGGCGAGATTTAGAATCCCAATTTCAGGATGGGTGTACTCCTTGAAGGGTAAGGCACAGATAAATTCAACACCATATCGTGGTAGACGCTCCTCGAATAAATTTGCTGGAGGCCAATATTTCAACTTTAACATCTTGGGCCACTGATTAGTGTGGCACCTTCCATTTAAATAACCATTAAAAAACTGATGTATATTGATCTCAACCGAAAACCAATCCAGTAATCAATGGCAAAGAAAAAGAAAATAAAATTTTATCGTTAAATAAAATAAAAAGAAAATAAAACCGCTTTGAGATACATTAATTCGAACTTTAACCCATTCAACTAACCTGTACAGTACAAGCTCTGTGACAGTCAATGAAGGTGGCTCTTGTTGGGCAGCTGCATCACGGTCGGCAACAAGCCTATTTAACTGTTGATCGACTGCTGCAGGAAGAAGGTGAGGATGCTCTTTCATGAGCTGAGAAAGAAATTGGCCCGTAGGCAACTCCAATTGAAGCGAATCAATTGGTTGAGCATGAACTTACACAGTTGGCAGAGCTAATAACGGGAATATAATGGTGAACAAAGTAGGCCAGAATGAATGAGCACCAGTTTTGGGCGGAGGTGGTTAGTTACCCCAGCAGAGCTTGACCATTGATGAAGCATCTGCAAAAGGAACTGTTGATAATGCAGAGATAGTCGCACATGTGAAGGATGACCAGTCTCATTTTTTTAAACCAAGAACAGGTGTTTTCTTCACATAAAAAGTGTTGACGATAAAAAAAAGTGATCTCTTTCATAAGATGAGGCCTATCGGCTTAAATATACTGTTTAGGCTCGCTAGTCTCCTAAATAGCTAAATGATATATATAATCAAAATTTGCGAGAACTTAATGGTGAAAAATAATGTTATAATACAAATTTTTATATATAATATATTGTCTTCCTAAATGGCTAAATGATATATAGAGAGCGTATAACAAGCTAAGTAATGTAATTTTTAAAAATATTTACTATCTTAAAAGTAATAATATAAATAAGAAAAACTTTATAAATGATTTGAATAATATTAATTTTTAAAATTAAGTTTTATCAACATGTTAAATTTATTTAATTTTAATATAATAATATAAAAAAATTAATAATAATATAATTAATTTTAATATATCAAATTTATTTTTAATAAAAGGAGTAGGGGTCAGAATTCGATGAAAAAATTTGACGTAAAATCTTGGTTTTTGTTATTTAAATTGATTTTTTTTGACTCTATATATGGATTCAACACCCTCAAAAACCCCTAGGGCACTTCGATTGTGCAAGGTTAGCAATCAAACTTCTCTTTTCAATAAATTCAGGCCGGATTTTAGAGAAATTACATCAGAAAAAACCATCGTAAAAGCCTTCAAAAAGTCACACTAAAGACTACTCGTTAATAAACTTATAGAATTATAGGTATATTTATTAAATGCATGAGTTAGATTTAATATTAACATACGTTTTTTACCAATAATTTTAATTTTTTTGAATAATGAATAATTATTTTATGGCTTATTCTAGTACAATATGTGTGTGTGTGTTTTTTAAATTATTGTAATTTTTTGTTTTTTTTAATGCACTTTTATTTTGAGTGCCATGTTGTTGTTTTTTATTATTATTATTTTATTTTGTTAATAGAAATTTTTATTTTGAGTTTTCTTATTACTCGTTCTCATGCCCTTTTTATTTAAAAGGGAATTAAAATTGCAACTAGTTTAAAGTTTTTTAAAGGTTTATTATTATTATTTTAGGAGATTTAGTTGGCTAGAAACTTTGGTTTCTTTTAAAAGATTTCGTCTCCATATTAGTAATGTGCTTCTTGAAGTTTTTTCATTCATAGAAGCTTCAAATAGATAAAGGGTATAAAACTTAGTAAGGTTGTTGTAAATGAGATTATAGACAAGCATACTTTGTTGGATCCTCATATTGTGAATTACTAATAGGAATAGGTCATGGGGCAAAGGGGAATACTGTATTTATTTGATTTCACTTTCTCAAATTTAAAGTTGGTTTGTGTATGAGTCATAATAACAATGTTCAACCATTGGCTTTAAAGCTAGCCTTTATGTTGAAAGTTATGGAAATAATTTCCATTACTTCAAGTGATTACATCATTTCATGGTTTCTTTCAAAACCTTGTTGGACTCACTCTTACTAGATTTATTGGTCAGCGGGTGCATGCACAAGTACATGATATATTTCCAGAAAGAGAACAATCTACAATAACCGACAGTCATTTCCAAAAGACAAACATCACAAAAAAATGGTCGAAACATGTTAGTTATCATTAGAATTTATTGGGACTAGATGTTCTAGAGTTGAGCCTAAAGGAGACGGGGGTTTCAACTCACAATGGATGTGACTCTCCATGCGAACAATCCTAGTTTCCAACCAGTCTAGTTGCTCCTAAAAACGCCTTTTCCCTCACCAAAGACTCACCATTTTGTCATGTGTTTCCCACAATTTTCATTGTAGGTGGTTCATGAAGTAAAGGATGTCATTATGGTCATCTTGGTGTGCCCGGTTAAGCTGGATCGACGAATTTTGCAGTTGTTGAAGTATATGAACAATGTCATCTTGAGAGGGAGAACTACCAACTAGAGGAAGGAGGAAGGGAAACCACGGATCCATTGTCTCACCATGTCCCTGCTCTTGAGGCAGTTGGCGACATTGGACTCTTCTCATATTTAGCCCGTGATTCCTCCTCCTACTTGGTGAATTCCAATTCTTCCTTTTCCCGGGGTCCTCTTGAGCCCAAAGAGTCCTTACATCAAAAAAATCTTGAACCTAGCGATGTGGTCGTGTGTATGCCCACGAACAAGAGAGTGTGAAAGCTTCCCACGACCCCCACCACACACTGTGCAGTTCATCTGGGTTTTTCCTAACCACCTCAGGGATATCGAAAATATAAATCAAATCCATCACCCTATACTTGTATGCCACTTTGAGCCTAGATAAAAGGAGTCCCCCACACCACTTCACATTGAATGATTCTTTATCCTTTTTCTTGCGTTTACCAGTCAGATTTTTTAGGGTGGGTCTAAAAATATGCCATAGCCACGCAATACAGACACCCTTCCCCAATTTATTTAGCAAGGGCATGATAAAAAACCTTATTTCAAGTGGAAATGTTGAAACACCACACCCAGGTTTCCAAATATGATACATAATCAAAACAACCAAAGAAGAAAAATAAACAAAATAAGGGTATTTGAGTCTAGTGTGAACTACTGTTATGAATATTTTATTAATTATTAGTTAGATATAGTTATAGTAGGTTTATTAACTGAAAGGGCATGATCCAAAGATCATGCCTCTTCGCCAAGGGACACGTTGAGGCTATTTAAAGCCTAGGCGATCCCTCATTGTAATCATCTCATCTTTTCATCATTAATAATATATATTTATCAGTTTTACCAGAGTTTTTACACTCCATTGGTATCAGAGCCATCGCTCTTTGGATCTGTGTGATCACCCAGGAACTGCAATTCCAGAATTGTAGATTTTTAATCAGATTTTCTCAAGATCATAGACAAGACAAGAACAACAGAAAACCGAGAAGGACATTGAGTTATCGGAAAGGGTTACGTTCCGCTGCCCTTGCCTTGTATTTTCTCCGCAATCACATTTAGTCCATTACCCTCACTTTTCCGCTGCTGCTAATCTATACGCCCCCATCCTCCATTGCCATCCCACTATTCCTCCCTCTCCCGTCATTCCTTCTGTTGTCACTTCCGCCCCCTCTTCCGCCTCTCTCCGCTCTGTCATTCCGCTGCAAAATTCTCAGTCGTCTCTCTTTCCGCCGTTGTTATCCATTCTCTTCTCCCCACTGTTCGACTGCCACTGTGCCATCGTGCCCCGTGCACCGTCGACCCACCAGGTGACCACTCTTTCAACACTGTCATCGACCATTCCCATCACGATTTCCCTGAGCTACATCCGCGGTCATTACCTGTCCCTTCCATTCAGTGCAATAGTTACCATATAAACTCGAATATCATAAACCCCGATCTGTAAACTTCATTTCCGCTGCCGGTTAACAACTCGATTTGCTTAAAAAAAAATCGTGGAAACATTTCTGAACAGTGTTATATAAAACGACGTGTCTTTTTAAATTGGAACGATATTATAAATCAATCGGTTGGTTTTTTTGAAACGGTGTGTTAAATCGGAACGACATTTTTTTTTAATTATATAAAATATATATTATATAGTTAAATTAATAATTATATATATATATATATATATTTTGTAATTATATATATAACAATTATATAATTAAATTATATATATTATATAATTTTTAATTAAAAATTATATATATATATATATAATAATTATATAGTTTTAAAAAAAAATTATTATTAATTAATTAATTAATTAAATAATAATTAATTAATTAATTCAAAAAAAAAATTAATTAATTAATTAATTAATTTTAAAAGAAAAAAGAGGAGAAACTGGCAGAAAGATATTCCCCGCCTCATACACGCTCGATGTCTTTGTCAATGTCGATGGCAGAATTCCAGAAGAAATTAGGAGATCTTGAGAAGCAAATCACTAACAATTCCGAAGAATTCGGAAAAAGATTAGTCAATCTGGAAGGTACAGTTTCAGGGCACTCCAACGACATAAAAAAAATCAATGATACAACAAATCGCATAGAAAGACAAATGTGGCTAAATCATCACGAGACCACAGAAACAATGGAAGAACTTTTCAACAAACTAAATGATAAAATAGATAAGTTGGGTCAGACACAATCCCCAACATCTCCTAACAGGGAACCAAATCAACAAAACAGTACCGCAGATTCAGGGAACTCGGACGAGCATCAGGAAAAAACCGATTCCCCACATCATCAAGAATATAGTAATGCAGATTTTCAAAACAAGCAGCTCTGGAATGCATTCGCCAATCAATATCCCCTTCTTGTTCCACCATTAGCATATCAGCGCAAAGCCAAGATTGACCTACCCAAATTTGATGGTAATGAAAAGAATAGTGTTGCGTGGCTTAATAAAGCAGAAGAATATTTTGAAATTTATGACATTACTAGTGATGATGAAAAAATTAAACATGCTTCCATGAAAATGGAAGGAGAAGCATATAATTGGTATATGTGGTGGAAAAAGACGACGCTCGCTATCAGTTGGAGGAAATTTAAAGATGCATTCTTCAAAAGGTTTCAAGGCATAAAAGAAGAAAATTTCTTTTCAACGTTTATCAAATTACGCCAAAAAGGAGATGTGGATGAGTACACGCGAGAATGGGAGACTTTGGCAACACGAGTACCCGGATTGTCGGAATCTCATCTAATCCAGTCTTACATCTCAGGACTTAAAGTCCACATACAAGAAGAGCTAGAACTACATGAAATCACGTCTGTAGAAGTAGCAAGGCAAAAAGCAAAAGCTGCTGAAAAGAAATTGGAAAGATTATCAAAACCAGAAAAAGTATATTCAAGACGACGGTTTCCTCAATCTGAAAATGTAGTTGACCCAACATATGTCCCTGTCCATCCTCGTGAAGACGAAAAATCTAGTCTAGAAAAACAAAGAATACGAGAAGGCAAGTGCAAACGTTGCGGTGAAAACTGGGACCCTAAGCACAGATGTGCTAATGGAAAAGCAAAAAATCTATACAGTTGTGAAGCAACTAACGACACTAACAGTACTAATTCGTGTATAGAAGGATTAGAAGACAATTTAGAGTTCTCTCCAGAAGTGGAGGGCGAAACTATTCCGCAAGTATCCTTATCGGCTATGACAGGCATATTACAACCTCAAACCCTAAGGTTAAGAGGACATATTAAGAACAATAATGTAATGGTTCTAATAGACACAGGCAACACGCACAATTTTCTAGATTCCACCATGGCCAAAAGACTCAACCTCTTCGCTTTTCCCATGCCTAATATGAAGGTAATGGTGGCCGATGGTAAGAAGATTGAACAAGTAGGAAAATGCCATAAAGTCAAATTGCAGATTAAAGACTTTCATTTAGAATCTCCGTGCTACACCGTTCCATTACGAGGAGTATATGTGGTCTTAGGAATTCAATGGCTACGAACTCTAGGTACTTATTCTGCCAACCATCAGAAGCAGTTTATAAGTTTTAAGTGGAAAGGGCAGAAATACAAGTTGTATGGATTCCAAAACCCAGGAAATCAAGTCGTATCTACAGTGCAATGTCAGCAGTTAGAAATGTTATCTTCAAAAGGGAGCCATGAAGAGTCTCCAGAAATCAAGACAGGATCCGACTCTGTCGATATCAGATATTTTCACTATCCAGATCAACAACAAACTGAACTCGAGAATATGCTCCATGACCTTTTTAAAATATGGGAAGCAAGAGCTCGCCGTTCGTAGAAATCATACATTCGTCAACATTGTCTGTCGATTACATATGCTTTGAGGACAAAGCATCTCTAAGAGAGGGGCAATGTTATGAATATTTTATTAATTATTAGTTAGATATAGTTATAGTAGGTTTATTAACTGAAAGGGCATGATCCAAAGATCATGCCTCTTCGCCAAGGGACACGTTAAGGCTATTTAAAGCCTAGGCGATCCCTCATTGTAATCATCTCATCTTTTCATCATTAATAATATATATTTATCAGTTTTACCAGAGTTTTTACACTCCAACTACCCAGAGAATTTCCACAATCGATGCCCACACAATAAGGCTAGTGATGTAGTTTGGGAAATTCACAAATATTCCCCTATTGTCCCCCACTGCACTTCCTTCCTTACTGCATAGAATCTCTTGCTTAAGTGGGTTCACAAAACCAAACTCATCACAAAGTTCCCTCTCTTCTACTATGCTCAGACATGAGCTCAAAACGTTGATAAAAACTCCATGAATGATTACAGAACAATTCTGATCAACATTCTTACACAAAAATTCCATTGGGTAACCAATCACCAACGTTTGAATGACCATCCATTCTTCGGGTTCAAAACCATTGTAGTTACTGTGAATGCCATTAATTTGCAATACATACTGACATGACTCCACATAAATTAGAACATGTGATCCACCTGCCAAGTGAACCCTTTACCCAAGTTAAGTATAGGGCGTCATAGGGTGGAGAGGCCTCACCACATTTCCCAATGTCCCACAATTGATCATCCCCATTGGGGTCACAAGTGGTTATAAATTGATTAAATGGAATTTGTGTTATAAAAAAAATCTCTTGAAAGCTATTTATAAGAAAATTTTGAATATGAAATAAGTCATTAGCCAATTCCTTTTCTCCCATGTAGAGAGAGGGGAATATGTTAGTGACTTCTATAAAATAAAATGGTCTACATATAACTCTAGGCACTTAGCATATGTGGTAACATTAAGAGGGGTTTCTTGCTAAACATGATTCTAGTTAGTTTTTTTATAAACATGTTTTTTGTGGATTTTTTTTTTTTTTTTTTTTTTTTTTTTTTTTTTTTTTTTTTTTTTTTAATGAATATATTATGGAAATGTCCACAAATATTGCAGACTTTTAAAATTTTATTGAAAGAGCTAGGAAAATACATGATATAGTTGATATGTAAAACAACATTTTAGAAATTATTTATTGGAAGAAATTTTAAGAGAGTTATATATATATATATATATATATATATATATATATATATATATATATATATATATATATATATATATATTTGTAAGTTGGGTAGGACTACATCTTCATCATCATGCCCAATACATATTTCCATGATTAGGGCAGGGAATTGAAACTGGTGACTTCACATCAAGGATTGCCTTAACAGAGCATGAGATCACCGTCTATCCAAGACTCGTGGACAAGGGAGTTTAATATTAACTTTTCTTTTCTTAAAACAATATAAATAGGTAAATGCTAACTTTTTTCTTAACACAACCGAGATGATAAACAACTTAAATAAGTACATGCTAACTTTTTTCTTAAGACAATATAGATAATAAAAAACTTTATTTGAATAATTTAAATCATTTGTTAAATGTAATTTTATGTCTAATAATTAATTTTAATTTTATTTCTATTTATTTATTTTTTTCTATTAAAAAAAAATGAATTTTCATTTCAAACTATATATTGTATAAATTATACAAACAATATGTATATCATGGATTCAATCCGAACTAACAATGTACTAAAGCTAGATACTGAATCGTTTCTACAAATCAATTGTGAAAATTTAAACACAATCGCCAATCACATGAAGCAAAGAACAATCAATCAAACCACAACACATATAATTTTCCTGGGAAAGCTTGCTGCTCAAAACCCCACTATCTTCTATTATATATTCAACATGGATACACGAAACAATTACAATACACTCTTCTCACAAGAGTCTCTTGTACTCAGTTAATTGTCTCACACTGTCCTGGACAAAACTGACCAACACTTAGCCAATTGTCAGCCTCTAAACAGTCTTCCTTGCTTGCGCAATTCCCGATGAATGCAATCCCTATTCTTTGGGAATTTTGGCCTTACTAAATTGCGCAAGGATCATGGGAAATCCAATGAGTGCTTGGTTGCATGGGTGCAACCCAATAATCCTACAACTGATAGTTAACATCCCTTTCACCTTTGTCTCAACTGGGTCTCCACTGGAACTGACATGCATGCAACTAATAATAGTAAATCATCAGTTGCATGTTAGATCATTGATTGTGAATTAAATAATATTTAATTCACTTGATCTCTCACTAGTGAAACAAACAGTTACAACTAGCACAACTGACTTTAACTCACTTAACTGATTACACATGCATTAAACTAATGCACCAACTGCACTTCGAACTCTGTTACAACTATAATTACTCTGCATGCCTCACCAACTACCCTCAACTCGAAATTCATGAGCTAACTGAGTTTATCACACTCAGTTAACTATTACAAGTGATTATGAGATAAGATTACATTTTATTGTCCATTTTAATTAAAGGAAAATTAAAATATACATGCACCAAATTTAACCCACACCAGTGTAAGTGCTACTAGGACTTGTGGTCCGACACTAGTGTAGGTGCTGCTTGGACCTCCTAGTCCCACACTAGTGTAGGCTGCAATTTCTTGTTGGACTTCAACACTCCCTCTCAACAAGAAAGGGATTATCATTCACCCATATCCTACCTCTATGGTATTCAAATTTGTTGCTGGCACTACAAGGAAAATACCCTTTAGCGGAGGTTATAAAGGAGTTTTTAGTGTTATAAAATTGGCCAAAATTGTCAAAAAAACATATGCTACCACATCCGTTTCTGGTAACATAGGTTTTGGCAGAGATTTTAACGGAAATTCAACACAAAAAAGAAGAAGGGTGGCCGGAGGTTATTACGGATGTTTTTTCATTGGTGCTATTATCAGGTTTTAACGCACTGGTGCGTATCGGTAGACAGTGCACCGGGGTGGTCGAAGGAGAATGCACCGAGCCGTTAAGGAAAACAATAACACAGGGCTTGGTGTTGGTGATACAACGCACAGGGCAGTTCTAATTGGTCTTGGGATTTGAGCGGTGCCCATAGGTCGTATAAGCGCACCAGTGCATGTATCTTTATGAGGCACCAGTGCTCCATATCACAGAAAGAAATCGAGATTTATAATTGGTATCGGTATTTGTGCAGTGCACATGGCATCTACAAATGCACCGGTGCTTATAGATACATAAACGCCCCAGTGTGCAGTATCACACAAATGCACCGATATTTATAGCTGGAATCGGTATTAGTGAGGTGCCCATAGAATCATAAATGCACCGGTGCATATAGGCACATAAACACACCGATTTTAATTTTGCTTTTCTTAGAAACATCCACCTCTGACAGTCCAATTATTGTGATAGTTTTAAATTCATTATTCATCAAAAGTCGACACATCTTATAACAATATTCATATTAATTATATTTTTATTAATGCATTTGAATGTGCTGTTTGGATTAATTTGTTATATCATATCAGAATTATTGTGGTTTTTTAAAATTCATTATTCATCAAAAGTCGACACATATATATAATCTTATAACAATATTCATATGAATTAAATTTTTATTAGTGCATTTGAGAATGAAAATGGAGAACACAATAGAATAAATTAAAACATATTTTATGATTATATATATATATATATATAAGACAACCTTTATCATAAAAAATGGGACAATTATTCGTATCCCTTTGTCTTTCAATTGGGACACTATGTCCATTACATTAAACAAAAAGTCTGATTTCACAGACATATTTCAAAAAATAAAACACCTTGCTTTGATATCCAAATTACATAGTGATCATCATTCTTCGCTTGAACTGTTGTCACTGCTAGAGCTACTTCCATGACTTGGATTATTTTCAGGAATGTTGTGTTCACGACGTTGATTGTTTTCTTCTTCACTTTCCATCTACAAACATAAAAATAAACTGAAATGAGTGTATATACATTAGTGAGAATAATGAAAATTCCAATATTAAATAATATACATCAATGTAAATTAAAAAGAAAAATGACGTACCATAGCAACAATTGACTCATAAACTATACACATTCTTTCAAAACCATGTACCATGCCATCTTTCAAAATTTCATCTGTTGGCACAGTTCCATACTTTGTTTCCTGCGAGTTTTATACCCCATAACAAATCATATATTTAATATAAAAGATGTTTTTGTTCTATTAATTATAGAAGGAGCTAATTAAAACAAGATCGATAGATGCTTACAAATTCCACAATTAAATTCTGATATGCCAATATATACTCACAACCCATATTTAACCCAATTTCAATCAATTCGTCTGATGGTTCTTCTTTGTATGTTAACACCTGTTTGAAGACATTCAATGATGATTTTTGTAAAACAACTTAAAAAATACAAAAATGAAATCTAGTTAAGTTGTTATAAGGTAGTAAACATTACTCACAAACTTAGAGATCAACCATTTTCTTCCTTGTCGTCCTGTTTTATGTGCTGAATGGGTTCCATTTTCTTTTCTTTTCTGCAAGAAAATTCTTGAAAATTAATATTTAATGCTAAATTGTTTATTTATTGTACCTAATGATCAAAAAATTAAATGATTACATATTACATTTGAAGCACGTTGTTGTATTCGTTCCACTAGATCCCTCAAACTTTTGTAAAAGTTTTTCCCCCTTTTGTTAACTTCCAGCACCACTCCAGATGAGCCAAGGAGCAATTCATTTTCATTTGCATGTTCTATTTTTTTTCTTTTCTTAGAACAACATTCCTTTTCTGAGTTGTTGGTCCCTGTAGAACATTAAACAAATGTGAATTAGTAGACTGTTTGACACATGTTATCTAATAATTTTAAGTATATTATTAATGATAATTAAAAAAAGAAACTCATATTGGATCGATAGTATTGTTTCATTCATCTGATTCATCTTTTTGCAATTTTTCCATTAAACTTTTACGCTCTTCTGGTCGTAGATCAAAAATAATCATATCGAGCTTTGTCATTTTGTGGCTCTGCATGATACACAGTAAACAATACATATTAGTTAAAGTTACATATAGTACAAAAATAATATTTTTTATAAAGAATTTACAAAGAACTTGCCTTTTTTTCTTTTCTTGATGTGTTAATAGTATTTTTGTTACTTGATATCTTGTCAGTCATTTCTTTATCAATCTAAAACATGTAGCATATCATTCATTAATATATTTATAAATAAATTCTCAACTTTTCAGGTAGAAAATAAATCTCGAGACACTGGTGCGCCTTTCATTACATCTGCACCGCCTCCGGTGCGTGGATATATTAACAATGCACCACAAAACAGTATAATACACCATACAGTGCGTTCGGTATTATAAAAGCACCGAAAAAACAATGTAATAGAACTAACGGTGCGTGGGGTATTATAAACGCACCGCAAAAATGGTGTAATACACCGTGCGATGCTTTCCTAGTTAAATAGAGCACCAGTGCCCTATTTCAGATTTGACGCACGGATTTAAGAAAATGTTTTCAATTTTTTACGACACAGAACTTGGGCAGTGTCCTGTAATAATACAGAGCACTGGTGCGGTGGCGTACGCAAGGCACACCGATAAAGAAAAATCCATTTTTTCAAAAATTCACGCAATGGTCGAATGGATTTGGATCCGACTATGCAAGTCGTCCTGTGGGTTGGACGTCAATCTAAAATGAAAAACCCTAATTCTGAAATCACAAAAACAGGGAGAAGAAAGGGAAAAAAAAAATGAAGGGTTCAGGGTAAAAATGGATAAAGCTGCAGGAAAAAATGAAAAACTGCAAAAAAAAGTAAAAAAAAGAATTAAATTTAATCACAAAATGGTTTGAAATTCTATGATAGAGGGCTTGAATCACCATATTTTTGGTTTCTGATTGTCTGAATACTTCTGTTCGAACGTATTTCTCCATCCATAGTGCCCTCGTGCTCTCCTGCAAAAATCTGACTGAAATTTTTTAGCAAAAATAGTGAAATAATGAAAAGTGTTTAGTATTTAAAGAATTATTTTATCAAATTATATTTTTGAAAATATTTTGCCACCCATTTTTCAAATTGCTGCTTTTTTTAACTTAAACAAAATATAGTTGCGTTTTTTTATTTGCGTTTATTCGTTTCCGATGCGCGGAAATGTGACGCACCGACGTGTTGTATTAATACGACGCACCGAGGCCTGTTTGGATGATAAGCGCACCAAACTTTTTAAAGTTTTGTTGTTGTTGTATGTAAGATCATAATAAAATAATGATAGTTATAAAGTACATTAATTTATTTTCATTATTTTCTAAACTTTATATATGTAAGATCATAATAAAATAATGATAATTATAAAGTACATGAATTTATTTTCATTATTTTCTAAACGTTATGTTACAAAAATTCGTATTATTCTAGATTTGTTATTTTACAATTATTTGCAAATTTACAAATTTAAATATTTTAATAAAATCATTTCACATTAATACAATTAAAATTTTCACATTAATAGATTTAAAAATTTAAAAATTAATATTTTACATACAATTACATTAATTAAAATTAAAATTATAATTACAATTACAATTACAATTACAATTTTACATTAATTTCACATACATGAATTACGATTAGAATTACAATTACAATTTTACATACAATTACATTTACAATTACAATTACAATTTTACAAATATTTTACAGACAATTCAATTAAAATTACAGTTACAAATACAATTACATTCACATTTTTACATAGAATTACATTTACAATTACAATTACAATTTTACAAATTTTTACATACAATTCAATTAAAATTACAATTACAATTTGTGAAATTTACATACAATTAGAATTAGAATTACAATTTTACAATTTTTCATATATACAATTACAATCATTTCAGAATAAATTAAATATTACAATTACAATTAAAATTTTACATTAAAAAATATTTTACATACAATTACACTTAAAATTACAATTAGTACAAATACAAATACAATTTTACAATTTTACATAGAATTGAAATTTAAATTACAATTACATTCACGACATAATATTTAATAAATATCATGGTCATTTAATAATATTAAATTAATTAATAAACATCATCACTATCATGATAACCATCGTACAAACATCATATTCGACTAATAAACACATTCAATTAACATCAAATTAACATTATATATATTAACATCATCACAACACAAACATCAAATATACATCTCAATATAATGTCAAATAACTCACGCGCCTATCACATATATACATCTATCTGCAAGCTAAACATTAAATGAACATATCTAACATGACTAACAATATGCGCCACATCATGATGATCATCAACATGAAAATTAAGTACAAATGCAACATGAACATAAAATATATGGACCATATATATATATATATATATATATATATATATAATGTTAAAAATATACAACTGTAGTATAAATCATGTCATGGATCAGGCGCTGGTGGTAGT
The DNA here is from genome assembly GCA_034641835.2 of Pinus albicaulis. Classification (NCBI taxonomy): domain Eukaryota; kingdom Viridiplantae; phylum Streptophyta; class Pinopsida; order Pinales; family Pinaceae; genus Pinus; species Pinus albicaulis. Next base: position 651,014,962 of record CM076573.1, on the reverse strand, counting down.
ATAACAACATCAATAACACTAGTACAAGTGGATGCGGCCTGCTCAGTAAAGCTGGGTGCAACCTCAACAGTCGATGGTCGACTAGCCTGCTCATGATCATGATGATCACTAGTACTGATGGATGCATCCGCTGGTGGTAGTGAAACATGATCAATATGAGGCGCAGTAGTAGTGGAGGCAGCTTTCTCAGTCAATAGTACTGCAGCCTCGGCGGTCGATGGTCCATCCTGCTCATGATGATCATGACTAGTACTCATGATGGATGCTGCAGGCTGCTGATTGGATGTGGCCGATGGTCCAACCTCATCTCCATGATGACTAGTTTCAGATGATGGCAGTGGAGCCTCATGCTGATCATCAGGCGCGCCACGAGGTGAACGATCATGAGATGCATTTGAGTCACTGCTGGCGGAGTGTCCATCACGTGTCGCAGCTTGACTACGCCTATAGCTGCGAACAATCCTCCTCAATCGCGTAACAACTGTCGTAGCTCCTACGACATGCCGCATCAGGCCGTACATGTCACGTGGCATGCCTCTCCACATCCGTCACAATCTATCATCGCCCTGTATCTCTCTATAATGAGCGGGCCTGATGCTCGCATCTGAAATCAATCCACAGAGTTGGCTGCCCAACTCCATCTGGTATCTGGTTTCAGGTCTACCACGCCTAGCAAAAGGCAGTACCGGTGCACCATGAGGTGCATGAGGATCATCACGTCTCTCTGCTGCGCCACTGGCCTCATCCTCTGATGGTGCATCAACCATCTCCTGATTGTAATCATCAGGATCGACACCTGGATCATGTGGTGGATCCAGCATCTCATCTCCATCAAAAGAGCCAACACTAGTAGAAAATGATGAAATTAGTGACTAGGTGACTAAAAAAGTTAGTCACCGCAATTATTTCAAGTGAATTACTACTAAATCACAATTATTTCAAGTGAATTACTACTAAATTTGAGAAATTTTAAGTGATCGAACTAAAAATGACTAACTTAAACGACTAATTTAGTTCAGGGATAAAATATATGACTATATAATAAGTGACCAAACTAAAAGAGACTAACTAAAATGATTAATTTAGTCCAGGACTAAAATATATGACTAGATAATAAGTGACCAAACTAAAAACAAATAACTAAAATGACTAATTTAATCTAGGACTAAAATATATGACCAAATAATAAGTACAAGAAGTATAGGAATTAGTCATTTATGTTAATAATTGTTAATTGTGTCACTCTAGAAATGAAAAATTGCAATTTTGATACTGAAGTGTGATTTGGCTGAATTTTATTGGTTGCAGTGTATTTTGGTGGCATAATGGGAAGCTTCCACGTGGCCCAACTAGAGGCCACCACGCGGCGCCTCCACATTGGATAAAAAATTGTTAAAGGTTGAAAGGCCTTTTCAGGAATCAAACCGACGACCTTCCATAACAAACTCCAAAGCCTTACCATCTCACCTATAGGTGGTTCTCAACCATAATGTCTTCCACTTATATTTGAACGGCATGTATGGGTGCGTTGGGAGGAGGGGTCAAGCGGTGAGCCCTGACCCTATATATATATATATATATATATATATAGTTCGTGGATATGGTTGCAATATTCATGCATGATTTCAAAATATATTTTCACTGATCTTTTATTCTTAGGATTTGTAGGAAAATTATCTAAAAATAATATCTTTGAAGATAGCTTATACTCTAGTTAATAACATATTTACCATAATTTAATTTCCAGTATAATTTGAGTAAATATTTGCATAAAAAATGGATATGAATACCTAACAAGGGTTACTTCCATCATTATTTATGTGTTCCTTAACACTTATGTAAAAGTAAAACTATAAATGTGTAGTTTTATTAGTGGTTACTACCCACCAAGTAAATAATTTGTCCACTTCACTTCTCATTTTTTTTTTAAATTTCCAAAACAAATCTATATAGAATTGTAAACATATCTATATAAAATTATATATCACTATTGAGTGTTGTTAATTTAAAATATAGGTAAATAATTATAAATATTCAATTTCCTAACTATCTAAAAGAAAATTAACTTGTGAATCAATATAAAATTCTATTTTCCAATTAAATATTTTCAATTTAATCTATATTGAATTCTATTTTCCAATTAAGTATTATTAATTTAAAATAAAAAATATATAAATAATCATAAATATTCAATTTAGTAATTAACTGAACATAAAATTAGCCTTCCAATCTATATAGGATTCTATTTTCCTTATTGAGTGTTATTAATTTAAAATATTTTTAACTAATAATAAATATTAAAATGTGTAACTATTAGAAAATAAAAAAGGCGCCATAATGAATATCCTTTCAATTGTGTAACTATATGAAAATAAAAAGGGTGCCATAGTGAATATCATTTCAGAAAAACAGTGTTGTCCGCCCCATTCGACCTCTTCAATCATCTAGGGAAAATAGTGATGAAAACCCCAAAAATAACAAAAGAAAGAGAAAGATGTTGGATCACGCCAGAGGAATTGGAAAATTTACAACAAAAGGAAGCAGAGTACTCATCCAGAGAACTGGGCACCACTACAAATACATGGGTGCAACCTAACGTAAGTGGCGAAGGACTAGCATCTTGTGAGGGGCACAATGCTACACTCATTGATCACAGTCTATTTATATTTGGAGGTTTTCGAAAAGCTCAAGATGAATCTGAAGAGATCTATTACAACGACCTTTACATACTAGACACAGGTAATCCACTCTATTGTTAGTCTCCTCCATTGTTTATGTAGGGTTATGAAATTTAGTCGGTTGTTGAAAATTTCATTTCATAAATTGATTTGTGGATGCATGTTGATGTTCCCTTCGATGGTTTATTTTTTGATTATTTTCCATTTATGCTGGTTTGCTACCAAAGAAATGGCACAACACGCATTGAAATTTAATTACATCGTTGGAAAATCTAACTTTGTATTGGTAGGACATATGTCTTTTTATATTTTTTCTGCTTTATTATGTTCTTTTCTTCTTTTAGGATTATGCAATTTTTTTTTTTAAATTTTAACAATCTTTTTCCCATTTTTTGGATGTTTTGGTTCTTCTTCTATGGTTACTTGTGGCATTAAGGCTTATTTATCATTTTCTGTGTGGAGATAGGGCCAATTTAATAACTGGCTGTTGAGATCTCAAAGAGTTTTTAGATCTATGGTGAACACTTCAACAAACCCTAATCTAGCCGAACAAAAAGCTTAACAACAATTTAATAATGATCACACTGGAGATGAAACTATCCCATGAGCTTGAAAAAATTAAAAAGAAATTCAACACAAGATTGAAAAGTTCACTGTACAACCACAAGTGCTTCAGAATATCATAAGGATTTTTAAGATTTACAGTAAACACTTCAACAAAGCCTAATGCAGCCAAACAAAAACAAATTAACACTTTAATAATTATCACACTACAGATCCCCGGATGCGGGTGAATAGACATGCCTTGCTAGAAGGCCACATGGCCTCTCCGTTGTCATGTAGCTAGCCTCACCACGAGGCGTCACCTGCTTTAGTTGTGAGAGCCTTAAATAACCTCAGCTAGTTGACGGCCTCATTCATTTATGGGCATTCACTTTGGTGTACTGAGAATTCAATTCTGCCTCGACCGCTTTGTTGTATTCACTGGCCTTTTATGGGCAATGGCCCCATCTCCCCCCTGCATTCTTCACGCACCTCCATCCGGTTCTCTCTCAAGCTTGATTTGCAAGTTCTTGTTCTATGTTATGCTTGTCTCCGCTGTGCATCTGTTGCTCACACCGCCATCCATCAACCCTCCACTCATCTGTTTCACATTGCTGCGCATTCGTCCCCTGCTCATCAGTCTCTTTCCGCTCACTGTGTCCCTCCCTTTGATCCCTAGCACTCCACAAAAATCATGCCTCCGCAGTGGTGGTGGTCCATCTCGCCCTCCAATTCTGCTCTTGGCGGAGCGCATTGTGGCTTTCTTGGTGGCCTTGGATGCACCAAAGGTTTCTGACCCCGAGATTCTTTAAACCCATATCTCAATTCGAATTCCAAAAATTCAACAAGACAATTCCAGCTTTTTTTTTTTTTCAGGAAGAGGCCAAGAAAATCCACACTCTCTCGCTCTTCTTCCCCAATGCCCAGAAAAATGGTGGCCCTACCTGTCAAAACCCTGGAGGAAACTTCTTATAGCATGGACAACATCTTTGCTGAAGGCATCAAACAACCTGACAATGTGGAAGACATAGGCGCTTGCTCCACCTCCATGCCAGAGCTGGCTCCTTCGATATCCAAGAAGGAGGAAGCTCTCTCTAACGATGGGTGCTACATTGTGGAAGAACCTCTGCATATGCAACAACAAGACACAAAGGACCAGCTTCAGTAGTGCCATCGCTCCTTTGTCTCCAGTATTTTTAGGCCTTGCTACAGTTTCTTTACTTACTTTTCTTATGAACAATAATCTTAGTTTTATGACTACTCTGTCAACCGCTGGTTTCCCCATCTGGGGAAGATACTCCTATGTTTTATGGTACTCTCTATGATTTGGTTTCCCCCTTGGGGCAGCTCCATTTCTGATTTTTTGAACTATCTTTGTGAGCTGGTTTCCCCCCAAGGGGCAACATAATTGTACTTTTTTGTACTATATAATAGAAATTAGTCTTATTCAGAAGAAAAAAAAATGATCACACTACAGATGAACCCATAGCATTAGCTTGAGAAAGAAATCCAACATAAGAGAAAAGATCACCATCCAAACACAAGAACTTAAGAAGAGAGTGCTATAGGTAAGCTGCATCGAGGATTTTTTCAATTAAACAACTTGAATAAATGATTTACTGTCGAAAATGTAGCGAGCAAGGTATTTTGGCTTGTGCCTTAGCCAGTGAAGACCTCGAATTTTCTTGATGAGTTAGACTTTAGTTAGGATGAATTATTTATATTTTACTAGAATAATCATCAATTTAGCATGCGTGGAGTTCGAGCTTCAGTTATTAGAGGATTTTTCGTCAGTTTAACTACATGATTGGGTGGAAGTTATGAGTTCAGTTAGAACGTGTTCGAGCTTCAGTCTTGATTGAAGGAAGAACGAGTTAAGAACTCCAGTGTTGATTGGAGGGAGAAAGAGCGACACTTTGAGTTAACTCGTCAATAAAAAAACTCAAGTTCTAAATCTGAAATAGCCTAATTTACTATTTAGCATGGATCAAATTTATAAAGAGAGGAAAAATACACGAGGAAAGGAAAATTGTTTTATGCACAAAGGTTTGTGTGACAAGACATCTCACGAGTTTGTGGGAGGAGACTTGATTGTGGAGAGTGCAGGAATTGTGTCCTAAGAAATAGGAGGAACAAGAGAACTAGGGAATAAGAGATTGATTGTGTGTAGAGCTTGTGTCCTAAGCAGTAGTATGTCATAAGTGTGCAAGATTAAGGAGAAGAGAGTAGGGTTTGCAGAGCAAGTCGAGGCGGCAATAGAGGATCAATTATGTGTAGGAACTGAGATCAAGTTGTGATCAAGGAAGGCCAAGATCAATTATATTAGCTAATATTTTTTTGAGAAGAAGAAAACTTTCTCAAGAGAGACATATTTCTTTGTAATAGATCCAAGTGCTCAAGAACAATCAATAAAATAGGCACATCAAGGAGGAAGATTTTCCCTGTTGGGGTTCCTGAAAAAAATAAGTGTGTCTTTTGTGTGATTGTGTCTTTGTTGAGAAATTCTGAGTTTAACCCTAGCCAGATGCTGCATATAGTGTTTTAGTTGCCTTTCCTAATCACACACTTTCCAATATACCAGGACAAAGTAAATAAATAAACTTACTTCACCAAGCATCATCCAAGATATACCATAAGCATCCATGAAAAGAGACCACACAATTTCCAATTGCACCCAAGAAAGAAAAGTCACTCAACTCTTCCATCCATAGCCAAATTGTAACAGAGAAAAATCACAGAAATTTTAGACCTTCTAAGACATTTCTCCCCCAAATCCAACCGTGATAAAATGAAAGGAAAGCACCTATATTTATAGAGGAGGTGCTCAATTTTCCTCGCAATGAAATATTATTTTACTAAGCTAAAATCCCCAATTCTAGCTTAAGGAGGTGCAAAGGCCCTCTTGTACAATTAATTAACAAAAATTACATGAATTTAGGGGAATTCATGCCACATGTACAATGATGAAGGGGAATGAGCTCTCACAAAGTGCCCATATCCATAAGCGAAGGGGATGAAGGGCTTGTTGGCATGGCATCCAGCCTCCCAAGGCCCATCAACAACATAGCTTATCTAAGAAGTCTTTAAATATGCCCACCAAAAGCCTCTAAAGTGGGTAAAGAACTCCAAAAATTCTCCTCCAAGGTGGGTACAAGGGCTCCCAATGCCATTGACTAAGTGGGAGAGCGGAACCTTCAAGTTCCTCCATAGCTGTAACAAATCCTCCACTAAACAAGGGAGTTCCACCTCCAAATGTCTTTCAAAGTGGGCACTAAACCCTTTTTATCTGATATAGGCTCATGTACCTCCAATAAATGACCCTTCAAAGGGTGTATAGACCTTCAAAATATTTATTATAAGGGTCACAAAACCGTTATGACGTGGGCACATGGCTCACAAAGCAAGGCAAAGGAATGACCAAAGGGAAAAATACGCCTCCAAGATTCCTCCAAATGTAGAGTGCTTCAAAGTGAACTCATCTGGCTCCTTTAAAGGTGGGAAAAATCATCCTCTAGGTCCTCATAAGCTAGATTGAGCACCCCATTTCTTCAATGTGTCTATTGTGCAAAGAAATGGGCTCTTTAATAGGAAATCCCCCATAGGATGAGAAAATTACTCCTAGCAATGGTCACAAGAATTTACATGCATAGGTAAGCCCATCGTAAATTTCAATTCACATGTGTACAAATCACCTTAAATAAAGGTTGGTTCCAACAACAAAATTTGATTTTGGCCCAAATTTAGGTTGTCCCCCCCCCCCTCCTTTAATTTTTTTTTTTAATTCCAGTGCACATACCTATATATATTATATATAGGAGAGATACCTTACACCAATTAATTATCTTGGGCAACTTATGCTATGAAATTAGGCATTGTTCTCTATATTCTTTTCCTCCCTTCAGGTTCCAAGTTAGTTCAGGACTTGGTTATGATTGCAGGCAGAATTTCTGTGATGTCCTATTTACATTTGCATGCCCTGCTCAAGGTCTATTCTCAGCCTCTACTTCTGCAGCTAACAACATTCCAAAAGATGCACCTATAGCTATCATGTTAGTTGTATTCCCAAATTCTTTGAACTCCAATGATCATGTGTTTGGGAGTTTTAGTTGCCTGATGCCGAGTGTCATTGAAATAGGATGGGACTGTAATGACTACATTCGAGACATACCTCCCTGTATAGGCTTACAAATTTACATTCCTCTTTTCTTTGTCAAGATGAATCCTTAATTAGAGAGGCCCATCATCTACTGACCAAACTACTGACCACATCTTTCACTCTTTGTGCCATTATTAGAGAGGCCCATCATTTCTCTTTGAAAATATTTTGTTGATTTGTTGACTTTTGTAAGGCATTTGACTCTGTCATGAGAGAGGCATTGTTTTAGAGGTGATACGGCATTGGCTTCTATAATGAGACTATGTGAGTTAGTGCTTGGTCATTTCTGCACTATCGACATCTTAGACTACCTTAGGAGTACTATAGAGGTCAAATAAGAATTCCCTCTCTCACTAACTCTCTTTGGGTTCTATATCAATGAGATGGATTCCTTTCTTAGGAACACATATAGGATGGTGCTGATTGTCTTCTACCCGATGTCTTGATCTCATTGCTTTTAGTTTTCAACAACATAATCCTCTTGGCACCTCACCTAAGGGGTTGTGGAGGAAAATTGAGGCCTTTTCCAACTCTTGTGATCTTTGATAGTTGAAATTTGAACTTAGTAAGACTAATTTTATGCTCTTCAACATGTCTCAGCATGCTCTCCTTAACTACCATTTTTACGTTGGAGGGGCTGGGATTCATATTACTATAACCTACACATACTTGGGGGTCAGATCTTACGAGTCTAGCTTATCTTGAGGCATGCTTTCTAGCCCCAACTTAATAAGGAATATGTTTTTCTTGGCTAAAAAAATAGTTCTCTAGGACATCTCTTTCAAGATGCACTTCTTTGGACATGATCATTAGAGCCATGACCCATTATGGCTTCAAGGTCTGGGGACCTGGCTTGCTTTGGGTTGATTGGGATAGGATAGGGAGATTCTAAAACCTTATATTATGATGCTTCATCTGCTGCTAACATGCAATTCCTCAATCTATCATGTAGGTGGAGTTCAGGGTATTGCTTCAATAGACCCCTCCTTGGTGTAATTGTTGTGGGTTCTTCTTAATTGTTTTAGTTAGTGGCATTTCTATCAATCAACTTGCCCCTTTCAGGTAATATTTGGACACTCTAGGTCAGCTCCTACTATCTAAATGTGACTTAACCTAGGAGATTAGAGAGGATATCTACAAACTACATCAAAATCACTTGGATTTCCATCCTTGAGGGCATTAGCTTGAATATGTCATTTTATTATTTTGAATGCTTTATGTAGCTAAGTGACTCTTATTGTTAGGCCTATCTATACTATTAGACATTGGATGCACAACCTTAGTATTCCGCTTGGTTCATTTAGAGTGGGCTCCCACTAGCTTTGGTTTGAGATAGCTCACTGCATCACCCACCTCAAAGGGAATTTTCAGCTATGTGACTTACAAGAGATCAAGTTGGGGGAGAACATTGTCTTCAAATGTTCCATCTATTAGGAGATAGCACTGTTACATATTTATTGGATATATTATCGACTGATAACACTTGCTGTGTGGTTGTTTTGTCACGACTCACATATTTTTCATCACTTTTAAAGTTTTGTTTGTTGCCTAGAGTCTATAGCCCACGGACTAGGAACTAGGCCTTGCCTAGCTTTCCATTTTAAATATTAAAAGAAAAAAAAAATATCATTTTGCAAATCTGTTTTTTTAGCATTTGAAGGACATATATGTAGGCTTATCATGGATTCCTCCCTTATGTTGGAGGAGAGCTAGCCTTATGTGAGAAGGATGATCACTAAGGTGACAATGGGTGATGTCCTCAAGTAACTTTGGGGTTGTAGTTGATAATTGAATCTATATTTTGAAGCACAAATTTTAGAGGTAGCAATGAAGTGCTTTTCCCCTTGGATTGATGGAATGAGTTTGTCCCAACAACTTTGCAAATTCTAAATTTATATTTTGTCTTATATCATTTTTAAATGCCTTTCTCTTTCACGACAATACCAGTCAGCAACTCTGAGGGCTATGTTTGAAAATATTCTGAATCCTTGCAAATCAACATCCCTTTGGAAGTGTTAATGGTTTAGTTTTTGGATCTCTTTCTGAAGATATTATCAACCACCACATGTTATTTGTTTTGAATAAATAACATGATAATCTACATAAATAAGATAGAAATAAATAAATCTTTTATAATGTAAATGATACTATGTAAAGACCAAATCAATTGTGCATCAAAGTTACTTGTTTGACAACATGCATTGTTTATGGTCATTGGAGCAGGTTTCATCTTCTTCTAGAGTTTGATGAGGAGAAAAGAAGTTGTTGAAGATGCCTAGTCGGTCATAATAGGCAGTGGTGGAAAACTCATCCCAATGACATTATGGATGAGACTTGTCTGAATGATGATCATGGAAGTTACTATTGAATCGTAAATTCATTGAAGGTTCTAGCTCAATTATAGAGTAAATTTCTACTCTTCTCCTTTTTGCTTCATTGAAGAAAAACAAAAATAGTGGTTTTGAGTCCTTTATGTAATCTTATTCTAAGAGTTGAATTCTTCTTTTGAATTGGTTATGTTGGTCGGAAATTGATTTTGACTGGTAATGAATCATGCATTTATAGCTTCTTTCTAAATTTCACTTTCAACCATTTCTTGGTACTTTTGAGGGCATTCATCCAAAGAGTGGTGTTCTATCATCTATGTGAGTGAGGAGGATATGAATCATGATACAGTAGGACATACATTTGGTCAAAGTTACTATACTTAGGAAGTATTGGCCATAGTTAAGAGGTTTTGATTGGTCAAATGTTGTGAGTTAATGAGATTTTCTTGACAGGTTACACCAAAAACTTGTTTCTAAAACATTTGAGGCACGCTAAGGGGTATAGAGATTCAGAAAAGTTCTTTCTATTCTTATTTACTCAAGTAGAGGACCTGTAATTATTTTGGCAGTTCATCTTAGCATAGATGATAAGAAACATAATATGATATTTACTAATATTTTTGTAAAGAATATATGGGTGGAAAGAATTTGGCATCTTTTAGAAGCCTTTCTCTGAATCACTTCACTTGATTGGCTAGTCTGAAAGGGTTTCTAGCATCCAACTTTTTTGTCTATCTCACCATTTTGGGTGAAATAGACTAAGCCATAAATACCCTCTCCAATGGGAAAATTCTTTGTTTCAATTTCAAATGAGAATGTATCACTAATTTGAGACACATAATTGACTTATAAATCTCTAGATTCAGTGCCAACATTTTCCACTTTATCATCTCCTCATTGGAAACAAAAGACATTTTTACAAACTGTTCAAGATCAATATTTTTAGTAGAATACCTATCAACATGAAGACTATAATGGTGAATGCAAATATGAAGTGGTAAATACATACAATATGATAAATATTTAGATATATCCTTAGCTCCTTCAGCATAAAATAAGTGCCCTGATCAATCATACCTCCATGGACCACCACCCATATTGCCCTCCAAGTCCCAATTGGTTATCAAAATAATTGTAATTTTACTCAAAAACTCAAGCATAAACAATGGAAGAACCTGGAGCTACAATTGGGGATTTTTGTTCCGCGTATATGCGCTCGCCTCTAACATAAATGAGATGCATTCCATTTTTTGGTAAGATTACCATCAATGCCAAAATCAAAGGCAAAACCAAATTCTAGAGATACAAAACCACCCATTTCAATTTTCAATTGATCCAGATGCAATCCAAAAGGAAGCATAAATAAATCTTATTCTTGTGCCTTCTTTCCCTAGTGTTTCTCCTGATTCATTGAATCCATTGCTTTCTCCTTCTCTATTACGCCATTTCTTTAGAAATTCAACTGTCCCTGTCTTATCAAGGCTTTGTGCTTTCAATTTTTCTTTTAAGCAGAAACATATATAGTAAGTGGAATGGTAGTTAAGTGTTGGATATCACTAGTACCATGCCTGTGAAATGTGATTTGTTGTACACAACTATAGACAATGTTACATATCCTTATTGGGAAGTCCAACAAAATTAATGTGTGGCTTATTTGAATAAAACAGTTGAAAATTATTGATTTTTAGATGTTCAAAATATCTTGACGAGTGTGGGAGAAAATGAGATTCTTCCTTTGATTTGTTTTGCTCAACCATCAAATCTCACTAAAGGCTCTAGTCCTATTAACAACATAAAATAGGTTGAACAAAAAATTAATGGGAGTAAACTTTTGACTGGTTGCAAAACAGTGGATTTAGTGAAAGAATATTGCAACACTAATTATCAACTTGCCATCTCAAAAGTTGCAAGAATACTTTCTTTGAAGGTGCCTAGGTTATTTATTCCAGATGATGTGTGAGTGTCACCTATTAAACAACCTATAGTGAATCATTTTGAGAGTGTTTTCTTTCAATGGATGAGAAGCCATATTACCTCTAAAAAATCCAAATTATTTCTCAGAGTTCTTTTCAATTGCAATGTGAATAGAATATGTGATATATTTTCCATAAACCCTTTAAAGGTGGCAAGAAATTGTATTTTTTCAATATTGGCTATTTTTTCAACACTTTGACCCAATGCATAACAATCTTCTGCTGCAAGTATGTTGCTGATTCACTGTGGAAAATGTCATTGGTCTAGGGTCTCTAACCACAAGGTCTGCCCCCTCCTCTTTGACTTCCACAGGCTCCTTATCAAACTGATCCAAAACTGGTCCTATCTAGGATCCAACACCTACCAACACTTCATCAAATACACATACCTTGTTGATTGTTTTGCTGTAGCTCCATTGCTGCAATCTAGGCCTGGCTGGGGCATATAAACCAGTCCCTAACACTCCTCTAATTTTTGCCCAGAATTGCCTTAAGGAGGTACAAACACCCTTCTATAAAAGGATACGACCCTCGTTGATGATGCTGTGCTGTTATAGCCTGCACCAGCTCTTTTACCTCCCTTCAAACAGCTGTGGCACCCTACAGCAAGGCTGTGTAGGGCTGCGACATCCCTTCTAAGAGCCTGCCCACCTTCCTTTCACCTCAAAACAACCTTCCTTTACTTCGGACTTCAAGAACAAAATTTCGGTCCTGAACTCAGATCGGACCCTTCTCCAGCTACTAGGTCACCTTCCTGCGGCCGTAAAATAGACTTGTTCCCACGCGGGTATGCCCACTTCTCACTGCGGCCAGATCGGAGATATGTATTTTCCCTTCAAATCTTATGTTTGTGTTGTGTTGCACACGGATGGATGCTAAAATGAGGATCACACACCTCTTATTTATAGCCTTTTAAGCCTCCACGAATTTTCTTGAAGAGACCCATCTATTGGAACCCTTTTACACCAAGCCTACATGACTTGGCAACCAATAATTACCTAGTCAACTTCAAAAATTCATTTCTCTCTAACAACAAGTCGGATTCGAACGATTCTTGATGAGATGGAATCATATCATCGAGCACTATCATCCTTATCCATCACATGTCGATTACTCATCATGGTTTTGGTCCAAACACGATGGGTGAAAAACCCCCAAGCTTGGATCTCAAGCCCACAAGCCCATTTGTGGTGCTTTGACCTCCAACCCTTGATCACCAGGGTTTGTAGTACCTCCCAAGCTACATAAAAAATCAACAAAAAATAGATCCAATATCTAAGTTGTCGTAAATATAAAATAAGAAAAGATATAATATCTGAGAACAAGCCGTAACAACTAGGAAACTAGTTCAAGAAAGAAAAGGATAAGAACATGAATAGTTAGGTAAAACTGAGTTGTAAAATCCTCGTAATGAAGGTAATGCATTGATTAGCCTTTTGTTTTGGAAATGGAAAAATACACTGAGTAGTTTTATATCTATGAACATTAGAAGAGGGGGAAAAGATGAAACATTTAGTTTGCGAGTCATATAGTTGGATGAGTAAATAGCCAAATTTTATTATAGATATATCTTTTTTACAATCATTGTTTTTGCATGGAGCATTCCAACATGAATGATGTTTACTATTGAATTTTGGTTTTAAAGGATGCTAACTCACCTTCCCCAATAATTTGTTAATCTCTTTTGTTGAGCAATCAGATGAATCTAACCTATGACTTTTGAGAATTTGGATTATCTAACAAGCTACTATTGTGTTGAAATTATATCATATTTTTCAATTTTTCTTTATGTACTTTATGGATTACTAGGATTAAGGCTCACAAAGGAAGGTATGAGACATTCAAAGATGTGCATATGACATTTTGGAGCCTAATTTCTCCCATTTTCACTATCTACTTTTACCATTTGTTTCAAGCATATATATGGATGATGCTTTTCTTTAAATTTGTGTTGAATGATTAAATTCATTTAGAGAACAACAAAACAGGAAAATGAAAAACTGATCAGTTGTCAAATATAGTGAAAAATTAGTATGATTTTAGTATGAATATTTTCATTGCTAGCCATAATTGTGCCATACTTTCTGCATATGAACTGTGTTAGAATGTAGAAATGTCCCAACATTTCAAGTGGACACTATGCCCATCATTAGGGGATCCAATTGAACCTTTTTCACCCATCATCAGGGGATCTAAATGAAGCTTATGTAGTAAGAGGCTTAGTAGATGGCTATAAAAAATCCATGGCATGGAAAGTTGGATAAGTTACAAGTAAAAATGAAGTATGCTAGAATTTAGAAAAAAGATATCAGATAATGTAAGCTCTGTAATCAATTTTGTAGTCATTTCCAGTTTCCAAGGGCTCCTAAGGTGGGTCTTAAAACTCAAAACATTGCTCAAAATTGGATTCCTGAAGATCATATTCCCTATTGGAATTTTGGCAATCTGAACTGTCTTTAGGGGCACCAATGACACCATCATATGTCCTGATTTTAATTTCATTGTATTCTTTATCTATGAAATTTGAGACAAAGGGGTCATTATGCACCCATTTTTCAACTTTTGAGCCATTCAACCCCATTGTATCAGGTGCAGGTCTTTTAGCAGTGTTTTCTTTGATAAGGCAGACAACATCACTATTGATAGGTTGATCTCCGCTTAGCTCAAAAACAATGGAACTCTTTGAGAATAAATCATTCTCCCACATCTACAAAGAGAATAATATTGAAGTTAACACCCTAGCCAAGGCATCAGCCGAATCAGCAGCAAGCTAGCTGAAAATTGACATGTACAAGGGAGAACAACATTCCAGCTCCACTAGAAAATTACACTAGAAGTCATTCTCCAGGTACCCGTGATTAGCTTGCTCCTTTCAGGTACCTTCTCATCTTTCCCAATGAAAGAAGTTGAAAGTTTTGAATTTGAAAAACAACTCTCTCACGGGAGTTATTGAACTGAATTTTACAAGCCTGTCTAGCCTAATTTATTTGGATTTAGCTAGAAACATTTTTTCTGGTAGTATTCCACCTAGCTTGTGGATCTACAAAAATATCCATTCTGTGAACCTGACAAGAAATAAATTAAGCGATGAAATCCCTCTTGGCATGACATCCCTTCAGGTTCTCTCTTTTTGTCTGTACAATGTCCTTTTTCTCTGCGCCTCTCCGTGCCTCAGCAATATTCAAAGCAGAGATATGTCAAAATTTTCATGCTGATATCTCAGCTGGTTCAAAATATAATATAAGGATATTCAACATATAGTGATCATAGCTATTGCACAATCTCTCCCTTCTGAAATTTGTTGTTTTTTCCTCATAGAAGAGCATCTTATGCTTGCAAACACTTTCTACTGGCACTCTACTATGGATAACTATTTTGGCCTGCAATATTGGAGAGATGTACTTGAAACAACCTTATATATCAAATATTCTACTTCAAATACTTCAAATATTTGAATGGATTTATGTGGCATATCACCATGCAAAGCTTTTGTTAGAGATGGAACTTACTCTGAATTCACAGAAACCCATTCAACAGTTTTGGATGCACGTTTTATTTGAGACATCATGCAAAAATCCAAGGTTGACACGATCAATTTCATTGTACCTGTAGCTTCATGACACTGATGGTGCACTTGAGTATTTCCATAAAGATGAGCTGAAGCATTCCCATAGAACTTGAGATTTACAAGTTCACCAAACTTAAAATTTTATGTATGGGCATCTTCAGATAATTCACCATAATGAAGGGTAAATCCTTCACTAAATACTCAAACCCTTCTTTATCCAACTTGTCATAAGTATCACAAATAGGAGGGGTCTTAAACATTACCATTTTATGACTGCTTCGTCCAACTTGCAGCGACATATACCTATGTCTGTTAGTACCGGAGGTATGTTTATCACTTCGACCAGCATCTAGGAAAACAAGCATACCCTCACGGAGTCAACGATCAATTTTGTAGTCATTTCCAGTTTCCAAGGGCTCCTAAGGTGGGTCTTCAAACTCAAAATACTGCTCAAATTTGGATTCCTAAAGATCATGTGCCCTTTCATAATTTTGGCAATCTGACCTGTCTTCAGGGGCACCAATGACACCATCATATGTCCTGATTTTAATTTCACTGTCTTCTTTATCTATGGAATTTGAGACAAAGGGGTCATTATGCACCCATTTTTCAACATTTTAGGCATTCAACCCCATTGTATCAGGTGCAGGTATTTTAGCAGTGTTTTCTTTGACAAGGTGGACAACATCATTATCGATAGGTTGACTACCACTTAGCTCAAAAACAAGTCACTCTTTGAGCATACATCATTCTCTCACATCTACACAGAGAATAATACTAAATTTAACACCCTATCCAAGGCATCAGCTGAATTGGCAACAAGCTAGCTGATAACTGACATCTACAAGGGAGAACAACATTCCAGCTCCACCAAAAACCTACTTTAGAAGTCATTCTCTAGGTACCCTTGATGAGATTGCTCCTTTCAGGTACCTTCTCGTCTGTCCCAATTCAAGAAATTGAAATTTTTAAATTTGAAAAACAACTCTTTCATGGGAGTTATTGAACTGAATTTTACAAGCCTGCCTGAACTAATTTATCTAGATTTAGCTAGCAACAATTTTTCTAGCAGTATTCTGCCTAGCTTGTGGACCTGCAAAAATATCCAATCTGTGAGCCTGGCAAGAAACAAATTAAGCGGTGAAATTCCTCCTGGTATGGCATCCCTTTAGGTTCTCTCTTTTTTCTCCATCTCAAACAACAGTTTTATCAATATTACAAGTGCCCTAACAGCTTTGCAGGACTGTCATAACCTTACCACATTGTTTCTCTCAAATAATTTTAATGGGGATATGATTCCAACTGATACACATGGATTTCCCATGCTTTGGACATTAAGTCTTGGAAATTGTGCTCTTTCTGGGCAAGTTCCAGTTTGGCTCCTGAAATGTCCAAATTTACAGGTCTTGGATCTTTCCTAGAGTAATATCAACAGAGTTATTCCTATTTGGTTAAACACTCTTCAATATATTTTTTATTTGGCCATGTCAAATAATTCTCTATCAGCACCAATTCCAAAGCAGCTTATGGAGTTACCTAGTTTTAAGTCAATACAAATACCCCTGTATTAGCTCAAACTCCCTTTGAGCCCCCTTTATATGTAAAGAAAAATCAAAATTCTTTTGGGCTGCATTACAATCAGTTGTCTAATCTTCCCCCTTCGCTATACTTGGCCAGAAAAAATATCAGTGGCACTCTAAGCCCTGATATTGGGCAGATGAAAATGCCTCATATTATAGATTTGAGTCATAATAATTTCTCAGGGATAATCCCAGACACACTGTCTAACTTGAAAAATTTGGAGACCTTGGATTTGTCAAACAATAATTTTGTTGGAATCACACCACCATCCCTGAAGGATCTCACATTCCTAGTAAGGTTCAATGTCTCTAATAATCACTTGCATTGGTTAATACCTTCTGGACATCAATTTGATACCTTTAACAAGTCTAGTTTTGAAGGAAACCTTGGTCTCTGTGGCCAGCCTCTTACTACCACTTGGAGTCCGCCTGTGTTAATACCGGGGGTACCTATTGCTGCACATAGAATCAATAGGCTGGACAGAAATACCATTCTTGGCATAACCATGAGTGTTGGTATTGGGATTTCTTTTCTTCTGGCTGCGGTATTTTGGAATCAATCAAGAAGACAGGTAACATAGCAGGGAGTTGCAGACGAGATGGATTTTGACATGCCTCACAGGCTTTCTGACACTTTGGGATATAACTTGGTGCTATTATTCTAGAATCATTGACGTAAGGACCTTGCTATTGCTGATCTCTTGAAAGCTACTGGTAATTTTTGGTAGGAAAACATCGTTGGTTGTGGAGGCTTTGGATTGGTATATAGATCCACTCTAGAAGATGGCACAAAAATGAAATTAAAATATTTACAGGAGAATGTGGTCAGATGGAGCATGAATTTAAGGCTGAAGTAGAATCTCTATAAAGAGCCCAACATAAGAATCTAGTGTCATTGCAAGGATACTTCAAGTATGGGAATGATAGACTGCTGATTTATTCCTATATGTAGAATGCGAGTTTGGTATATTCTATGAGCCTATGATGCTTTAAATACCATCATAATTTCTATATATTTGTGTCAATTAGACGTGTAATAGCTCTTTTCTCCAAGTCACCTCATGATGTCATTAACGATGCATCATGATAATAATATCTCCAAGTTCAGTTTCAAACTGCCTTCACAAGATGCTCCAAGATGTCATAAAGGTGCTCCAAATAGATCTTCAACAAGATATCTTCTACTTCTTTTCAAGGTGCTCCAACTCCGTAGGCCTTAACTCTTCTTCAACATCCTACTCCTAAAATGTCTCCAATATTGCAAAGAACAAGCAGTTATAGGCTTTCAAAAATACCTTAAAATAAATTCACCAAACAATCCCTTCAGGCCTGTTATTATTTCACTTCAAATAATGCCCAAAGTCTGTTCTAAAGCTACTAACCATTGTCCTCCAGATAAAACAAGTTTTCTTCAAGCCTTCTAATTTTTTTTTGCCAAGATCATCTTCAAAGGAATCTAAATTATGTGCAAGAGGCTTGGACTAAGTACACATGGTCTTAATTTAGAGCTCTTAGCCTAGAATGTGTCGCAACAGAGAAATGATCAAGCACCAGATTCACGTGTAGAGGTCAAGAATAGGTTCAAGTCTAAATGCTGAAATATACCTTCTCACCAAGCTCAAAATTTTTCCCACAGTCTGAATAGCCTTTTGTCCACACACAGGTATGAACTCTTGAGAAAATATGAGATACGAGTTGTAGATCTAAGGAATATATACGATGAGCCCTCCTCACAGGACCAAGTTGCCAATTAGCTTGTTTGATGGAGGTTCAAGTCTCCATAGAATATCCTCAAGACCAAAGTTGTTTCAGGACTGCAATTCACAAAAATGTTTTAGCTTTGTCCACAACTCTAGTTTCCATTGGTCCAAGGGTTTTGTAGCTTCCTCTTATAGGTCCGAAGGTATGGAACTTTTTGTTATAGGTCCAAAATACAGAGAGTATCTTACTGTCTTATCCACCAAAAGCTTCAGAGAAATGTGAAGTCTGGACTGTCCAACAAAGAATTCTGAGCCAAGAGTCTATACACAGTCTGAAACTTCTATAGTTACTATGCATGAATCACTATAATCTTCCACAGTTCGATCAATAATTTCACCACAAAAAAACTAGTGTTGTAGCTTGGTTTGCAATCCGAAATTCTGTCTTCTAGCACAATTATTATCACAAGTCCGAAGGAATAGATAACCATCACAGATTTTTGACCCAAACAAATTTTATTCCTCAACTTCCAAGTCACTCCTGCGGTTATACTCTACTTTTTTCAACTCATCCTCAGGTCCGCCTAGATGCATTTGAGATCTGTATCCTTCCTGGATCTACTGTCGTTGTGATATCCCTTAAATTTACAATTTTTCTCCAGTGGTCCAAAAGACTTCCTACTTTTCCCCCTCGTTCCTGAACTTTGACAAAACATAGTAAATAATTTCACATTTATAGCAATTTCAACAACTAGATAAATGAATATATGACATGAGACCATCCATCGAGTATAGGTTCCTCTGTGCATGAATTTTTATGATTTATATGCATGTCAAGTAATAGCATCACGGTTGCTTGTATCTATCGATTAATACACGCTTCTTGTTTCCTAGAAAACATTTGATCAGTAATAATATTACCGTATCTGTACTTGCTTGATAGTCATATTACAATTACTAATATACATAACCAAAAAAAATGCAGTGGCCCGATCTTAAAAATTGAAGTGCCAAAATTTTTTGGTGAATTAAAACAAAATTTTTGAAATCCATTAAAATTCCCACATTGTATGAGACCTTGCCTTGAAATTTAATTATCTGGAAAATAGAACAAGGGTGCGCTACATTAAGAACTTCAACCACATGTAGTGGCCCAATAAACTTGATAAATGTCCCAAATTTTAGTGCTTTGGAATGCCAAAGTGCTACATTTTAACTATTAATTTCCATGAGGCTTCATAACTTATCTCGCTCAAATATAATCTGGGTGTAACCATTTTGCTTCTTGCTCTTGCCCAAGGTCATGTGAAAGTGCTTTCTTACAAAACATATTTGACCTTAATCTACTCTATTCCTCGTTCTTAACTTCATGTTCAGCATCAGTCGTGGAGATGTATCTCGATCTTTACCTTTTGACGCAAACTTAGCCTTTTCCTCTAATTTTTTCACCTGAGCAACATGTTTCTTCCTAGAAAGATGCGAGTCAAAAACAATTTGACTATTACAAATTGCATTACACATAATACATACCTTAACTTACGCTATTGCAGTGCCAACTTCCAATAACCTTTGCCGTTTGGTAGCTATGTCATCTGTTTCTTTTGCTTTAAATTTTCTTTTCCCAGCGTTAGAATCGGAAAATTCCCCTTCTGATTTTTTAATTTTGTCTGGATGTTTTGAGCTTCTTAATGAATTTTATTGTCAAAAACTGAGGAGCGGAGGTTTATATTTATACTAGTTTACCATGTTTTAAAGGAAACTTCCTTCTAGAAGGGGAGGCCGACATGTGTGCCAAAGTGCAGGTCGGCTCACTGTTAGGTGTAATTTTATTAGTCTTAAAATTTCAATATCTCAAAAACTACTAGGAGTTTCGGGAGAAATAAGGGCTCATTGGAAAGGAAAAAATACACTCTATAAGATAGTATAGGAGAAAATTTGGAAGGATGCCTCTAAGGTGGTAATTTTTTTTTTCTCTTTATGACTGTCCTTAATGTTTGTGTGTGCCTTTTTTGAGAATTAGGTAGGGCTAGGTTTAATTCAAATTCTCTTCTTGATAATTACTTGTGAGCTTACTTCTTTTACTTATGTCTTCCCTTCTTAGCTTATTATGTCTTTCATCAAGTCAATTACCAAAACACAAGAGACACAAATTTAGGCTCTTCGAGCCAGGGCCAAAACCTCTCCCTCTTGGAGAGGAAAACCCACAATAAATTCTTATTATAGAATTTTAGATGACAAGTACCATGACCATGACACAGACCCTTGACCCTTGTATGCCTCCAAGACCTTTTCACTGCTTCTTCATTGACTCTTTAAGCTGATCATTCTTTTCTGCACCGTCCTGCATCGTCCTGCTCTTTTCTACACTAGGACTAGAGAGCTCAGTCTAACTGTATTTCCCTTCTCCGAATCTATGTGATCCTTACTGAGATATCAACACCTTGTCATAGAATATCCTGTGCACACCTTGCACCTTCACTTCACCTTGCTCATTGGTCTTCAACATACACACACGTCTTATGTCCTTTCGATGAACAATCCGCTATTTTCATAGTCTAATGATACCCTTGTGCTGCATTACTTCGTTGAGCACACTTATTATATTTAGCACTTCAAACAATCTTGTAACTACTAAACATAGTCCTGTAACTTCTTCTTCTTCAAGAAATATATCTAGGTTTTGCGGGAGAAGTCATATGTAAAAGTCATGTAATAGGAACATCCTCCCAAGGATGTCATGGGCAGCATACCAAATAAATAAGAATGTATCAACTGCAAGATATCAGTTGTCTTTATGACACTTGAGGGGAATGGTCCCCTTGTATGCTTCCCTTCGGCACAACCCCAACATATACCTTCATGATCATCTTTAAATTCAGGCATCCCCGTCACCACCTTCCTTTCTTCGGGAAGGGCTTTGTAATGAAGGTGTGCAAACCTCCGATGCCATAACTTTGTTTTAAGAGTTGTATCACATCACATAGCCCCTAACGGACTTCCTCCAACCGAGTAGAGTGTATCAACTCTAAAACCAATAGTAAGAGCTTCTTTTAAGTTCCTCTTCCAGATGCGTACCTTTCCATCAACAAATGCCACCTTGAACCCTTTGTCTTCCATTGCCGAAATATACATAAGGTTCTTCTTTAAATCAGGTATGTACAACACATCTTGTAAACAAACGACCTGACCTTGAGATAGATGAAGGGTCACAGTCCCTATCCCTTTCATGAGATATGTGGCATTATCTCCAAGGATAATTTCTAAATTAGTATCCTTCTCAATCAAATCAGAGAGGGCTTCTTTATAACCAGTGAGGCGCCTTGAAGCATCACTATCAACCAACCAAACATCCAGGGTGTAGGGAGGAGATGTAACAGAGAGGGAAAATACAAGAATATATTCATTTTTATTATTATCGAAAACATTAGACTCACCGTACCTGGAATTTCTTGACCTATTGAAAGGTTTCCCATTTCCACTACGATCAGAGGGAGCCTTCCTTTTTCCTTTGAACATGTTGTTCCTTTGATTGCCATTCCCCCTGAAGTTGTTGTTGTCATCATCCCTGGGAGAGTCCCTTCTATTGGGGAACTCTCTTGCATAGTGACCAGACTTGTTATAAGTGTAACATCTTCCCTTCCTTCCTTTGGGTCCCGCTCTACCATGGTTTTGATTTCTCGAGCCACCATGGTTCTTCTTCTTTGCATGAGCGGTGAAGGCAATAGGGTCACCTATATTTCCATTAGAGGGATGATCTGTCTCCATAATTCTTGTCTCCTCTTGAGTACATCTATTCAAAAATTCATCAAAATCAGGGATCATCTTATTATTAAGAATCGTAGTATTAAATACATACCAATCTCGGGGAAGTCCTCCAAGAGCAATGAGGACGAGCTCTCAATCAACTACTTCTCCTATGGCAAGAAGATCATTCCCGATTTCTGTGAGCCTCATAAAATATGATGGATGCTCATGAATATTCCCAGCACATAGTCCATGAAATCTTGATCTTCTAATACCAAATCCAAGGACATCTTCCATGCATGATAAGCAGACTTGTCAGTCAACTTATCATCATACCATTGGTCCTTGACAAGACTTCTTCTTCGGTGATTTATTTTCACACTATCTTGAACTTTGTCTTCACCTCAGCTCTGATGCCATATTAATTTTAGATAAACATGGTATGTTATATATGCTTAATGCAGTTTTACTTTAATCTTTCTTATAGGCCCAATTAAACACATAAACATTAAAATAAAATGCTGATAGAGCATAATAATAGATCAACAGAAGACAAGCCAAATAATGTAGATTAGATTTTACAATTCTTCTTGTCCAACAACGATAGAGAGTGATGTGCGTTACAACAGTCAATAGGATGCATCATCCAGCAAAGTCTTTCTCAACATCAAATCAGCCAACCTTCCAAGCGTCACACACACCCCTCAAAGATAGCTCCAAAAGTCAACACAAGTAAACAAAAGAATCCCTCATCCAGATTTTCGACATCATCCATATTTCCGGCATCCATTTCTGGCATCATTTTTGGCATCCATATTTCCTACATCATCCATATTTTTGGCATCCATTTCCGGCATCCAGATTTATGGCATCATCCATATTTCCGGCATCCATATTCACACGTGGGAGAGAGAGAAGTCTCTTCTAGGCTATATGAACCAATCAGATCATGAATAATGTGTGTGATGAGATGATGATGAAATGGACATCATATCTCTCCAATTTATATCAGTCAGTGAGGGTGTGTAACACATCTATTCGGCTTCTGACCCTACATTACAAATCTGGCCGACGTACCACATGTGTGGAAAATAAAATCAAAATATATGTTCTACTCATCCAAACAAGATTATATTTAGATCAATCTTGTGCCTCTCCGAAAGAGGAATCCAACAAAAATATAATCATCATCATATGAGAAGTACAACCTAGAGTTTGGACCTAGTTGACCGAAATTAACAGTGTTGCTATTCTGACAACAGAACATGATGGTTAAATAAGAAAGGCCACTCTAAAAAAATTGGAAAATGCTTACAAGATTCTTGGTACTTTGTTTTGGACAAAAGATTTTTTTTTAATGGTCTAACAATATTTACTCAGAATATATCTCAACATATATTTATTACTTATATTCTACATAAGCCACATATTATTGAAAAAGTAATCTGCATGGTTAAAATTGTCAATATAAGTTTCAAGTTATAAGTCAATATATTACTTTCAATTTATAATTGGGCACTGCCTATTTGGTGTATGTTTGTTGCTTTTATGCTTATTCTCGTTTTATATTTCGTGGCTTTGAGAAATAGTGAAGGTGTTATACTTGATTTCATATCGTGGAAATTCATAGTAATTCAGTCTGGAAAGGAAAGATTTTCAAATCTCAAACTTAGACATTAGAATATGTTTATCACCTTTTTAAATAAATTAACAATAAGATCAACATGACATAGTCTTATTCTATCATATTTTCGTTGTGGAACAATGGCCCTTTGTATTTGATGTGTTCTTTACCTCCAACTACTTTTCATCAACACGTTCTTTACCTCAAATTGCTTTTCATCCACGATATAAATGTTTTAATCTTATAATTATTTGTCAAATTTATTGAAGACTTGCACCTTGCTTCATATCTCAGAAACTCTATTTGCACATCTTGCTCCTTGTGTAAATATTTCAAAAACTCTATTTGTTACTTGACTCTGGTGTGGGCAGGTTACAAGAAATGTGATTGGAAAAAGGATGGGGAGACAATGCAAATCATGTCTCGGATATGATTCGTATGTTGTTGGAGATCCTTCAGGCACCTAAGCCATTGACTTTGGAAATGTTTCTAGGAGGAGTTTCCATGCTTTTTATGTTGTGATTATTTCGCCTCATGGTTATTTTGGGAAAGCAAATGTTTTTATGAATGCCAGACAAGACATCGGTGGAAAGGTATTTTTTTTTTGTTTTATAATTGCAATGACCATTCCATGATATTCTCTCTTTTTTGTTTGATTATATTTTTGAACATTTATTTTTATTTTGTTTTGTATTTTAACTATGAAATTGAAAATACTTGATATCATGTCCATTTAAACAATCAAATCTTGAATATGAAATTATATTACATGATATTGATTGAAACCTTTTTAGTTATTTTGTGTTAAACGATTTTCATGACTATTAGAAAAAATTACTTTCATTTTGTTATTTCAACACATGTTGTTTATATACTTGACCAAGTGTATGCGCTAGAGAATGAAATGTTGTTGTGAATAAAAAGACAATGATTAGACATCACATCTTATATTATTTGTTTTCACAAGTTATGTACAACTTCAGTTTTTTAGCATGGAACTTAGTTCACATGACTGTGCCTAAGCTTTCCATGAATGTTGAATACTAAGTTAGTAAGGTGTTTTTTATGGTGACGTTTTATTTTCTTTGTTTATATAGGTCATTTGGCTACATAGTGGCCACTACCGCCCAACTGAAGAAAACTTGTTCGAGTTTCTTGCTTTTATGGGGAAAAATGACTTTGACATTGCTGATGTTGAGGTATATGTCGTATAAATAGTTTATAGTCTACTTCAATTTATATTCTATTGTTCATCATCTTTCATGTCTTACACTCTAAATTGTATCTTCTTTTGCTTTCAGAAAAGGAACTCATTATTGATGGTAAGAAGTATGAATTGAAGAAAGAGGAGAATGATAACACTGGAGCGACAAATGAAAAAAGAGTGAGAGAAGAGACGGTTCTAATGATACCCTCCAAGCCAAAATCTTGCATAAGACACACACATAAACACTGATGGTCAAGTCTTCAAAGTTGGTGAATTCACCTGTAATATGGGGAGACAATTCATAACACGTCTTGGATATGATTCATTTATTGTTAGAGATCCTTCAGGCACATGCGCCATCAACTTTGGAAATGTTTCTAGTGGGAATTAATATGGCTTTTAATGTTCTAATTATTTCACCTCAGGGTTATTTTGGGCAAGAAAATGTTTTAGGAATGCCAGACACGACATCAGTGGACAGGTAAATAATTTTTTTATAATTGAAATTTTCCTTCCATGATATCCTCTCTTTATTGTTTGATTGTATTTTGGACGTTTCTTTTGATTTTGTTTTGTCGTTTAACTGTGAAATTGAAAATACTTGGTATCATGTCCATTTAAACAACAAACAAAGCTTGAAGATGAAATTAGTATTGCACGATATTTATTGGAATCCTTATAGCTATTTTGTGGTCAAATATTTTCATGAATATCAGAAAAGTTTACTTTCATGTTGTTATTTGAGCACATGTTGTTTATATACTTGATCAAGTTCATGTGTTAGAAAATGAAATGTTTTTGTGAATAAAACGAGAAAGATTAAACATCACACCTTGTATTATTTGTTTTCACAAGTTATCTACAATTTGAGTTTTTTAGCATATAATTGAGTTGACATGATTGTTCCTAAGCTTTCCCTGAAGGTTGAATACTAAGTTACTAAGGTGTTCTTTTATATATATGGTGACATTTTATTTGCTTTGTTTATACAGGTCATCTGGCCACATTATAATGGCCACTATTGCCCAACTGAAGAAAATTTGTTCGAGTTTCTTACTTGTATGGGGAACAATGGCATTGAAATTATTGATCTTGAGGTATATGTCGTATAAAATATTTATAATCAAATTTACTTCATATTCTAGTGTTCATTGTCGTTCATGTCTTACACTCTGCATTGTATTTTCTTTTTTTTTTAGAAAATGAACTCAGTATTGATGGTAAGAAGCATAAATTGAAGAAAGAGGAGAGCAATAACATTGGAGCAACAAATGCAAAAAAAGTGAGAGAAGAGAACTGGTCTGGTGATACCCTTAGAGATATCCCGCATAAGACACACATATAGATATTGATGGTTAGGTCTTCAAAGTTGGTGAATTCACGTGCAATGCCTTGGCAACGCAATGATAATGTTTTGAAGTGATGAAACATCATTTCATGTGTAAATTGTAGTCCAACCAATATTAAGTTGGAAACTCATTGTAAGAATTTAACATTTCATATAATATAATTTATGTGGTTGAAATTATTTATAACTGCACTTGATATTGTTTAATATTGTAATTAACATAAGCAAATTTATGTTTTCATATTAGATGAACATGCACATTGTATGATGTTTTTTAAACCATACAATTAATTTATGTTGATTAATAATGAACACATAAAATCACTTTAAAACTACTAGATTATTAGTTTATATTGACTAATGATGAACACAAATGAAATAAATATATGACTAAATTAGTCATTTATAATGATTATTAATTAAAGTAAATAAAATGAACATACACTACTAAATTGGTCGTTTATATAATGAATATGAAACTACCAAAAAGGATAAATGACCACTGCAGATGATAAATTTGTGATTACAAATAATGACTAAATTTCACATATATACAACTATTAGTAGCTAATTTACAGTATCTTATAACACGACCAAAAATTTAGTCATATTTCTTTGGTCATTAATTATTTTCAAACGATGACTAAAATTTGCATATATATGAGTATTAGTAGCTAATTTACAGTATCTTATAACATGACCAACATTTTGGTCATATTTCTTTGGTTATTAATTGGTTTTCTCAGGTGATTATATAGTAATATATTTTGTTGTATATTTAGTCATTAATTGTGACAATTAATGACCAAATTAATGACTAAATGAATGACCAA